>OV788321.1:9546937-10146937 GCA_928718305.1 Tetramorium bicarinatum
GTGCTAAAGAACGACGTCGGTATCAACAAGATCCAGAAAATCATCGTGCTAAAAAGCGTTGTCGATATGAAAAGAATAGTCAGCGTGAACGAGAGAGACAAAGAGGAATACCTTCTGAACGTAAGTGGCTATATAATAAGCGATATTATCAAAAAAGAAGTACTAATAATAACTCTATACTTGAAAAGAAAAATAATATTGTTACAAAGATTGCTAAAAATATTACTAAAAAGTACGTAAAGTCGGTTCGGTCAAAAGACTTTATAAAAATTCGCGGTAATTCAATAATATTTGTTGAAAATATTTTACAAAAACTTAATATTACAAACAGCAATAAAAGTTATATTGAAAAACGATTAGAAGCTGAAAAAATAGTACGTTGGTGCATGAATATCAGAGACAATTACATTCGTAAAATATACAAAACGTTATATGAGCTTAAAAAGAAATCAGAAGTATGTTTGACTCTTGTTGAAGGAAGTTCTATATTTGATGATAAACTACGTGCGTTGTGTGGTGTATCTAGACATACAGCTTCGTCTGAAAATTACTTTATTGACTCTACGTACTATAATGTAATTTCATCTAAATCCAGCATAACTAAGCCTGTAATAAAGGACAAATCACGTATCGAAAACGTTTCTATATGTTATGATATAGCTTTGCCTGAAGTTAATATAACTGAATCTTTCCAAATGAATTTAAAGGGACAAATTGTTAATGTATTTTCTTCGATACAAGCACGAGCAAAAAATGCATGGTCGTGCAATAGTTTGTGTAAAATTAATCCTTTACTAATTGACCGATATCAAAAACTTTTGGAAGTTATAAATACATGTAATGTGAAGAATGTATCGAAACTGTTACAAAAAGTTTTCGAATGTACTGTGAAAACTTCGAATGATAAATTAGGTCATCCGAATAGCTGTTATATCGATTTGAATCTTTGTAAAGCGATGTTTGTTCCAATGCAATTGTTAGCACCTCATTTCCCACAAGTAAGGTATATTAGACGTTTGATTTATCGACTTAAAGATTTCCACGAAAAGACGTCAAAACTCGATGAAGCATTAACTTCTGCTGATTTAGATACTTTAAATGAAATAGTAACTTTAGCACAAGAGAAAGTAGATATGTACAAGCATGAGCAAACTAGTATAATTTTAAGTGATGACGATATTATTGCTAAATATCATAATGCGTTTAAGGCTTTGACTAAATGTTCTGTAGATACACCACGGAATATTTGTGTGTCATGTGAAAGACTTTGTTTTAAAACGGACGTTTCTAAAATTAGTCAACTTCAAGCAGAGAGAGATATTCCAATTTGGAGAGACTTAATGGCGTATGTAGAGGAACGAAAAATTAATCCGCAATATATATGTCGTTATTGTGAAGGGAAGTTTCGTAGCGGCTTTATGCCTGCGTATTGCATTCTTAATAATCTTTTCGTTAAAGATGTGCCCGAGGTAATATCGTCTCTCAACACATTTGAAAAAGTACTTATACAGAGAGCCAAAGCTTTTCAAACTGTTCATAAAATGGGAACAGTTAGCAATAAAAAAATACCTGAAAGGCAAAAGATACAAAAAGTTAAAGGTAGGACGTTTCATTTACCACTTCCTTTACAACAGACTTGGAATAAATTGTGTTCCGACACTGATCCAATAAACGTAAATCACGAACTGTATATTATAGTTCGAAATATTCCGACTAAATCAAAAATTATCTGGGAAGATTTTGTGGATATTAAAAAAGTATTTGAAGCGTTAATGTGGTTGAAAAATAATAATCCTTTGTATTCTCACATTATACTTCCCAATACTCATGATGAGATACGTTTGGAGAAGTTGAATAATCCTGAATTTCACATGGTGGAAGAAACGGAAAATGATCAAGAGATAGAAACTCATGCAGAAGTTACATTACACGATCAATGCGTGGCGATGTTAACGCAGAAAGATGAAAATGATAGTTATTACGAGCAATATACTGTATATCCTTTGTATGAAAAAAAGGTTAATAAGACTGCAACTGCTTTGTATCAAATGTTAAAAATTCAAGATTCACCTTTGGATAATCGCGAAAGAAATTTGGATTTGATGTGTTTTCCAGATTTATTTCCATATGGTATTAATGGACAGCATGATGAAACTAGACCGGTTAAACTTCAAGAGCATGAATTTATCAAATGTCGTTTGAAATCTAAGCATCCACAATATAGATTAAATCAACAATACTTATTTTATTTGTTAAATAATGCGAATATTCGCCAGTTAAGTCGTGGAATTTTTCATAAAATGAATATAACTGATCCACGGATTCGTTACACGGCTGCCGAATATTTAGAAGCAATGTCGAAAGAATTGCTGGAGTCCAATTTAAACACAATATTTTCTACACTTCGAAATACGGAACAATATTGGCGTAGACCGAGAAGTGATTTACGATGTATGGCACAACACTATGGACCTGCGACATGGTTTTTAACATTAAGTCCTACTGAATGGTTATGGGAAGATTTAGGTGAATATATTCGTGAAGTAAATGGATGGCACGACTCTTCGTTGAGCGTCAGTGCACTTGTTGCTGCAGATCCTGTATCAACGTCGAGATTTCTTGATAACAAATTTCAGGCAATGCTTGATTTTATTTGTTCTAAAGATCATCCAATTGGAGAAGTGACACATTACTTTTGGCGAAGAGAATATCAAGGTAGAGGTATACAACATTTTCATTTATTAATTTGGATTAAAGATGCACCTATATTTGGTGAATCCTCTATCGAAGAAGTCTCTCAATTTATTTTACAATATATAAGTTGCAAAATGCCAGACCAAAATATATCGCCATTATTGTACAGACGTGTCGATACGCATCAACGACATAAACATAACGATTATTGTCTTCGATCTAAAAAAGTAGGACGTAAAGTTATTCGTAGATGTCGTTTTGGATTTCCTCGTCCCATTACTGAAACATTGATTATGAGAGATGTGGCAACTTCGATAGCAGGTAGAAAACAATTGAAACATAAAAGCAGATTGTATGATATTCCTCGAGCGGATAATGAGGATCTTATTAATGATTATAATCCTGTTATTCTCACTGCATGGGAAGGAAATATGGATATACAATTTATTGGTGAAAAATCAACAGTACTCACTTGGTATGTTACTAAATATTTGAATAAAGCTGGAAAAAGTGAACTGTCTGATTTTGATCTTGAGAGTAAGGATAATAAAAACAAATCATTGGCAAGTTATCTTTGGAATTTTGCTTTACGTTCCATGACACAAAGAGAATGTGGTGCTCTCGAAGCTGCTGATACATTATTAGGAATTTCTTTATATGGGACTAATCGAAATACAACCATAAAATGGTTAGATGTTCATCCCATACGGCGTAGGAAATTAAAAAGTCGTAAAGAAATTGAAGCTCTTGACAGTGAATCTGTAAACATATTTTGTCCGTCTGTAATAGATAATTATTATCCGCAAAGACCGAAAGAATTGGAATCGAAGTCTCTTTATGAATTTATGCAATGGTACGACGTCACAACAATCAAACCGCGAAGTAAACATATTGAATATTATAAAATAGATAATAGTAATCGTTACATTAAACAACGACAACGTGGATGTCTTATAAATCATTATAAACCCAATGTTAATAAACAACCGGAAGACTATTTCTTTTCTTTACTGCTTATGTTTAAACTATGGCGGAAATTAGAGGATCTTAGAGATAATTGTGATACTTATGCACAATCATTTCATAACATAAAACTACATCTTACGAATGCATTGCAATATCACGAAAAACTAGAAGAATTACAAAAAGCATATGAAATTGTAAATGAATTAGTTCAACAACGTTTAGATGAAGATTCACAAAAAAATGTGTCTCAGGATGACCCTAACAATCCGATGGGTGTTTACAATATTGAAGCTGGTGAAGCGATGCAAGATTTTAGAGATCTTGGTAATAAAATGGATGAGAAGATCAATGTGTCTGAAATGATAGCAAAATTAAATACGGATCAAAGAAGAGTATTCGATAGAGTCATCGATACTGTAAGTTCAGATAATTCTTCAGTACTACGATTATATGTTAGCGGAGAAGGTGGTACTGGAAAGAGTTTCTTAATTAAAACAATTAAATGCTGGATAAGACAAAATCTCAATAAAGATACCGCTGTATCGGCACCTACTGGCATAGCAGCGTTTAATATAGATGGTTTGACAGTTCACAGATTGCTTCAGTTACCTGTTGAGCACGGTCAAACTCCTAAGTATACGCAATTGGCTGATCATGTGTTGAAAGTTTTACGAGCAGATCTTAAGGATGTTGTTCTTCTTGTAATTGATGAAGTGTCAATGATATCTAATTTGATTTTAATGTATATACATCTTCGAATGTCTGAAATATTTGACACTAGTGATTGTGAAGACGGTTGGTTCGGTCGAAGGCATATTCTTTTATTTGGTGATCTGCTTCAATTACCTCCTGTACGCGAAGATCCCGTTTTCGTGCAATTGTCAACTGACAAAATTAATAAATATATCGGTTCTCTAAATGCCATTAATTTGTGGACTACATTATTTGATTATGATGAATTGACGATCAATATGCGTCAACAAGGGGATGAGTCTTATAGACAGTTGTTGTCGAGAATTCATATTGGTTTAGTGACAAAATCTGATTGTGAGATTCTTGATAGTAGAAAAATATCTTTCAAAGGTGATTCCTTTGAATCTAGATTGAACGAATTATGTAATTTTATTACTGATTTTCCGCCAGACGCTGTTTGTTTATTGCCTACTTGTCATATGTGTGATGTTCTTAATACTGCAATGTTAAGTCGCGTTACTGAGAAAGAGATAACATTAGTTGCCGAAGATATGATTGATTGTAAATCATATATGAAAAAGAAAGTATTAAAAGTATTGTCAAATAATGATGATGATAATTCTAAAACTGCTGGACTTTCAAAGGAAATTGTAATTAAGATTGGAGCAAAAGTAATGATAAGGCGTAATATTGATGCTACTATGGGTCTTGTGAATGCAATACAATAGCTAAAGTAATTTCAGTTGTACGAGATCCATCTACCGATCGTGTAGAAGAAATCAAACTTCTTTTGCCATCGGGATCAGAACATTCAATTGAAAGAGTGAGCGTTAAGTTTGAAGTGATAGATAGAGTGTATGTTGTTAGAAAACAATTTCCACTGTGTCTGAGTTATGGAATCACTATTCATAAAAGTCAAGGTTTAAGCTTACAAAATGCTATTATGGACATAGGTAACTCTATATTTAATTGTGGTCAAGTTTACGTTGCATTATCACGAGTAACGTCTCTAGAAGGGTTGCATTTGGTTAACTATGATCCTTCGGCAGTAAAAGCTAACGAAAAAGCCATTATTGAATATAATCGGCTGAGACAAATCCACAAACCAAAAGCAGAAATGATTACTGTTGCAAAAGAACGTTTTCGCAAAGTAAAAGATGCTCCATGGGCATTGTCAAAAGTAGTTGATTCTATTCAACAGAACTGTCAAGATAAAAAATCTCGCCAAAATATTACTTGGATTATAAATGGTTTTCAAAATATGGATAAAGTTTCATGTTACGCAAATGCAGTATTACAATGTCTGTTAAATTTAAATACTATTAGAGAAGCATTGCTTAAATGTGATAAATCAGATATTTTAAGGACGATAATGCATCGATATGAAAATAGAATGCGCGATTTGAATACATGTGCATTACGGCAATATTTAGGAGAGCATTTCTCGATAAACATAAAACGAGATGCATTTGATTTTCTTACAGTCCTGTGCGCAAAATATGATTGTTTAAGACATTTGGTAGAGTGTAAAATAACTTCTACTACTCGGTGTAAATCTTGTGAGAATACAAAAACAACTACTTATAATTATTTAATTCTTTCAATACCTATTAACAATTTAAAAAAGAAAAGTTATGATCTCAACGATATATTAAATGCTACATTGTCACATTGGTGTCAATCAGACAATAACGGATCATGTGTATATTGTAACGGAAATATTATTTAAAAATGAATTAACATTAGCAAAAGATATAATTATCATACATTTAGTATTATTTTCTTCACAAGATGATAAAGTAGTAAAAGAAATACGTAAATTTAATATAAGTGCTGTTCCAACGACTAAAGTATTAATAGCTGGACAATCGTATAGAGTAATGAATGCTATATTTCATAATGGTTCCAGTATTGAGGAAGGACATTACACAAGTATATGTAGAGAAGGAATGTCTAGTAGTTGGATTAAGGCTGATGATGCACAAATAAAGAAAAGACAATGGCCTAGAGGCGCTAAAGATCTTTACATACTTTTTTTACAAAAAGTAAGTAAAAAATAAATATACTGAATATATATTTGTATTAAAATAATTATTTGTATAAAAATATTTATTTGTTGGTTTTATATTATTTCCTTTATTTCTTACTTATATGGACGCACAACAAACGTTTTTTCTAAGTATTGTTTACATAATAATTACTACGAAATGTGTGAATATTACTACGAAACGTGTGAAATCACAACGAAATTACCTTTTGAAAAAAAGGTAAAAAAATGCACCAAGTATACGCGCTCAGAAAACGCCTAAAAATATTCTTGTACAAAATTACGCCTCAAAAAAGATAATAATTACTACAAAATGTGTGAAATCCTAACAAAATTACCTTTTCAAAAAAAGGTAAAAAAATGCGCCAAGTATACGCGCTCACACAACGCCTCAAAAATTACGCCTCAAAAAAGAACTCTTCTACAAAACTACGCCTAAAAAAAACCTCTTCCAAACCTAAAAAAGAACTCTTGTATTAATTATCTACAAAACTATACCTAAAAAAAACTTTTGTTCAAAACCTATAAAAAGAACTCTTGTATTAATTACCTTTCTACAAAAAAGAACATTTATTTTTCCTACAAAAAAATGTGATATCAAGAAAGTGCGCCAACTATAAAAATGGATAGTTTCATAAACTAAAACACTTATTTTTTCACTAGTAGTATTTTAGTAGTAGTATTTTATATAGTAGTATTTTAATATCAATAGGCGGTATTCATAGTCTGATCTTATATATAAAAATATATTAAAATCTTTATTTGTATTAAAATAATTATTTGTATAAAAATACTTGTTTGCTTTATATTATCTCCTTTATTTCTTACTTATATGGTTGCACAACAACCGTTTTTTGTAAGCGCACAGCAGCTTTATATCGGCGCACAGCAGCCTTATATCGGCGCACAGCAGCCTTATATCGGCGCACAGCAGCCCATATTTTAATATCAATAGGCGGTATTCATAGTCGGATCTTATCTTTAAGATCGTTTTGAATTCATCTTCAAATGCTTCATAATCAATGAAATAATTAGTATTTGAAGATAAACTCAAGACAATTTTATATATAAAATCAGACTATGAATACCGCCTGTTGATATTAAAATACTACTACATACAATACTACTACTAAAATACTACTAGTGAAAAAATAAGTGTTTTAGTTTATGAAACTATCCATTTTTATAGTTGGAGCACTTTCTTGATATCACATTTTTTTGTAGGAAAAATAAATGTCCTTTTTTGTAGAAAGGTAATTAATACAAGAGTTCTTTTTATAGGTTTTGAACAAAAGTTTTTTTTAGGTACAGTTTTGTAGATAATTAATACAAGAGTTCTTTCTTAGGTTTGGAAGAGGTTTTTTTTTTGGCGTAGTTTTGTAGAAGAGTTCTTTTTTGAGGCGTAATTTTTTAGGCGTTGTGTGAGCGCGTATACTTGGCGCATTTTTTTACCTTTTTTTGAAAAGGTAATTTTGTTAGGATTTCACACATTTTGTAGTAATTATTATCTTTTTTGAGGCGTAATTTTGTACAAGAATATTTTTAGGCGTTTTCTGAGCGCGTATACTTGGTGCATTTTTTTACCTTTTTTTCAAAAGGTAATTTCGTTGTGATTTCACACATTTCGTAGTAATTATTATGTAAACAATACTTAGAAAAAACGGTTGTTGTGCATCCATATAAGTAAGAAATAAAGGAAATAATATAAAGCCAACAAATAAATATTTTTATACAAATAATTATTTTAATACAAATATATGTCAGTGTATTTATTTTTTACTTTTTGTAAAAAAAGTATGTAAAGATCTTTAGCGCCTCTAGGCCATTGTCTTTTCTTTATTTGTGCATCATCAGCCTCAATCCAACTACTAGACATTCCTTCTCTACATATACTTGTGTAATGTCCTTCCTCAATACTGGAACCATTATGAAATATAGCATTCATTACTCTATACGATTGTCCAGCTATTAATACTTTAGTCGTTGGAACAGTTAATTTATACGTAATTTTTGCTCTATGTCCGGGTTTCTGTTAATTCGATCCACTGTCCGTCTGTTAGCCGTCAATAATTACATCACCGTTGCTCCTCTTACCACGAAGAGGTCGACATCTGAGTCTTTTTTTATTTTTGTTTTTAAAATTTTATTTTGTTTTTTTTTTTAGAATTTAGAGATATTTATTTATGGAAACTCAAGTCTATCAATGTTCGAAATGTTTTCAGATTTTTCATAAGTAAACTCCATGAGTTTCCATAAATAAATATCTCTAAATTTTCAAAAAAATAAAATAAAATAATATTAAAAAATTAAAAAAAGACTCATAGATGTCGACCTCCTCGTGATAAGAGTCGGGCAACGGCAATGTTATTATCGACGGCTAACAGACATCACAATAATGTTATTAAACTTGCGGGTCAGAATAAGTTCTCAACAACTTTTGTTGGGAATTATTCCATATCTCTCGATTGAGGATGAGCAGTCCCCAATAATCTTCTGGTATAAAGTTTTAGCCATATTTTTCGAAATTTCAGCAATATATATCGCTATCTTGGATCCGCTATATTGAATTTTGCAAATCTGACCTCAGATTCGTAATCAGCGACCCCGAAAACCCCAATATAGGCATTTTGAGCGGATTTTACCTTCCTTTTCTAAAATGTGATCCGCCATCTGGATTGAATTTTGCAAATCTGATCTCAGATTTATAATCAGCGACCCAAAAAACATGTAAAAGTATCATTCGATTGATACCGAAACATTTTTAATTAAACTATTCCCTTTTCTTGCGTAGAAAAAGAATCGGTCGAATTTTTTAGCTTTAGAGCGTCATTTTGGTCGGCACCATGTTGAAATTTTGAAAGACTCAGTCACTGATCTTGAAGTTTGGAATCCATGAACGCAAGAAATTTACTCTTCAAGATTGAGCTCAAGCAGTTTCAATATGATATCGTTGATTGAAAAGAATCTGTTAGTGGAAATTTACATTTATTTTTTCCGAAAAAATCGTTTATAACAATTTTGGAATTGATTTTTCGAAAAAATTATGTCGGATTCTGAAAGAACACGAAATTTTACGTAAGAAAAACTTTGGATTGAATTTTTTGAAGAACTAGAACATGATGAATTCTTTGAGCGAAAAAGTCTTCAAAAAATCGTCCGTTTGAACATAAACGGGTTATTTCAGCATATTCTTGATTCAAATAGAAATTACGTAAACAAAGATGTTCGAAAACATTTTAAGTAGATTTCTATATACATTCATAGATTTATGAAAAATATATAAGAATATTAATATATTTTATTTAAATGAATATTAAATATCAAATAAATATTACCTGAGGCCAAAGTAATTGCATCTGCCATTATCGGCTGCACATTTTCACCATCTGTGGCAATTATTTCCATAGAATGCTTCTCAATTCTCACTTCAGCTAAGCAAACCGTACTGAATGCACTAATGATACGATATCTATATCTTTTTCCGGTTTCAACCATGAACGTTGATAAGGAGACATTTGTACTTACTCCAGTTAAAGGATCCTACAGAAATCAATTACATATAGTTATAAATTTTAATAATTATACATAGTTTCCTTAAGGGATATGGCCACAGCAAAATTGTCAAAAAACCGAATCTTTTTACTCAAACGGTACCTTATTTTACAAGAGGAGGTCGCGGTTTGATCTCCTTTCACGTGGTGAGTATACGTCATGTAAAAGCGTTTCGTCCAATGCGCCTTGTAAGTAATAATTTTTTATGTTTGAATTTCGGCGATTTGGCCGCGATCGATAGTGTAGGTTATGATATCGAAAATTAGGCACATTATTAATCAGTGCCGTATGATGTATGAGCTAGCGCAAGGACTAGTAATAGCGAGGACCCCGGATCGAGCTCGACTAGTGTCTAACTTTTTTTTATTTTATATACATATATATGTGTAATATGTTCTGTTGACGATATACAAATAAATTTTGCATATATTTTTGCATATATATAAGTATGCATATATATTTTTTAATATTGTTGCACGCTGCGGCCGCCCGGCATACTCCCCGGCCGCGCGAGTCAGAAGACAGGTCGATCGAGAGCATCGATTGACCAGCCGTGAAGTTCGCAAGATCCGAACATGCGGACATGAAACAACGGGCGTTTGTTGATAAACAAGCCGCCCGTCAGATCTACGCTGGACTCCTCTCGTGGAGGATGCGTTTCGGCTATTGTATCCGTTTTCCAATAAAGTTGGTAAAGTTACTCTTTACTAACGGTCTCTATCCTTTCTTCCGCGCGAGTTGCGGGTGTCTGTGTGTGAGTGAGTGTCCTCGCGTACGAAGGCGCAAGTCGTAGCGCCGACGCGGATTGTCGGCGGAGGCGCAACAATATATTTATCTACCATAAAATAATAGGAATTGTAAAGTCAGTTATAAAATAATGTATAACAATTTAAAGATAAAAATAAAAATTCTTTGTCCATAAAAATATTTTATTTCTATTTCTATTATTTTATAACTGACTTTATATTTTATTAGATTTTAATTCCTATTATTTTATGGTAGATATTGGTAAATATATTAAAGAATATATATGCGTACCTAAACATACGCAAAAATATATGCAAAACTTATTTATATATCGTTAACAAGACATATTACACATATATATGTATATAAAATAAAAAAGTTAGACATTAGTCGGTTTTGATTCGGGGTTCTCGCTATTACTAGTCCTTGTGCTAGCTCAATATATCATATGGCACTGATCGATAATGTGTCTAACTTTCGATATCACGGTAACCTACACTATCGATCGTGACCAAATCGCTGAAATTTCAAACATAAAAATATACAAGGCGCATTGGACGAAACGTTTTTACATGATGTATACATTCAACATATAGATTCACCACGTGAAAGGAGATCAAAATCGGTGGGTAGTCAACCGCGACCTCCCCTTGTTAGTAAAAATAAGTTAAAATTCGATTTATAACAAAAAAATTTTTTTAATGAAGTTAAAGCGTACACTAAGATACGATACAGTGCCGCCAACCGTATCAGAGCGCGTCGCAGCGTGCGCTTAGACATTAGAGCTACCCAGTGAGAAATGGTTAAATTGATATCAAATCGTTATTGATCTTTTGTGTCTTCGAAAAGGCATCATTCGATGTTGATTCGATGTTTTTTCGATCATTTCTCATTGAGTATCAAGGTAAAGGACGCTTTCCGTCGAATGCTAACTTTACTAACTCTACAAGTTGTAGATAATGTTAGTAGCCCTCTTAAACAGAAACAGTACATAATGAGTTATAAAAAGAAAGTGTATAAAACAAAGAAGGGCTCAAAAGAGAATAGTTGGGCTTAAAAAAAATCAACATTTCAAAGCGGAGACCGTTAAATTGCTACAAAGCGAAGTCGAGTTCTGAAGCTGTAAGCGCGTCGGCTAAGAAACTTCAATTATCGAAAGACAAGTATGAGGTAGACGTTTTGGTTATCGTTTTATCAATTTTGTTGCTGTGATGAATGCCATTTCTGAAGTGGTGGTTTGCAAAAAATGCGGGAAAGAAGGTGACCTTTACTGAATCGATCAACCGCGGGTTGGGTTTTAAAATAGTTATTTCTTGCAAAGACTGAGGAAGTTGGTGAGGACTGAAATTCCTAATAATCCATAAAAAATGCATATGAGATTAATCACAGAGTTACTTTAGTAATGTGACTATTAGGCACAGATTTGAACATAAAAAAGTTCTGTGCATTTATGGTTGCCGCGGCCGATATATTCTACAACGCCATTGTTCAAACAATTTCAATAACTACAAAGTCGGTACGCGCTAGAAGCATTCAAAGAGTATCAGTGGAGGATAAGTTTAGGTTAGTTGAAAAAGGATAGAACAACGAGATTACAATTTCGTGACGTAAGAAGGGATTTTCGTCGCTCTTCGGCATTATATCGCTCATCGGTTGACGGGCAACATCATCGACATCGTAGTTAAATCAAAATACTGCAAAGTCTACGAATTTTGGAAAAAAAAAGAAGGCAGTACAGAATACGAAGAGTGGTTTCAAGCACATACAGAACGATGCTAATGCAATCACGAGGATTGGAAAAATGGAGGTCAATGCGGCTATCGAAATGTTCGAACGCTCTAAAAATTTGCACAATGTAAAATATATCTATTATGTTGGAGATGGCGATAGTAAAACCTTTAAAGGTATTTTGAATGCAAAACCTTACGAGAATTCCACTGTGCAAAAAAAAGTGTATCAACTATGTCCAGAACCGCATTTAACCGCACTTAACTCCGTGACTTGAAAAAAAAAAACAAAAGGACTTGGCGGCAAAGAAAAGTTGACGGGGAAATTAATCGACAGATTAAGTATATATTATGGCTTGGCGACACGTAGAAATCATGAATGTGTGGAAAAACTGAAAAATTTGGGCCACGTTCAATCATAAGATTTCCAATGAAATGCCGCAGCACAAGAAGTGCCCGCCCGACCTCAACTCAGGTGTACATGGCAGAAAGCGAAAGCTACGAATTCTTTCGATTTTTATGTCCATAAGCCAGCTCTCATTGTCGTTATCAAAGTTTCCAAAGCTATAAAGCCAGTTTACGAAGAATTGATCAAAGATGAACTGCTTACTCGTTGTTTAGGGGGTTACACCCAAAATAGTAATGAAAGTTTTAATTCGACTATATGAAGCCTGGCACTAAAGAAAAATTCTAGCGGCAAAAAGATGGATATAGCTACCAATTGTCTTCAACAATGGCCTGAGCAGCATCATGGAAATTATGAAAGTTTTAGGCATCATAATAGACCTTAATTGTTATAATTTCTGTGTCGAGGTTGAAGAACTGCGCGTAGCGCATGGCCGAGCGCTCGCTGTCAGACGCGACGAAGAAGGCGCGCTCGAGCTCAAGATCCTCCAGAAAAGAAAATCTTGCCACAGAGGGGCAGTTGTATAATGCTAGCATTACAGACTAAATGGTAAAAAATTTTTTAAATCACAATTTTTAACCCTCAGGGTACTATCTGGATTACTGTAACCTTAGCAAATTTTGAAATGCATTTCTAAACGAAGAAGAATCAGAGAGTCGTACTTGTGGAGGGGGGGGGGAGAAACTTAGAGGTTCCAAGTATTAGCTCAGCGCTTGGCAACGTCAGCATCTTCCTAGGAGTTGAAGAGCGATCATTGAAACTCTTCGTCCGGGTATTTCTCACCCAATGTGTAGGGACCGTCACAAAACTGCTATTTTAAGTAAAATCATATTTTCCATAAAAATGTTTCAACTATTTTTTCGTAAAGTTTAATGCAAAATAAATGAACGTAAAATGCTGCGTAATGTGAATATTTCACGTCACGCCTTATTTCAGTGACCGGAAAATTTCACATTTTCTGGTCGCCAAATAAATACAGTTTTTTAACAGAGTAAAATATCTAACTAGAAATTCTTAAAATTCACTTTTTCAGCTTTCCATTGACTACCTTTTTTATTACTTTATCTTTTTTTTTTCAAGGAAATACAGGCGTTTGAAAAAAAGTAATAATTTTTCGTTTCCTTTTCATTCTTTTTAAAATATCTTTTTTCTTTTAATGTCTTCGACTTTCTAACTAGCACCATCATAATTCTGAATTTTTTTCCTATTGATTAAAAAAAAAACTTTAAAATCGATTGAATATATTCGGAGATATGAGTCAAAAAGTTTGTGGGTTAGCGTAACCCATGTGTGTAGTGATCGGGAAAAAAATATAGTGTATAGGCAGAGTTAAGATATGTCATAAACAGTGCTTCAATTCTATTTTATATTAAATTTTTTTATACTGAAAAAAAATTTTTTTATTAATGTTTTTAGGTCTGCTACTCTAGCCATACTTTTTAATACATATAAAAAACTTAAAAAATAAAGTAACTTTGAAAATAAAGATTTCTGAAAATTTTTTACTAAAAAATATCAAAAGATTATATTTAAATATAAGATACATTCTACATTGCACGAGATATTTTGAATAATCTCAGTAACGATTTACATAAGATGCCCTACTACCCTTCAGAGACCGTTTGGGACTTGTCTCCACATGATACGGGTATTGGCGCAGCCAAGGTCCCGAGCTAGAGGACGGATACCTATATAACAACCCTCCAAGGGTCCTGCGGCGTTTCTGCATGATACAGGTATGGCGCACCGGAGTCCTGAGCTGGAGAAAGGCCACCTCCCGAAAAAAAACCTCGAGTGGGGCCCAGAACTCTTGGATGTTTGGTGTGAATCTGGGCGGACTCTGCGACGTACCGGTGCCGCGCACAAGTGTGTGCTGTGATTTCCGCGGAGTGAGTAGTGCTAGTGACACTGTGCGCATATATGGTCGTGTATGCCGGTGGCCGCTGCCGCGAGCGGGTTGTCGACCTAGCGCGGCTTGCCGTCCTGATCGATACTGGCTCGCTTCGGCGAATTAGGGCTTGACCGTGTTGCGGGGACTCCGATTCATTGGCCCCCTTCAGGATCCAATGGGCGCGGATACCAATCCGTTTGGAACGCGTAGCGTTTACCGTATTCGTTTCGTCGGCAGCGGCGACCGGCACACTCGGTTGTGCCGTGAGGACACGTGGACGCTGTAGCAGTGTGCGTATGGAAGTGAGCTCGAGTGCGAGAGTGATAGGACCACGCCGGGCACTGGCGAGACCGTTTCCAAGACGTCGCCATGCACGATTATCTCGAATAGGTTTTGCGCGTAGTTTCCAGTGGCGGTGTTGTGTGGGCGGTATGTGGACATTCGGACGTTTATGAGTAAGTATTTATGTACTTTATGCAAATAGCGGGCTGGAGTTGTGCTCTGCTTCTTGCCCGGTAGGCACACCTATGTCGTTTAGTTTATGTTTGTTAATGTTTGTGTCGTCATGTATTTGTCCTTCGTTTGCTTCGAGCGAAGGGGTGGGTACGTCGTCGGAGCGAGGGAGGAGACTCTCGTAAATAAAACCAATTTACTAGATATGAACATGGGCAACGTTATTCTGGGAATTCTCCTTCCCAGCTTTCGGAACCGGGAAACGGCAGGTCGCGTCGTGCAGGTCGACAACCTGCGACGGGTAAGCCGAGGGATCACCGGCGGGTGCCTCGGCCGAACGTGCTATCGCCGAAGACATGTTACGTGCGTGTGATAAGGTGAAAGGGAAGATTACACGGGCCGGGTGCTTCTGCGGAAGAAGCGGTCACCCGCGTTTAATAGACGCTATGGTTCTGAGAGCTCTTTCTCTATTGTCGATGAAGCTTGAGTGGACCGAGGAAGTCGGAATGACAGAAGGCGCCATGGTTTCGCGACCGGACTCATGCCCTCCGACAGTAGGAGGCGGTGTGCCTCTCCCCCCTCCCGGACTTATGAGGATAACATTCAATTGGAGTTGGGTGATCGCGGGGAACGTGACGTGCACAACACCCCCTGTAGTGGTAGTGTTGCCGTCGGAGGACGACACGCGATCGCTAGAGTGCTGTGTCGTCGACGGCTAGTGGTAGAACGGCGTGGCCCAAATTATAAGGGCTCCGTGCGGAAGAAGGCCCTTACCAAAATCAGATATCCGCTGACGGATATGGACTTCGACTGAGAGAAGCTCGGGGCCAAGAAAAAAAACGGGACATTGGCATCTACATCCTGCGGACGGAAGTATCCGAAGTTGCTGCACTGAAAATAACAGGGCAACAAAAGAAGAGGGTAGTGGAGGAGACGGAAGCATTCCTGACATGACTGCGCATGAGCTGGTCGAGACGGAGCAACGTCTCCTGAAGGCAAATGAAACCCGCAGGGAGCGCTGGGAGAATGCAGGCCCTGAACGGACAGATCGTCTTCAGAATCAATTGTGCACTCATTGAGGTGAGCCAGCTGGCCTCCCGCATCTCCTCCAACGAGACGAAATTAATGAAGAAACAGGTGGGGAGGCTCTGGCCTGCAGTAAATGAAACTCAAAAGGTGTCTTGAGGATTTGGAAGGACATAATCTCCCACCAAAGAAAGAAGTGGCAGATAAAAGAAACATCTCTGCTTCCTCGGGGAGACCGCGGAAGTAGCGGGTGTTAAACTAAAGAAAAGAAGACCGGCGCAATTATCGTTATTTTTGGAATGAGCCTCCGTGACCATGGCCCTGAGAAGACAAAAAAAACTCCCTCGGAACTTCCGGGACGGAGTCGCAAGAGCCAACCGGCTACAGCGGAGATCCTCTTTCTAAGGAGGGTTTTGTGGACGAGTGGCGTGCACTTGGATACCGTTAAAATAGACAGTTCTAAACTATACACGATACTTTTCCCACGATTTAATTGAACACCGTTTTAAACGACACTGTTTAGTTGCACACAGAAAGATGTGCACTATTCAAATGGACACCGTGTTATTGCACATCGTTTATTTGGACACGAAAACACATACAACATTTATTTGTAAAATTTAAATTGTAAACCTGTGTAAAAGTTGTGAGGTTGAATAATAATGCATAGGCGGGATTGAAAAAATTTAACGAGATTTGAAAAAGCAGGTATCTATAGCACAGTCTGTCGTCATTGCAATACTCTACCAAGACTTTTTTAATTTCAAAATATAAAATATTTGAACAAAATATTTGAAAAAAATCTCGAAAAATCTTGCACTTTTTTGAAAAAAATAAGTTGTAACGAAATTATATAAATAAGTTGTAAATTGTTCAAATCGCATCGTAGGTCAAATATGACAACAGCATCTGAAAGAGGAGGTTTTAAGGGGATGCTGAATTGACGGCCAAACTTGATCAGGGTCGCTAATTTAGATAAAGAATAAAAATTTCCTACATCATCGATCCTAGCTCAAGCATACATACATCAATACATGTATACTTTGCACGCTTGTGCGTGTGTGCTCGTTGCCTCGAGTGTTTACGATATGAGGAGGACAGATATATGATCTTTCGTCCTATTTCCTCTGATTGTAAGATTCTCGATGTTCTGAGACGGCTAGAACGTCCGAATTTCCTTTTACCAGGCACTGCAAGGCCGCCCATACAAATTGTGGGCCCTTCACCTTGATAATATTTTAATAAGTATTAAAAGCGTGCATGATTTTAATACATATAATAATATAATGACTTTTTTATATCTTATAAAAGAAATATATTCATTCAATAATTTGTACTAGACTCGCATAATGGGTTGCATTCATTTAGCCGACAATCATTTGACCGACAGTACACTGCCCGTCAATGATTCGCTGGGTCGTGCAGAAAATTAAGGTGCATTTCGGAAGTGATACATTATTTATATTCAATTATGCAGTCATCGTACAAACATTTGGTTATCGGGGCATCTTAATTCTCGAAATGCGTGCACATTTATCATGATCAATTTTATCGACCTTGTGAAATAAATCAGATTGGTAAAATAGGGCTCATGTACGACCCAGCGAATCATTGACGGGCAGTGTACATTTGACCAACACGGTCCTTTAACCGACAAATCACTTAACCGACACCACTTAACTGTACGTTTCCACGTGGGTTTTCAACTTTTTACGCGAAATGACTTCCACTCCATTTCCCCCTTGCTTTCGGGGTGAAACTAGGTCTGTGATTGTACGTTTCCATGTGGGTTTCCAACTTTCCACGTTAAGCGATTTCCACCCCACCCGCTCCCTGCTTCGGGGTGAAACTAGGTCCGTGATTGTACGTTTCCACGCGAGTTTTTAACTTTCCACGTGAAACGACTTCCACCCCACTTCCCTTTGCTTTCGGAGCAAAACTGAGTCTGTGATTGTACGGTTCCACGTAAGTTTTCAACTTTTCACGCTAAGCGACTTCCACCCCAACCCCTGTTTTCGGAGCGAAACTAGGTCTGTGATTGTACGTTTCCACGCGGGTTTTCAACTTTCCACGCGAAGCGACTTCCACCCCTGCTTGAGGCGATGCTAGGTCTACGATTGTACGGTTCCACATGAGTTTACAATTTTTAACGCAAAACTACTTCCATCCCACCCGCCTGCTGCTTCGGGGCGAAGCTAGGTCCACGATTGCACGGTTCCAGATGGATTTACAACTTTTAACACGAAACTACTTTCATCCCACCCGCCCGCTGCTTCGGGGCAAAGCTAGGTCCACGATTGTACAGTTCCACATGGGTTTACAACTTTCTACGCGAATCCCGAAAGCACACATTTCCGAATACCCTTTATCCCGATAGCGCACATCCCGATAGCGCACATCACGATAGCGCAAATCCCGATAGCAAACATCCCGATAGCGCACATAAGCGTAGTTATTGATATGCTAACAGAAAGATGTACGTTATTTTGTTTATAGCAGACAACAATGTGCGTTCACGAGAAGTGCGCTATCGGAACGTGCGCTATCGGGGCGTGCGTTCACGATAAGTGCGCTATCGGGACGTGCGCTATCGGGGCGTGCGCTGTCAGGGCGTGCGCTGCCGGGATAAACGGTATTTGGGAATGTGTGCTATCGGGATAAAGCGTATTTGGGTATGTGGAGAATGTGTGCTATCGGGATGTGCGCTATTGGGATGTGCGCTATCGGGATAATATGGTTCTTTCTTTGTGCGCTATAGGGATAATGTGTTTTTACCTTGTGCGTTATTAGGAAAATGTGTTTTTTATTTTGTGCGGGACGTGTGCTATCGAAAAATAAGTTAAGTTGTGAGCTATCGAAAAATAAGTTAAGTTTTATGTGTGCTACCGGGATGTGTGCTATCGCACCGTGCGCTGTCGGAACCCTCTCGTCGGGTTATCACGACAACCGATCCTAGCACCGAATCCGCGAAGACACATAGGGAGTACCCTGTCTCGACGGCGACTTCCCGTTGTATCTCCGACCCAGAAAATCCTCGCCACCAGAGTATAGGAACCCGGGTGAGCATTTGCCATACCTCCGCCGGCAATACCGGATAAAGCTCCTACCCAGACCTACATACAGCACGATCGCACGGGGCAAGCATCGCCTACTTCCGTCGGTTCTCCGGCTGTGCTCGAGTAGGGGAAACTTAGCCGAACCCACCTCCCGAACTTGGTCCCTTGACAGAAATCTTCTCGTCACCATCGGAAGAACCGATCCAAGACGACCGAGTATTACCCCACATTCCAGGCCACCACGTGCCGCCTAAACTGTCACGACGACTCGTGTGTCGTCGCCGCGTCGTAACCGCGTAACTAGGCAACTGCGTACTTACCGTCACCACGACAATCGGTCAGCGTCATCACGATTCACGCGTAACTAGGTAACCGTCGCGTGCCAACCGTCTTCACGGTAACCGATCGACGCCGCGTTCCGCCACGCTGTCACCGTTGCCCACGGCAACCCCGATCACGCCTGTCTACGACCAAATACCGCCCACCTATTGTAACACCACGCGCGGACAAATTGCACGCGCCATTAACATTATATCTCTTGTAATTCTGTGTATATATATATATATATATATATATATATATATATATATATATATATACACTTTTTTGACACCCTGTATATATATATATATATATATATATATATATATATATACAGGGTGTCAAAAAAGTCCCGGGACAGCTAAATATTTTCTCAGGTAAGATATTTTCGAAAAAGCTCAAAGTCATTCCTAAAGTAACTTTCAACGAGGAATTCAATGCTGACCTTTAATTTGCCCTTGAACTTGACCTTCAAGGTCATTTAAAGGTCACGTCGAATTTTTTAAATAGAAACACCTATTTTTGACCTTGAATTCAGAAAGAGCGAAAAATTTTACGTTTGGAAGGGTACTTGCCGTTTTTAAAAAATGACTTTTAGAAGTCATTTCAAGGTCAAAATACAAAAAAATATCGAAAATCACCAAAAAACCAATAAAAAAGGAATTTTTGAGAGAACGATTTAATTAGAACTTATTAGCGTCTCATTAAAAAGTGAGGTGGGTATTTGCGGTTTTTTTTAATGATCTTCAAAGGTCATTTGAAGTCAAATTACAATCGACACACCTGAATATATCTGTTGATAATCCAGATACAAAAAAAATGGTGTGGAAAAAAGTTGTTCAGGGCAATGAAACTCATCTGACTGTAATAACTTGCCTTTCACTTTTCGGGGTGCTTGATTAGCGTGAATCCCCTCGCCTCTCACGTTCGGGGTGCTTGATTAGCGTAAGTCCCCTCGCCTCTCACGTTTTCTTTGAAGATTCAAAGTTTAGCGCAGATGTTCAAATTGTAAACCTTGAACTTCTTGACATAAAGCTACGCGGTTGTAAAAATGAGACAGCATTACGAATCATCTCTCTATCAAATTAGCCGGCGGAATACGCCAAACGGGCCGGGAACGCAGCGGCCGCCGTCCAACCCGACCCCGAATAAGCTACACCCCGCGACCGCACCTACGTGTCCAAATCCGGGGACACGACCTGCTGGCCCTATTCGACTCCGGCTCTGAAATTTCATTCCTCAGCGAGGAAACGGCCGAACTACTAGGCAAGGAACACTGCAAAACCACGCCCGGAGGAGGAGTCATTCACCTAGCCGAAGGGACAAAAGTCCCCGTCACCGAAACGATGAGAGTGACAATTCGAACACAAGGTAAATCCTACAGGCATCGCTTCGCCATCCTTCCCCGACTGGGGAGCCAAGTGCTAATAGAAACAGACCTATAGTCCCGGCTACGGCTCACCCTGCCACTGCTACCACCACGCGGAAAAGGATCCCGGAGTAGAGCAAGCGGAATCACTCATGGCCTGCCTCAACTGGAGAGCGAGGCAACCCGCTTATAGGAATTTCTCCAAACCGAACTACTCTTGTTCGAAACAGTGACAGGACCGACAATCCTCGCTGAACACCGTATACGACTAAAGCCCGGGCCATCGATCAAACAAAGATACAGACCCCGGAATCCAGCCATGCAGGCCGTAATCAATGAAGAAGTGGACAAGATGCTGAAAGAGGGCATAATCGAGCCTTCCGACAGCGGATGGAACTCACCGATAGTGCTAGTACGCAAGAAAGACGGAAATTACCGCTTTTGCGTCGACTTCCGCAAGCTGAACACCGCATCCGACAAGGACGCATACCCATTACCACACATCACGGCCACCCTAGACAAACTCCGGGGGGCACGGTATCTGTCAACACTTGACCTGAAGAGCAGATACTGGCAAGTACCACTGGCCTCTTCCAGCCGACCGGCCACCGCATTTACAGTACCAGGGAGGGGGCTGTACCAGTTCACCGTCATGCCCTTCGGTCTACACTTAGCACCGGCAACGTTCCAAAGGTTACTAGACTCTGTACTAGGACTAGAATTGGAACCAAACGTGCTGGTATACCTCGACGACATCGTCGTCGCCAGCCGTACGCTAGAGGAGCACCTTCGACACCTCGCTGAGGTGTTTCGCCGCCTACGGGCTGCCCGGTTACGACTAAACCCGGAAAAGTGCCACTTCTGCCGACCGAGCCTTCGCTGGGGCACATTATTGACAAACACGGGATACGCACCGACCCGGAGAAAATAAGCGCCATCACGGACTGGCCGGAGCCCACAACGATGCGCAAAGTGCGACAATTCCTAGGAATGGTCTCGTGGTACAGACGCTTCATCCCGAACTTTTCCGCCATGACAGCACCCCTGACGAAAAAGAACGTACGCTGGCGATGGGGGGGGGGGGGCTGAGAGAGACGCATTCAAACGCCTTAAGGTAGCCTTAACATCGGCTCCCGTGCTGGCATGCCCAAATTTTGAGAAACCGTTTGTGCTGCAAACGGACGCTAGCAAAGAAGGCTTGGGAGCAGTACTGACACAAGACCTGGGGCAGGGCGAGCGAGTGATTGCATACGCCAGCAGAACACTGGAAAAAGCTGAGAAGAATTACAGCGCCACCGAGCTGGAATGCCTCGCGGTGGTATGGGGAATCCGCCGAATGAGAGGATACCTGGAAGGGTATCACTTCACGGTCATCACAGACCTCCAAGCACTAAAATGGCCACACTAGTTAGAGGCACCCTCGGGACGACTGGGACGGTGGATGTTCGAGCTGCAACAGTTCGACTTCGATATCCAGTACCGACGAGGCAAACAGAATCAAGTAGCGGACGCCTTGTCGCGAGGAGTGCCGGTCAACGTCATATCCACGGAGCAGTGGTATGAATGGACCAAAGAGCAAGTCAAGGCACGCCCAGAAACGATGCCAGACTACACTTTAAGAGGAGACCGGCTGTATCGACACCTGCTGCACGATCTGGACTTCCGCGACACTCCGGCGGAGGACCAGTGGAAGGAATGCGTTCCCCGGGAAGGACGTGAGGCAGTCCTGCGCCGATTACACGACGCCCCGGCATCCGGCCATCTGGGGGTGGCCAAAACCATTGCACGAGTCGCGCGGCTATACTATTGACCCGGGATGTTCCAGGATATTACCCGATACGTGCGGCGATGCCCGAATTGCATAGCGCACAAAGTCCAACAACAACGACCAGCAGGGCGAATGCACGCAGCGCCAGCAAACGCCCCATGTGTTTTATTATTTCGATAGTGCTCCAAAATATTTATTACTAATAATAATTACAAATATAACTTATACTTATTATATTATATAAGAATTTAGTGTTTAATAATTTTTTTAAAGAACATTTCCCAAAAATTAAATATAAAATTTATTAAAAAAGTTATTATTTAAATTGTTATTCAAATTTTATAGGATTAAAAAAATAAAAAAAAAGAATTTCTAACGAGAATTGAACTCGGGTCACCGGCTCGGCAGTCCGCTGCCGCAGTTGCTGCGTTGCGCCGGCTCAACGAAAATAGGTGTTTACGCACCGGTACATTACCCGCTCGCTTATTTTTAAAGTTGTTTTTCTCGAAAACGGCTGAAAAGTGCGTCTTATTGTTTCACCTCAATAAAATGTTGGTGGAGGACTTTCATGAAACTAATTATAAGTTTCATTCCAATCCGTTTCCCGGTCCTCGCGCCCTCTCCTTGTAAGATATAATCGAACTCTTCTAATAATAGCGCCTATCTAGCGACTATTACGCATAAATCTTTTTTCGTCATGCTTAACGTGAACGCTCTACAGTCCGTTACAATTTTAAACAATGCCCCTAGCAAGTAAACGCGAAATCATCTAAGAGCTTTAATTATTACAAGGATCTCGAGTTCGTAGCTCGAGTATTTTTCTTCCGCCGGCGTCATTTTGCCGCTTGCATAGTAAATCGGATGCAATCGCTGGTCTTCCCTATTTCTTTGAAAGAGGGTCGCTCCGTACCCGTATTTCGACGCGTTTGTATGTAGTTCGGTCTCCGCGTCGACGCGATACAAATTAAAAACCGGCTGTTCGCTAAGTACGATTTTTAATTGATTAAACGCGTCTCTTTCCGCTATTCCAAATTGAAATTTAACGTTTGCCTTTAGCAAATTTGATAGCGGTCTAACAATCGTGCTGCAACAAACTTCCGAAAATAATCACTTAAACCAAGAAAAGACTGTACCTGCCTGACATTCTGCGACTCCGGAAAACACATGACGGACTTCGTTTTTTGTTCTGATGGTACCATTCTCAATAATATGCCCTAAAAACTCAACCTTCTTCTACATTTTTTCCAATAATTATCAGTCCGGCTTGACTCGCCGTTGTCAACGATTTTAAGATTTTTCAACTCGTTTTCTTCATTTTCCGAAAGTATGATTAGGTCATCCATATATGCCAACACAATTTTATCCCTAATTAAATCTTTGAATACCGCATTAACGAACCTCTGAAAGACCGATAGCGAATTACAAAGACCAAACGGTACGCGTAAATTCGTATTGGCCGTCAGGGACGACAAATGACGTATATTTTATGCTCGTTTCACTCATACGCACATGGAAAAATCCGTTTTTTAAGACAAGTGTACTGAAAAATTTCGAGCTCTGCAACTGATCAAGTCTTCGATTAGTAGGAGTGAATATCGATCTTTTATTATTTTTATATTAAGTAGCCTATAGTCTACGCAGAGTCTATGAGAATCGTCTTTTTTCTTGACAAGTACAACGAGACTTGCAAAATCAGATATGGAAGGTCGTATTATGCTCTGCTTTTTCCATTCATCTATCTGCGCGTTAACAATGTTCTTTTCCGCCTGTGATAATCGTCTCGCCCTCTGATACACCGGCTCATCGTCCCTCAAAATAATTGTCTCAATGTCGGTATCAGTAACTTTATTCGGTTTATAATTCTCTATTAGTTTTGTGACGGCCTGTTTGTGCTCACTCTGCGCGTGTGGTATAACTACTTTATTCGTTTCGCATGTCTCCTCTACATTGATTTGAAATATACTCGGCAATTCTTCGATTATTGATTCTATCGGACTAATCGTTATCGCGCCCCGCTTAACGTTTATTTCTACTGTATCCAGGAAATCGGTGCCAATTAACAGTTTTTGCCGCGATACCGAATTCGAGACAACTCGTATAAGAATTGGATAGATATGTCCGTCGATTACAATACGCGTCTGAAACTGTCCCAACGCAATTATCTCGCAGGATCCGATACCCGAAAATCGAGTTTCACTCACCTGAAAACAAGGCGAGCCAATCCGTATTCATCTGCACGTATTAGCGAGATATCGCTGCCCGTATCGATAAGCGCCTCGATTCTCACGCCGTTTATTATAATGTTCTTTGTATATTTTCTGCGTGAAGAATGCTCCACGACGTAGGAGTTCTTCAATGTTTCGCTCTTTTTCGGACATTCCGCTGATATATGTCCAAATTCGCTACAATTAAAACATCGGCTCTAACATGATCGCGCATACCGCAATTATAGCAACGTTTAATGTCCGATGTTCCTTTCTTCCCGCTGTTGTTATTGTTTTCCCTCTCGCTCTGATTTGCTTTGCTATCTCGCTCCCTCACCGTCGGTTTTCCGTTTCGTTTGTCTAGTCGATTCGAAATCGCATGTTGATCTCGCAATGTCACCGCTTCGAACGTTTCCAATAATGGCTCTAATGTTTTAAAACGTTGAATCTGTGCTTGATTACGCAACACATTATCCGGTATACCGTCTATGACTTGCTCTATCATTTCATCCTTGATTGGAACGCGATTACTCATGATCATTTTTTCATGGACATACTCGCGAAATGTTTCGTCTTTCTTCCAAAGGCGCGCCTCAAATTTTTTCCGGATGGACAATCTACTCTGCCGGTTGCCGAACATCGTTTCCAACTTTGAGACAAGAGCATCGAAAGCCATACTAATAAATTCAGGCTTTGAATGGAACCACTCGAGAGCCTTTTTCTTAAGTCTCATTCCAATTAAGATCTTCATATATTCGTCGCTTAATTGATACGTCGTTTTTAAGAGTTGCACCTGCCGTTGCCACGTATCGAAAGTGGCGGGACTGCCATCGAAATCCGCCAACAGATCCGCAACCGCCGTCAGATTCAATCGCGGATGCGACGTTGCGGGCACATTATTACCGCCGATCGCGATCGTTTCCTCCCACCGTTCACGATCCCCAAGACTATCTCGACACCCGCGCAACAAAGCAATCTCGCGACGGGCAAGTTCAAGCTCACGTTCCGCGATTTCTTTGTCGCGTATATGAATCTCGATCTCTCGTTGATACGCAAATTTTTCGCGATCATCTTCACCAGAATTGTCGCCGACGGTACAAGTACCGTCCTTCCATTCGCTCATCCATTCGCCCGATGGGTCTACCTCCGTCAAGCAAGCGATAAGCTCGGCCTTTGTCCCAACGCTAGACGACTCGCGGGCCCTCGCAAACGCTTTGAGTTGCACTACGTTGAAAGCGAAAGAATCCATGGCCACCACTGCAGGGGCCATGCACACACGTCGTCCATCTGCATGTGCAATGATCGTCACCACCGTCCCACCAATGCACACACAGCCACCGTCCCGCCACAGACACAGTTGTGATCAACTCCGTCCACACAGTACAGTTCGTCGATACACGTCTTGTAATTTCTTTCGTACTTTAAAACGTCTCACAATTTCTACAATCATCTTCGTCCGTTTCGGAATATCGTCTGTAAGTCTCTCTTTTCCTCTCACTTGCCACACGATCCGCGCTAAAGCCTGGGACAAGCCCCCAAATGTAGGATAATATAATAAATCAGGATGAAATTGTTGATAATAAATATATTTAATCAGTCCTACTTTACAAATGTTTCAACGGGTCAGGCAAACGAAGGCCTGCGCGTACCAGTTCTTTCTTTGCGCGTTTTCAAAAGACGCCTTGTCGCCTCGAAGCCTTGCGACCTTCTGCTCTCGCGATCGGTCTCTCTTGTCTTAGGACTAACAGCTTTCATCCACGTCGCGCGTGGCTTGTCTAAATAAATATGTTTACGTGGATCTAGTCGAATAATCGTATGGCCGTTATATCCCTATACTTATAACTACTAAAACACTTGGCGCGAGATACTACCGTGTCTCTTGATAACATACATGTGTTTTATTTTAATAGCCCCAGGCAAATATCTTGAAAAATATGAAAAATACAAAAAAATGTTTCAGACAAAAGTTATATGGTTTCGAGGGGGCCATAAGGCGGTATCATTGGTTTGACCTTGAACAGTCATTCGACGGTCACATAAAGGTCACATTAAATTTGTTAAATGGAACACCCTATATATTATTGCATATTCTTGTACTTTATCTTGAGAGCTTTCCAAAACACTATAATGAAATTACTTTTCGTCAAGTATTTTTCGAGTTATAAGATATGAAAGTCACCGGCATATGTGCCACATTAGCATTACCCAATATGTACCGGCCGATGAAGGTAAGACCCGAAGTTATTCCGGCCGATGAAGGCAAGACCCGAGATTGATCCGGCCGATAAAGGCAAGACTCGAGATTGATCCGGCCGATGAAGACAAGACCGATTAACTCGAACGTGGAAACGGGTGGTGGGACGGAGCCCAGAGACAGAAGCGCGAAGAGGGCAAGGAGATGTCCCTGAAGAAGAGCCTGAAGAGCACTTCAAGACTCGAGTTGAACGGCGAGCTGCCTCTCTGATTGTCGGGACGATAATCTTGGAGAAGAGGGGTAGCGTTGCGCGAGCCGCCCGGTATACTCCTCGGCCGCGCGAGTTAGCTGGCGGTCCGATGGATAATCATCGATGCCGCATCGTTTTCAAGCGAATAAACAAGATTGAAGAAAGATAGAATAGCGCCTGTCACCGTTCGGTTAAGGCCTATCGCGCGAAGTTAAAGCTTCGTTCTCCGAAAGCCTTGTTAACGTTTTTGTTATAATAAAGTTTCCTGTTCTTCTTTACACTTGTGTTCCTTTCTTGCCGCGAGCGTGATCCCACGAGCGTTCGGGAGTGACACCGCGAATGACGCGAGCGCAACATTTTGGCTCGTCCGGGATCGACGGACTACGAGCCGAGGATGAAAAAGGAGTACGAGCATTGCCGCGATAGACACAACGGCACCGGCCCCGAGGAAACGCCAACGAGTGGCTACGACGGAACTTCCTGCATTTCTGGATCTCTGCAAGCCGTGATGCAGGAGTTGCAGAAGATGCGGGAGGAGCAAGCTCAGCGACAGCAGGAGTTTGCCGACACTCTCCACCAACGCGACCCGGAGCTGGAGCATCTCCGGGAGAACGTGCGGCAGTTGCAGGAGCTGCGTAAAGAGCGGGAGCGAGCGCAGCGGACATTAACACAGCTAAGCCCCCCTCCCCCCATAATAATTTGTTTTCCCACGAGTCGGACACGCGTGTTGTGCATGCGGGGGAGGATAACGTGCCTGAAACCGCGGAGCGCGAGCTCGGATTTAAACTCAAGCCTGATACGAACGGTTCAGTGCCGCTGCGCGAGTTTATGTCGCAATTCAATTTGATTGCGCACGTCAACCGATGGAGCAAGTCGATGAAGACCGTCGCGCTTGCGTCAAATTTAAAAGGGAAAACACGCCCTGTTTTAGAAACGGTACAAGACTTAGAAACTGTTGATTACGTGGAGCTTAGCTTAAAGTTGGAAATGCGTTTCGGAGAGAGACACCTCTCCCAGAATTACTATTCCTAATTTACGAACCATAGACAATAGATTTGCAGAGGATCTCGCGTACGGTTCGGATTTAGAAAGATTGTCGCGCCTCCTAAGTATACTTTCGCGATACGGGACAAGATCGCGTGTGCGCAGTTTGTTTCGTCCCTCTCTGATAATTTCTTGAAAAGAACCTCCAACTTGAAGGAGTTACTTCATTAAAAACGGCCATTGAAAGGGCGAGGACCATTAAAATAATTCAGGGGGAATCTTTTGAAAAAAAAAACGGAAACGATAAACGAATCGAGAAGGAGAACCTTTCACGCCCCGAGGAGAAGAAGGCAGATAGGAAAGGGGAGAGTGCGGAAAGGAAAGAAAAGAAATACAAATTTAAATGGAAACGGAAAGAACAGTGTTGCCACATTTAGGGATTTATCCCAAAATCTAGAGATTTGAGGACTATCTAGGATTTAGGGATAGATTTAAAAAATTTTCAGCTTTAACAAAAATTTTCTTTTTTTGCTAAAAATTAATAAAATAAAAAATACAGCTAAAGAGCACTTTCCATGAAATATAATGGCTAAAATGGTTTTTGTATACAGGACACGAGTTCGGAAATTGATTAAAAACAGAAACTATTGTTGGCATATTGCATACTAAAAGAGCAGTTAACACATGTTATCAATTTATTGTTACAAGTGAGCACCGAGCCTTGTACAATAAATCAATGCATGATCCTTACAAGGAAACAAGTGATGAATTAGATGATGATGATAAAGTATAAAAATATTTAAAATATTACAATAACTTTTTTTTACTTTAACAAAGAAATTATAATTTATTTTCAAGTTTTATTATTACAATAAAAATTTATTGTAGTAAAATAATGTTCATAAATATTTATACATTATATACATATTAATAAGTGTTATTGACTCGTTTTTAACGTAGAATATTATTATACAGATAAATTTACTTTTTTATTTTTGTAAGCATACATCAGTATTCAAATATTTTTCTTTTTTCAATAGCACAACATTTAAGTTAAATCAATTACCTTTTCAAAAAAAAGTAAAAAAAAGCGCCAAGTATACGCGCTCAAATCACGCCTAAAAAAATAACTGTTGTACCAAATTATTTTAATTTGACAATATAAAATGTATGAAATCACTAAAAAATTACTTTTGTAGAAAAAAAGGACAAGAAATTTATCTTTCCTAAAAAAGTAGTGATATCAAGAAATTGCGCTAATTATAAAAATGGATAGTTACAGAAACTAGAACATCTATTTCTTCACTACTATTTTTTGGCCAGTGTTCATAGTTTGATCTTATATAAAAGATTGTTTTTAGTTTATCTTAAGATACTAATTATTTTATTGATTACGGAGCACTTGAAGAGTGCTTAAAAAATTTGGCGCTGCCAAACCGAATAAATATCTTAATTGTCTAACCTTACATCTCTTAATGTGTTCGTGCGTGTGTAAGGTATCGAGTATGTGCGTGTTGTCTTTCGTTTTTTCTTTCTCGTGCGGATGTGTGTTTGTATTATAAAATAAGGATTATGGATTAGGTTAAGCATATATGTAAAATTATTGTAATCATAATTAATAAGTTTGTATGTAATTTTGTTTATAAGAAATTATTATTACTTATTTATTCGGTTTGGCAGCGCCAAGTTTTTTAAGCACTCTTCAAGTGCTCCGTAATCAATAAAATAATTAGTATCTTAAGATAAATTAAAAACAATTTTTTATATAAGATCAAACTATGAACACTGGCCAAAAAATAGTAGTGAGGAAATAGATGTTCTAGTTTCTGTAACTATCCATTTTTATAATTTTCGCAATTTCTTGATATCACTACTTTTTTAGGAAAGATAAATTTCTTGTCTTTTTTTTCTACAAAGTAATTTTGTAGTGATTTCATACATTTTATATTGTCAAATTAAAATAATTTGGTACAACAGTTATTTTTTTAGGCGTGATTTGAGCGCGTATACTTGGCGCTTTTTTTACCTTTTTTTGAAAAGGTAAAAAAATTTTGTTGTGATTTCACACATTTTGTAGTAATTATTTTGTACAAAAGTTCTTTTTTCAATACCAAATCTCCGATATCTGATCATTCTCACATAATTTCACAGGATATTTTAAAATTTCGGCTGGTATTGGTATTAAGGAAAAGGGCGGGGGCCGCCTGGCACGGTCCCTACGCGTGCCCCGGTGCCGCCGAACTCGTTGGTTCTCGTGGCGCACCTTTGTGTCATGATCTTTACGACCCGAACTTCCGGTTGACGGGAATCGCCAGGCACGGTCTCTACGCGTGCCCTGGTACTGCCGAACCCGTTGGTTCTCGTGGCAGATCCCTACGTCGCAATTTTTGCGATCTGGACATTCCGGTTAACGGGAATCGCCTGGCACGGTCCCTAAGCGTGCCCTGGTGCTGCCGAACCCATTGATTCTCGTAGCGGATCCCTACGTTGCGATCTTCGCGACCTGGACATCCTGGTTGACGGGAATCGCCTTGCACGGTCCCTACGCGTATCCCGGTGCCACCGAACCCCTTGGTAGCGGATCCCTACGTCGCAATCTTCGCGACCTAGACATCCCGGTCGACGGGAATCGCCTTGTACGGTTCCTACGCGTGCTCTGGTACTGCCGAACCCGTTGGTTCTCGTAGCGGATCCCTACGTCGCGATCTTCGCGACCCGGACATCCCGGTTGACGGGAATTGCCTGGCACGGTCCCTACGTGTGCCCTGGTGCCGCCGAACCTGTTGGTTCTCGTGGCGCACCTCTGTGTCGTGATCTTCGCGACCCGGACATTCCGGTTGACGGGATTCGCCTGGAACGGTCCCTACGCGATGAGTGTTGCAGTCTATTGCAACCTTTGTGTCCATGAGTGTACATTTGGCAGCGTCTAATGTGGCAACATTCCGACATATCGGGCGCCGCCTTACGGTGAAAGTGAAAACAGAACATTCTCCCACTTCTGGCCTGGGCGATGACGATAATGACGACGACGTTTCTTAATCAAAAATTTCCGAATTCAGACTTTACATCGCGATATCTCCGCTCGTAGGTCACGCAGAAGAAAAATAAAAATACTTTCATTATATAACTTAAACTCAAGCTATTTATTAAGCCTTTTTAAAATTTTGTCGGTTCAGTCGTTTTTGAGATCTGATAATTGAAGGATCTGTCAATATGACGTTTCGCGTAAAAGAGGCTCGTCGGCGCGACGCTATGCGTACACTTGCCGCGAGACACTACCGTGCCTCTCAAATCTGCTTGCGCAATCATGTTCAGAATCGTTTGCAATCGTTTGTAGTGATTTTCCTTTCGTTTGTAGTCGAACTGTTCAAAAGTTATAAACAATCAGAGACATTGCAAAATGATAATTTTGCCATTTTTTAAGATATCTCAAATCTGCTTGCGCAGTCCTGTTCAGAATTGTTTGCAGTTGTTTGCAGTGATTTTCCTTTCGTTTGTAGTCGAACCGTTCAAAAGTTATAAACAAACAGAGATATTGCAAAATGCTAATTTTGCCATTTTTTAAGACATCTCAAATCTGCTTGCGCAGTCCTGTTCAAAATCGTTTGTAGTTGTTTGTAGTGATTTTCCTTTTGTTTGTAGTTACACCTTTACACCTTTCATGAGATATTATGTAAACAATTGCGTACAGGGCAACCTTGTCAGTTTTCAAGATACCTCGAATCTGATACCGTAGTTTAATTTTGGAAAAAAACAAAATAAGATAGGATAACATGTCTTTTCTTATAAACATGTTTTTGTATATTTTTTAAAATGATAAATACGTTGAAACGTTTTACAAGTGGTCGATTAAGATATGTCCAGATATGTCTATTGTTTTATTATCGCATTAAACGGAAACCTTATAAACTTTGGAAATAATGTAAAAGAATGGAGATGTGTAATGGTCATTTTTTTGCTATCTTATTTAACCCGATGCGGTCATACCTCCGAATAATTTCATAACGAATAATCACCATTGAACTTCCACGTAGAACAAACCAGTCGTCATTTGCCAGTTATTCAAAGTTTCATCTAAAAAATTTAACTAGGTATATCTGAAGGTCTTCTGTTTATGATCCAACAATCTTTTTTTAAATTAATATTTTAACATAATAAAGAAACAAGCAAAAAGATTTCTGAAGAAATAGATCTTCTTTGTAAAAATATTCATAAAATTTGTTATTTTCGATATTTTACAAACGTGTTAACGTTGTATTCTCAAGACAATATGCTTTCAAATAAAAATTTAATTTCATAGTGGGTTTCGAAAAAAATGTATTTATTTTGAAGTTTGAAATGATAAATTATGACAAGAAATATAAATTCAAAAAGGTGATTTTTCGTAAGCAAAATAGAATGAATAAATTTGTTTTTTTTTTTATGTTTTGAGACACGTAATCATAAACTTAGCGTGGGATCCATTGAATCCCCAGTGACCGCAACGGGTTAAACGGGTTAAATGTATGTGTTTTAACTTCTTTTTTTTTTACTTCTTTATATAAAGAAGTAAATTATTTAATATATATTTTTTTTAATTTTTTGTTTTTATATTTTTATATTTATACAGCTTTTAACTACTTTATATGTTATGTATTCTTTATATGTTTAACTACTTAAAAAAACTGTTAAATGTTTGAAAACAAAAATAAACTTTAATTTCTTATAAAATATTGAACTAAAATAATGGTAACTTTTGCATAAGAAATCTGAAAGAAGTATGAATCTCTTTCGGAAGAGAAAGGAATTTATTAAACATAAAATAAAATATGTTAACACATATGTTAATAAATTATATGGATTAATATGACTGCTTTAATCTTGGATTTGGTTTTGGCTTTTAACATAATACAATACGTGTATTCTTTTCTTTTGCAAAAGTTCTCGATTAGTTATAAGACTCGGTCTTTTATTCGTTGAAAGATCGCCATATTTTTGCCACCTACCAATTATTTACGTACACACGTAAAATAATGGCTTAAAATTTCGCTTGGAACGTGTATTGTGGCTGCGACAAGTTTATACTGCATTTCACAAAAATGCAATTCGGTAAGTAATTCAGCCACTGTAAATTGTTTAGCTAAATTTGGATAACCAAGCCGTGATGCTAATAATTCATTTTCAGCGTATTCAATGTCTATAAATATATGCTCTCCGCCAATGTATTTCAAACGGATATTAGAATCTTTGCAACGATTGCAAATAGGATTTTGTATTTTACAACATTGTAAAGCTTCTTCCAGTCCTTCCATTCCCTGTTTGTATAATGGAATAGTATTCATACTTAATACAGGATTTATACTTTTCCCTTGAAATCCACAATCGTCGCAATCATATGAATATTCTAATGATGGTATATCATACATTAATTTGGATATTAAAGAGGACACATTCATGGCACAGTCTATAACATTGTCCTTCGACGAAACAATACAATTCATTATTGTAGCTCTTTCGCAATATACTTTCTGTGTAATTCCTGCCATGTTTATGCTTCTAATCATTGTAAAAGTTGAATTACACGATTGCTCTATATATTTGTTGTATCCAGACCATTCGCTATAGCCGCCAATAATACATTGTGCAATCGTATCGAAGGGACATGTGTTCTTAATCATTATACATTTATTCCCGATTTTAACTGGAGGCAAGATATTACCGTTCATCAATAAATAAAGGTCCAACGCTATTGCATTTGGGCCATTTATGTAAATTTTCGACCTCTGGACACACAGTTGAATATTTTCCTCGTTTTTTTATTTTATTTAAACCTCTCCACGATTCCATTTCATTTAGGAAATTTGCATGACTTACCGTATCCTGTGGTGTATCACTAACATGTAAACTGCTTTTTTGTTTAATTTTGTAACCTTTATTCCTTCATTTTTAAGTTGTAGACAGCAATTATTATTGTCACTCATATCTTCAATATCTTTCTGTTCGTTGAGATTATTAGCTACAGCTAATGTACAAGAATCGTTAGAAGCATCGGATATCTTTTCTTCAGTAACTATTAAGTTGTTACAATCTGCAGATTCAGTTTTATCCATCTGCGATGGAAAATTATTAAGTGCGTTCAAAAGTTTCATTGTCCCGGCTAATGATCTCAAATGCAAAATAATAAATTTGTCCACTCGGATTGACGTAGCACCCTTAAATATCAAAGTTTTGACCTCTCTAAAATATTCTTTACTACGAGCGGAAGATGCAATTGAATTTTCAACTGTTGTGGACATAATAGCGGTCCACAATAAGAAATGTCTGCTCAATTTGAGAAGACGAACTCCAAAGTCAGGACAATAATAAGGATTAGGGCGAGTTCCAGAGTCTTCTTTCTTACTATTTTTCTCAATATTCTGTAAAAAGTTGTCAATTACACTACCGGATATTATATTTTTATCGTCGTTAAAATCCGTGAATGTAACATACAAATCAGATTCAGTAACATTGTGTACGTTCGTATCTGTCTTCATGAATTTATAGGATTAAGGTTTCACTTCTGCTTTTTTATTTTAGGAACAAAAAAACCCAACTACGCGCACATTACAACTCAAGAGTCTCAGCTTTATTGATACAATTAACACAAGATTTCTTTGTTACAAGTTTGCGTTCAATGATACGTGTTGTCGCGTTTGCGGAATCCGGCGCTCTCCCTTCCGATCTCGAGAAGCGACAATTTATATCGCTCGTCGCAAAGTACGCGGGCCAATCAGATGACGACAACTCGCACGTTCGATGGCCCTGAAATCACGCGTTTGCCCGTCGCATATCACAACAGGTCAATAGAAGTCGCTCCGAAAAATAAACATCTCGTACAGAGCATCGATATGCTTCGTCAAATAATCTCGATGAGACATAATATAAACTATTCCATCTTATAAAATTCCTAATTCCTACACTCGGCCATTCTGCGCTAATATCTGCCCTCAGATATTCTCGGTTTCCTCGTCGGTTGTCATTTCGTCGCTATCATCTATCCAGCGCTTGATATATTCTGCTGCGGTAGATGTCTCGTATGGCCCTTCATGTTCACCCACTTTCTCGACGATGTAGCGATCATTCCGCAGTATTTTTTTAATGCGATACGGACCGAAATACTTGGGCGCAAATTTCAGTCCGGGTTTAGCCTGCGTCCTCTTGATAGCAACTAGGTCACCGATCACGTAGGAGGTAGCCGGTTTTTTGTGTTTATTAAATCCTCGGCGGTTTTCCTGCCGCACTTGCCGGATAGCGTCCTTGGCTCGAGTTCTTATCTCATCGCGATTCTCCTCGAACATAGAAATTAACTCTTTCTCTACCAAATCACGGATAGAAACGTCGTCTTTCATTCTAATATCTGTCCCAAATAATAAATTAAAGGGCATTCCAATACTCCTATGCTGCGTTGTATTCAGATACTTCTGTGCTACGTTTAAGTATTTGTACCATTCTTCCGGTCGAGGAGCGGATAACTTCGTCAGCAACGGAATTAACGTTGGGTTGACCCGCTCGACCTGTCCATTAGCTCTTGGCATTCCTTGTTATACGGACATGTTGCACTCCCTCCGCCTCGCAATATTCCCGAAAATCTTTGGACGTGAATGCCGAACCGCGGTCCGATATATATCTTCTCGGATTTCCAAAAATATCCGATTGTCTCGTTAAGCATGTCAAAACCTCCGCCGTATTTGCAGTCTTAACCGCGTAAAGCCAGACAAACTTAGTGAATGCGTCCACTACAGCCAATATATATTGATATTGTTTACGCGTCGAAGGGAGCGGTTCCAAGTGGATCGAGGTGGAAGGTATCCAATGGAACATCACCCTTTTCAATGGAATGCAACAGTCCCTCCTTCTTGCCTTGCTTTTTCTCGGCCAGAATGCAAGAAACGCAATTTCGAACTACTCTCTCGACTTTCGCTTTCAAATCCGGTATCCAGTGTTCTTTTGCGACTATGCTCTCGGTTTTACCTGCTGATATATGACCTCTATCATGTACATATCTAATAATCTGCGCATGCATCGCTCGAGGAATTACCATTCGCTCTTCGTCATTTGTTAATTTGAATAAAATTCTCGCTCGCATTGCAAAACCATCGGCTTTATTCGCCGTGACTGATTCTATAATTTCTCGTAAGCGAGCGTCTTCACTCTGAGCTTTTCGGATTCGCGAGATCATGCTATCTTCGCGCTCACTTAACATGCACACGGGTAGCGGATTCCTACTCAGCGCGTCTACATGCATCATGGCTTTTCCGGAACGATGCTCAATAGCATAATTAAACTCTTCTAACTGCAGAGCCCATCTCGCAATACGCACGCACAAATCTTTTTTACTCATGGTCAGACTGAACGCCTTACAATCCGTTATTATCTTAAAAGAAATACCTATCAAATATACGCGAAACTTTCTTAACGCTTTTATAATCGTAAGTACCTCGAGCTCGTAACTGCTATATTTTTCTTCTGCAGGAGTCGTACGTCCGCTCGCATAGTATACGGGACGCAACGAATTATCATTGTCATATTATAGTAAAATAGCGCCATAACCATATTTCGACGCGTCGGTGTGAAGCTCGGTGGTCGCATTTATTGTATATATTTTAAGAACAGGTTTATTCACTAAAGCAGCCTTTAACTCGTTAAACGCATTTCTCTCTTTCTCTTCAAAACGAAAGCTAACATCCTTTCTCAATAAATTCGTCAAAGGCCGCGCAATTAATGAATACCGCGAATAAATTTTCTAAAATAACCGGACAAACCTAAAAAACTTTGTACTTGTTTTACATTTTTTGGCTTGGGAAATCTCGTAACCGCGTCTGTTTTCGCTGCCGACGGCCGTATATTACCAGATTCTATCTCGTGCCCTAAAAACTCTACTTTCGTTTTTAAAAATTGGCATTTATTCCAATTGATCACCAATCCGCATTCGCTCACTCTATCAAATATTCGCTTGCATTTTCCCAAGCCTTCTTCGCAATTTTTCGATGGCACAATCAAATCATCCATATAAGTTAGCATTGTCCCGTCGTTAATAAAATTTCGAAAAGTCGCGTTCACAAATTTGAAACACTGCCAGCGAATTACATAGACCGAACGGCATCTTCAGAAACTCGTATTATCCGTCGGGTGTAATAAATGCCGTGTATTTCCGACTATCCTCATCTACCTCAACGTGAAAAAATCCGTTTTCAAGATCTAATGTGATAAAAATTTTCGCGCTTTGCAGCCGATCCAGCTGATCGTCAATCAGTGGGAGGGGGTAGCAGTCTTTCACAATTTTCTGATTTAAACGCCGATAATCAACGCACAATCGATACGCGCCGTTCTTTTTTTTCACTAGGACCACGGGACTCGCATATTCCGACAACGACGGCCGCACAACACCGTCGCTTATCCAATCTTCTATCTGTTTTTTTATTATCTGCTTTTTGTGTTCGGAACATCTCCGCGCTCTCTGATATACAGGCTCATACGGGATAATACGGGCTCATCATCTTTAAGAATTAACTTCATTTTTACGTCTACATCGCGTGTTTTATTTGGCGCATAATTGCAAATCATATTTTCTAATGCATTTCTGTAATTATTGTTAAGATGTGCAACGTTTAATTTATTCGTTTCATACACGTGATCAATTTGAAATATTTCCGGCAATTCAGGTAATTCCGGATCCGGACTCGGTCTTAAAATTAACATTTCACCATTTTTTATTGTGATCTCTACAGTTCTTAAAAAATCGTTTCTAATGATGAAATCATACCGCAGTCCGTCGGAAACTACTCGAATTTTCATAGAATACACGTCATTATCAATATTAACGTCGGCTTCGAACTCACCCAATGTCTCAATTTTATCCGAACCTATACCTCGAAAATAAATTTTGTTTTTTATCAACGGAACGTTCAGTCTACCATGGCAATCCGCACGCATTAGACACATATCGCTCCCGGTATCTATCATCGCAAGAACTTTACAATCATCAATACGCACGTCTTTATAATATTTTTTATCGCAAAGTTCGCTTACCGCACAGCTATCTTTAGTGCTCACCTTCCCTGTGCACTTCGCCGCCACGTGCCCGCGCTCATTGCATCGAAAGCATTTTACGCCGCTCTCCCTCGTCGGACAGTTTGCACCGATATGATTTTGTCCCCCCCCCCCCCAGTTATAGCATCGCCTCGGTTTTTGCTCTCCTCCGTCACTTCCTCGTGTCCTCGATCCTCCGTGAGACTTCGCGTCGCCGCACGATTGTCCCGTCGGAACGCCGATGCCGTCTCTTTGCTTCCCGTCTCTAGACCGCAGAGCCACCCTCTCGAACGCTTGCAACAGGGATTCTGTCGTCGTGTATCCTTGAATCCGCGCTTGATCTTGTAGATTCAGATCTGTTATTCCATCGATAATATAATCGACGAGATCTCACTCTCTTTAACAGGCACCTTGTGTGCCAGGATAATTTTGTCGTGCATGTACGCGCCGAAGGCTTCGTTTTTCTTCCATACTCGCCCCTCAAATTCTTTCCTTTGCGCTACTTTATTCGGACGGTGATCGAACATGCCTTTTATTGTTAATAAGAGATCGTTTGTCGACACTTCAATATGCTCAGGCCTCGAGCGGAACCACTCAGCCACTTTCCCTTTGAGTCGTGAGCCTATTAATATTTTCGTCATTTCCTCTTGCAATTTATAAATGGTGGCGAGTAGGCGCACCTGTCTTTCCCACACTTCCCAGGAATCACTCGTTCCGTCGAAACGTGCCAATAATTCGGCAATCGCTGTTATGCCGACCCGCGCCGTCACTCCCATCGTCTCCGTCGGATCTGTTACTCGCTCAGCTCTCACGCTCTCCATCCTTCCCTCAGCCTCCGCGCCGCGCTCAACTTCTCTCTCTCTCTCTCTCTTCCTCTCTCTCGAAGAAGCTCCGCTTCTCGCCGTGCCACCGCGAGTTCTCGCTTCAAAAGCTCTCTTTTTCTCCGGAGCATTTCTATCTCTCGTTGCGCTCCCTCCGTCTCGTTTATACCGGCTGTCTCCAATGCATCTTGTTCTTCGTCGTACGATATGCCATCTTGCACATCGTCTGACTCGTGAAGCCAATTTCCCGCCGGATCCGCTTCCATCAGACGACTTATTAAATCGTTTTTTGTTCCTGATGACTCAATCCTATGGTCTTCAGTTTCTCTTTAAGCGACGTAACCGTAAAATCAGTCGGATTCTTCGTAGGACTCATATCGCCTCTCGTTGCCTACTTTGCGTCTCGCTCTGTCACACTCAGTGTTTCCGCACTTACGACTAACATTATCGCACTCAGCGTCACCGCACTCACGGCCAACGTTATCGCACTCAAAGTTACTGCTACTCGTCAACGTCTATCTCAGTTCAATCGGCCCCTAAATTTATAGGATTAAGGTTTCACTTTTGCTTTTTTATTTTAGGAACAAAAGAACTCAACTACGCTCACATTACAACTCAAGAGTCTCAGCTTTATTGGTATAATTAACACAAGATTTCTTTGTTACAAGTTTGCGTTCAATGATACGTGTTGTCGCGTTCGCGGAATCCGGCGCTCTCCCTTCCGATCTCGAGAAGCGACAATTTATATCGCTCGTCGCAAAGTACGCGGGCCAATCAGATGACGACAACTCGCACGTTCGATGGCCCTGAAATCACGCGTTTGCCCGTCGCATACCACAACAGGTCAATAGAAGTCGCTCCGAAAAACAAACATCTCGTACAGAGCATCGATATGCTTCGTCAAATAATCTCGATGAGACATAATATAAACTATTCCATCTTATAAAATTCCTAATTCCTACAATTTCAAGAAGCTTACATTGCGCACTGTAACAATGGTTATCAGTATTCTTTACATCTTCTAAATTAGAAAAAGCTACAGACAGTACATCTGTATATATACGACTAAAATCATTAATTGTAGAACATTTTGTTAATATATCAACACATCGAACAAAAAAGTCCTTAACGCTAGCTGCTTTATGAGTAAAGCAACACCATCGACACATTAATTTTATTATATGTGCAATATCGATGCGTATTATGCAGGATATTGATGTTTTATGCATTGATAATGAGAACATATTTATGCAATTGTTATATGTTGTATATAACTTTGCAGATCGGTGTTATTAAATAAGAGAGCAACAGCATTAAGAAGTGCCAATGAATAATCCGTAACTACTTGTTTAGGACACGGCACACTTGAACGCAGCCACTCCCTCATCCAATATGACAACATATTTGTATCATGCTTTTCAGACAACATCTGAAATATAGGTGATATTTTTCCATTGAATGCTGTAATGCTGCTTGATATAAGAATATGGAACCTTTCGAACCATTTTTCGAAGTGACTTTATTAAGGAGCCTGTTGCATCAATACTGATACTACCGACTTTATCTTTCTTCATAAACTCCTTGAATAAAAATATTTGTTCCGAACACCAATAAATAGTGTAAAATTTATCAATACCTATTTGCTGGATACAGCCAGCAAACTCTAAACTATATTTAACTTTTATTAGAGAAGAGATTGGATCTTTTATTTGTAAAACTTCTAATTCTTCATCGCGATACAATTGTTTTGATTTACGCAGAACATTTTCCGAGTATAAATTCGCAGGCTCCATATCGCCAAAATCCATTAATTCATTGGCTGTATTTCTATGCCATGTATATGTGGAGTTTTCAAGTTTTCTATTACAACCTTCTTTCTCTTATTTCCCCGTAATTGGCGTTTTTTAACATGAATAACATCTCGGGTGTCGTATGTAGAGATATATAAATGTATACCTTCGACAGTCGATTCATCGGTGCTATAAATGCGTTAATCTCATTATTGCATTCTGAGCATCTTCCTTTAATTTTCAAAAAAATATCACCGGGAATATGAATTATTTTAGCATTTTTGAAATGGAAAGCACACAGAATTTTTAATTGTTTCCATACATGTTCATAAATAATATCGGTCCATCCAAACTTTAATACTTCATACTTGCGTTTTTTATAAGAAGCAGTACATGGATTGATCGTATCCCAATCACATTGTGACATGTGACTTTCAGCACGCAATGGTGGTAAAATATGGTTCGATTTACTCATAGACCAATTTGAATGGATCCATATAATCCGTCGTCAGTTTAACCTCAGCACGCATGGGTTTCGAGTAAATCAGGAAAAAATGACCAAAAATTCTGGAAATTCGGGATTTTTAGTCATTTTTTCTGATTTACTCGAAACCCATGCGTGCTGGAGTTAAACTGACGAGGGATTCGAATTCAGCGCGTCTAAATACATAAAGCCTAGTGGAGTATTCTTGTTCAGATAACTTGTTTTTTTGTGTGCCTGTGTAATTGTACCAACAAATAAAACTTTTTTTATATTATTATTATTTATTTATCTGTGCTTTTGCGTTAAAATAAATTAATTGCAATTTTTCTTTTTTTTATGTATTAGTATACTTTTCCTAGAAGAAAGATAAATAAGAGTAAGTTAAATCAAAATTAAAGTAAATCTGCATTGATCACAGATATAGATGTAGCATTGATAGAAATAAACATAAATTTTGATCCAGGAATTTTTGCTTAATTTAGGGACAAAACAAAGGGATATTTACTTTTTCATGTGGCAACAATGGGGAGGAGTGTTGGACGTGTGGGAAGTCCGAACATTTCCGCTCGGAGTGTCCCGAGGGAATTTGGGCAGTGTTTATTTATTTCCAGCCTGTACTGCGGTTGTTTTTTTTTATTTTTTAGTGTTTTTTTACGGGGAAAATGAAATTTTCCGGGCGACGGCTTCTTCGAAGCGGAACTTTCTTTGCAAAGAAGAGGAATCTTCTTTAAAGACGACTGCCCACGGTTTTTGGAACGTTGCTTTTCCATGGGACGAAGGGCGAATGCCAAGAGACTTGGGAAGTTTCCGCAGAGACGCAGAGACCACGAGAGTCATTATCCCCTTGTCCGAAGTTCAAGAAAGAAACATGCAAGCTTCTTCTAGGAAGAAAGAAGCGCGCACAAGGCCAAGATAGGAGCACGGGTGGCGGAATAGGGAAAGGACCCTAAAGGAAAAAGATTCCTTGGAGACGCTTCGGTAGGGCCTAGCCAGCTTGAGAAAAGAAAATCTTCGAGGAAGAAGTCTCTTCCGACGTGAAAACGGGTGATGGTACGGAGTCCAGAGGTAGAAGCGCGAAGAGAGCAAGGAGATGTCCCTGATGAGCACCTCAAGTTGAACGGCAAGTTGCCTCTCTGATTGTTAGGACGATAATCTTGGAGAAGAGGGGCAGTATTGCGCGAGCCGCCCGGTACTCCTCGGGCGCGCGAGTCAGCTGGAAGTCCGATCGATATCGATCGGCCGCATCGAGCCGTTGTCAAGCGGATAAACAAGATTGAAGAAAGTCAAAATAGTGGCTGTTGAGCGTGGTTAAACGAGAGCGTCCCGTGAAGCGTAACATTTTAGGGACTCGTCCGGGATAGAACGAGCAACGAACCATGGATTCTTCGGCTTCCGTTGCCAGGAAGCGAGCTCACATTGCAGCGTCCGAATCTCTCGCGGAGTCATCTTTTCAAGCCATCATGCAGGAATTACAACGGATGCGTGAGGAGCAGTCTCAACAACACCTCGACTTCGACGAGACGTGCCGCCAGTGGGATCAGGAACTTGGGCAGCTTCGTGACAAGCTGTGACAGATGCAGGAGGACAGCAAGGAGCGGCGACGTGTGCAACATATTATAACACAGCTAAGTCCCTCCGTTAATAATTTTTCTCCACGCGGACAGACATCGGGTTATGCGAGTGCTGAGGGAGGAGATTCGCGCGCAACGCTGTCTGATTCGTGCGCGCCGCCCCTCGAAATCAAATTTAAGCCAGATACTTTCGATGAGACAATGCCGCTAGGCGAGTTTGTCTCACAATTTGAAATAATTGCGCGAATGAACCGTTGGGATGACACGACGAAAACCGTGATGTTAGCATCGAAGTTGGCGAAGGAAAGCGCGCTCCATTTTAGAATCCGTTGTGGATTTTGATAACGTAGGATACTCCGAGCTGAAATCGAAATTAGAGCTGCATTTCGGCGAGGGAGGGTTCTCGCAAGATTATTATTCCCAGTTCACGGGAAGGAGGCAAAAATTTGGGGAGAATTTCGCTACTCTCGGCGCGGAGTTGAAAAGGCTGTCTCGTCGGGAGGGTCCCGATAGCGCACGGTGCGATAGCACACATCCCGGTAGCACACATAAAATTTAACTCATTTCCCGATAGCTCACATCCCGATAGCACACGTCCCGATATCGCACAAGATAAAAAACACATTTTCCCGATAGCGCACAAAGAAAGAAACATGTTATCCCGATAGCGCACATCCCCGAATACCCTTTATCCCGATAGCGCACATCCCGATAGCGCACGTCCCGATAGCGCACGTCCCGATAGCGCACATCCCGATAGCGCACATCCCGATAAGGACTGAGCCAGGCGACCCCCGTTAACCGGGGTGTCCAGCTCGCAAAGATCGAGACATAGGGATCCGCCACGAGAACCAACGAGCTCGGCAGCACCGGGGCACGCGTAGGGACCATGTTAGGCGATTCCCGTCAACCGGGATGTCCGGGTCGTGAAGATCACAATACAGAGGTGCGCCACGAGAACTAACAGTTTCGGCGGCACCGGGGCACGCGTAGGGACCGTACCAGGCGATTCCTGTTAACCGGGGTGTCCAGGTCGCAAAGATCGCGACGTAGAGATCCGCCACGAGAACAAACGGGTTCGGCGGCACCGGGGCACGCGTAGGGACCGTACCAGGCTATTCCCGTTAACCGGGGTGTTCAGGTCGCAAAGATCGCGTCGTAGAGATCCGCCACGAGAACAAACGGGTTCGGCGGCACCGGGGTACGCGTAGGAATAGTACTAGGCAATTCCCGTTAACCGGGGTGTCCAGGTCGCGAAGATCACGACACAGAGGTGCGCCACGAGAACCAACGGGTTCTGCGGCACCGGGACACGCGTAGGGACCATGCCAGGCGATCCCCGTCAACCGCACGATTCGACACCGCACTTAATTTTCTTCTGTTTTTCATACAAAACTAAATCCACGCTGTTCATTTCCACGTTGTTGAATGTGGAGCTCTCTAGTTATGTTATAATTTTTCCGCGGGAATGCAGGGGGAGGGCGAAGCCCTCCCCCTGCACCCCGCCCGAGCATATTCTCCAACCTCACTACTTCCACATAGGTTAACAACTTAAATTTTGCGCGTTTTCCCTACGGCGGATCCCTACGTCGCGATTTTCGCGACCTGGACACCCCGGTTGACGGGGGTGGCCTGGAACGGTTCCTACGCGAGCTTTGGTGTCGCCGAACCTGTTGGTTCTCGTGGCGCACCTCTGTGTCGTCATCTTCACAACCCGGACATCCCGGTTGACGGGAGTCGCCTGGCACGGTCCTTACGCGTGCCCCGGTGCTGCCGAACCCGTTGGTTCTCGCGGCGCACCTCTGTGTCGCGATCTTCGCGACCCGGACATCCCGGTTGACGGGGGTCACCTGGTACGGTCCCTACGCGTGCCCCGGTGCTGCCGAACCCGTTGGTTCTCGTGGCGCACCTCTGTGTCGTGATCTTCGCGACCTGGACACCCCGGTTAACGGGGGTCGCCTGGCTCGGTCTCTATCGGGATATGCGCTATCGGGACGTGCGCTATCGGAATGTGCGCTATCGGGATGTGCGCTATCGGGACGTGTACTATCGGGGCGTGCGCTATCGGGATGTGCGCTATCGGGATAAAGGGTATTCGGGAATGTGTGCTATCGGGATAACATGTTTCTTTCTTTGTGCGCTATCGGGAAAATGTGTTTTTTATCTTGTGCGATATCGGGACGTGTGCTATCGGGATGTGAACTATCGGGAAATGAGTTAAATTTTATGTGTGCTACCAGGATGTGTGCTATCGCACCGTGTGCTATCGGAACCCTCTCGTCTCGTCTGGCCTACTCCGAAAGTATCTACGAGTGCCAGATAGAATAGCGTGCGCGCAATTCGTTTCATTTCTCTCCGATGGATTTGTGAGAAGGACGTTACAATTAGAGAGAATCACTTCTTTGAGGTTGGCAATAGAGAGGGCAAAGGCTATTAAAATTATTCAAAATGAGAATTTCAGAAGGAGGCAAGATTTCCCTTTCGGGAAAAGAGATTTTGTAAAAAAAAATCAAAGGATCAAAAAGGAAAATGGGCGAAAGGAAAAAAGGGTAGACAAAAAGGAAAAACGATAAAATCGAGAAGAGGTCTTCTGGAAGAGAGTGTTGGCAGCGTGGTAAGATGGACTATTTTCGTGCTGAGTGCTCTGGAAATGAGGGAAACGCGGTCTAGTTGCTCTTGGCGGGGGAAGAACAACTTCCGGAAGGAATATCCCGAATTTTGATCATAATTTTTTTCGAATAAATAGAATTAAGTTCTGTGCGGATTGTTTTTGTGAGTAAGGGAGGTTAGATGGAAAAAGTGTTGTTTTAAGATTGATACGGGCTCCGATGTCTCAATTTGTTCACGTTTTGAATAATAAGTTCGTACGAACAGAGATTTTGCCGTGGTCTCGAACGGTCCAACGCTCTCGAGAAAAGATGAGAATGGTTTCAAAGTAGACGAGCTGAGCTTTATCAATGTTTTATTTGATGTTGTCATAATTATTGAAAGTAACAGTGAGTCTTTTCACAATCGGTGACAGATCTTCTCACGCACGCACGTTCGATCGACGCAAGATCGCTATGATGAGTGAGGCCGGGAGTGCCGCGCGCCGCAAGAACGGCGCCGACACGAGAGCGACGAGTGCTAATCAGGCGCGCTATACATGTCACCGCAAGATGCGCGAAACTAGAGCGATCCCTCAGATCCCTCACATAATTAAAATAAATCTTGTCATTAAAGAATAGAGAAAGAGCAGAGCTCGAAGGCACCCAGCGGTAAAATCTTATACATACCGCCCGCCTCACATTCAGAACTGATGCGAATCAATTTTCGGAAGGAATCGGTGTTTCCATGTGTTTGCGTCGGTTAACCGATTTAGTAGGGACGCGAGAATAAGATTGACCGGACGCGACGCGTCAGTGTTGGACCGGACTATTAATAGTTACAGCTGAGGCGCAAGGCTTACAATCATGCTATCCCCGCAACTATTCGACTGAGCTTGATTATTTCTTGAGATACACCGGGAGTCTACAGACCTGAGTAACTGGTCGTTTCTTTATACCGCGAGTGGTTCTTAGTGTGATGACTCACATAAGTCCATCTTGTCCAGAGTGGATTTCCTGGACCCGAGCGAGGTCCCACTTCGACGGGGAAATAGATTGTTTTTCAACAATACAAGTTCGTTTACGCAGATGTTCAATTGATCCTTGGCCCACTTACGGCGCTGTTGGAGTGCATGCAAGTTTGTCCGAGGACCAGCGGCTCCAAATCTGCTCCAGAGCAACATTCACGCGTTGCCACCTCCGGAGCAGGTTCGGCTTTGCTTCGGGCAGCGACCTCTCCGGAACTCCTATGAGTGGGCACCGGATTAAAAAGTGGCCGGGAATTAGCGCGTTTAAATCCAGAGGATCATCGGTAAGGGGGGTGATAGGGCGTGAATTCAAACAGCCTCGATTTGGCACAAGAGCGTGACGAATTCAGCCTGAGACACAATCTGGGACTCCATGGTCCTTTTAAGATGGTGCTTGAAGCATCTAATGGCTGCTTCCCACAGGCCGCCGAAATGAGGGGCCGCAGCGGGAATGAAGTGCCAAGTTATCAAGTCGTTGGCCAAGGCGCTAGTGAGCTCGGGATCTTTTGCAAGAGCGTCAAAGGCCAGTCGTAGCTCACGATCGGCGCCCTGAAAATTGATGCCGTTGTCGCTATATAGATGACACGGCAGTTCCCTATGACTAACGAATCTGCGAAAGGCTGCAAGAAAGCCGTTTGTGGAATAATCCTCAATACATTCAAGATGGATGGCCTTTGTGGACAGACACACAAATATGGCCACGTAGTGTTTGAAAGTTTTCTGGCCTCGACCTATACGTGAGGTGAGTGCTATGGGTCCGGCGTAATCAACGCCAGTATGGGAGAAGGGGGGAGATGGGTTGACTCTGGCTGGAGGATAATCCCCCATTTTTTGCGTGGCCGTCCTAGCGACGTGTCTCACGCATGTCATGCACTGACGAATCCATATTCGTTAGTGAAAGCCCATCTTTCACTAAATTACGAGCCGAGAGAATCCAGTAATTCTGTCGGATCACATTCAAGGAGCTGAGGACCACCATGAAGAGTAGTTTTCTGAACAGCAGCAATGATGAGTTCGGAGATGCGGTGCTTCGGTAGTATCACGGGGTGTTTCTCCGCAAAAGACAAGGATGAGTGACGAATCCGCCCGCCAACACGAATCAATGCGAATTCTCCCAGGAACGGATCAAGCGAGCGTAGAGGGCTCGACTCTCGCAGGCTGATTCCGGCGTGGAGCGCCTTGAGTTCCTCGGGAAAGTTTCGCAGTTGGACGTAGCGCATCCAGAAATGGGATGAATCAGTCAATTCTTCTGCCGTTAGGGTGGACAGAACCAGTGGCTCGGCGGAAGCCTTGAGTCTCAAATTCGAAACGAACCTTCGAAGTAACGCGATGATGCGGAGGAGGCGAGTCCAACTAGAAACCTTCTCCGGAAGATCCCACTCGGGGAAGGGGAGGGGTGCTTACTTAAAGCACGGTTAAGACACGGGCCTCGGACAAAAGCTTGTCAGTATCCTCCTTCGAGAGAGCCGGAGATTGAGAGGACCCTGGCCACGCACTTGGAGGCTCATTGAGTTGGGCCGGTCCACCACAAGAAATGCTGAGAAAGAGCCTTAGCTGAAAGGTCTCGCGAGGCGCAGTCCGCAGGGTTATCCTTCGAAGGCACGTGATTCCAAAGAGCCACAGGATTCTGCGATTGAACCTCGGAAACGCGATTGGCCACGAAGGTGTCCCACTTCGATGGGTGGCCCCGTAGCCAGGCGAGAGCTATGGTAGAATCAGTCCACCTATAAACAGCTACTTGATCGAGATGAAGTGAAGATCCCACCCATTCTATCAGTCTGCTTAGAGACACCACAGCATTGAGCTCTAACCGGGGTATGCTCAAGGTTTTCAGGGGGGCCACTTTAGTTTTGGCGCATAACAAATAAACTCGCGTGGTAGATGAGGAGTGTACGACTCGAATATAGACGACCGCAGCATAGGCCCGCGATGATGCGTCGGCGAAGCCGTGCAGTTTAATCGGGTTACTACCCTTTTCTGTCTCAAACCACCGCGGAATTTGGATTTCCTGGAGGCTTTGTAATTCCTCACAATAGTCGGACCAAACCTTGAGCATACTCTCGGGAATAGGATCATCTCAATCGATCCGTTGCAACCAAAACTCCTGCATGATAATCTTAGCTACAACTACGACAGGAGACGTCCAGCCCAACGGGTCAAAAAATTTGGATATTAACGAGAGCACAGTTCGTTTAGTAGGGGGGGCTTGTGCAAAACTATTGACCGAAAATCGAAACGAGTCATCCGGGACTCCAAGAAAGACCCAATACGTTAGGGTTGGTCTCATCGATGCACTGATCCGACATTTCACGCTGATTCTGAGGAATGATTGCAAGGAGATCAGGGGAGTTTGCAGCCCACTTACGGAGCTGAAATCTTCGCGGGCATCATCCACATACAATGAATTTTCGAATGTAGGAACTGCATCGGGGAAGGCGGATCCTTCCTCCTTAGCTAGCTGGCGTAGGACGCGCATGGCTAGATATAGCGCGGGGGCCATGTCATATGTTACAGTCAACAGCCGATAATGTCGAATTGACGAGTCACCGGGGGGACGCCAGAGAATTTTTTGGTAATCAACATCGTCAGGGTGGATTAAGATTTGGCGGAACATCTTAGCTATGTCTGCCTTATACACAAACTGATGTAAACGCCAACGCAAGACAATAGCTGGAAGATCCTGCTGAAGTTTTTGTCCCACAAGAAGGTAGTCGTTAAGCGACAGACCCGATGTTTCAAACCGAAGCGTTAAACACTACTCTGAGTTTGGTGGTAGTGCTTGCTTCGCGGAATACAGGATGGTGCGGAATATAGACGGGTGGTCCATCTGAGCGATCGCAGCCGCTCACAAGTTCCATGTGGCCCAAGACTCATACTTGGCAAGAAACTCGTGATACAGCGTTGGTTGACGGGATAACCGTCGTTCCATTGCAGAATACAGCCGGGTAGCAATAGAGAGGGAGTCGCCCATCTTGGAGGGTGGGTTATCTCTGAACGGCAACCGTACTATGTATCTGCCTTGAGTGGTGCGAGAATAAGTGGCGAGGAAATGGTCCTCGCATCGTTGATCCTCCTCAGTAAGAGAGGAACTAGAGGGGATATTTTCATTCTCCCGGAACCGTTGTACGGAGAGGCTGAGCTTCTGACAGGATTGGCAGTGAAACACAGACGCGGGTTCAGGCCTTTTCGAATTCGTGTTGGTAGGACCAGAAAGAATCCAGCCGAAAATGGTGAGCTGGGCTGTAGGAGCCCCGAGCGGCCCCTGACGAAGACCATTCAAGAGTAGCGATCCGTAGAGATCTGCTCCTATTAGGAGATGAATGGGATGATTATCGAGGGATTTGGATCTGCTAGAGTTAGGTTATGCAAATGAGGCCACTCTTCTAAAGATTGAACTCGCGACGCAGCGTATGAAGTAATTCGTTGGTAAACAAACGCGGAAATCGGGAGAGCGGGCTCATTCTCATCGCAGGGCGTGACCATTAGGTTCACGCAGGATTTCGCTATTCCGGCAAATCGCTCCCCGAAGCAATGAATCGGCAGGTTTGCGCGAGCGCGTTAAGTTCGCATCAATTGGTACAGGGACTCAGATACGAAACTTAAAGTGGATCCTTCATCCAGAAGCGCACGCATCCAAAAGGATCGGCCTTCAGGGATTTGCAACATAACCCACGCGGTGGCGAGAAGTATACTCGGAGTTCGCTTTGAAGGGTAAGTGGCGGTCAGGACGTAGTGGGCCGACGCAGTCGGCGAAGCAATCACGGTCAACGACGAAGACTTGGTCCTCACTGCCGAAACAGTATCAGTAGACATTCTTACTATCGTCACAATCATTACCGCTGTTACGACGATGAAGCAGAGAATGGTGCGCTTGTCCGCAGTGCCTGCAGCGCGCCGTGCTGGGACAAGACTTGATCTCGTGACCAGCCCTCAAGCAATTGAGACAAAGTTTATTTGACTTGACTAGAGAAAACCGCTGATCGAACGATTTATTTGCGAAGTCAGAGCATCGATATAAAGTATGCGCGGCGGAGCACGCGATACATTTTGCGACTGAAACGCTGTTGACGGAGTTGCGGCTTTTTCTTCCGCGAATTGTCCGAACTAGCTTCGTGACCGGCCGGAAGGTCGAAGAGACCGCGTATTCTAATAATCATAAAATCGTGTAAGTCTTTGTACGACGGACAATCGCTCTTACTGGCGAATTTCAGATTCCATTCTTTTCGCGTTTTTAAACTGAACCTTTTGGTCACAAGATAGACTAGTAAGTCGTCCCACTTGTCGGTCAGTCTATTGAAATTGGTCAGGGCCGCAAGTGAGGCGGCGACCGTGTCGCGAAGTTTTTTAAGTTCGGAAGCGGATTCAGAATTCATAATTGGTAAATTGACGAACGCGTGTATATGCGCTTGTACAAGAGCGAATTCGTTATTATATTCGTCGACAAGAATCTGCCACGCTACCTCGTAGTTTTCGTCAGAAACCTTAATGTTACTTAATAAAAGCTCAGCATCGCCCGTGAGGCTGGCTTTCAAATAGTGTAGCTTTTGAGTATTGCTTAGAGACTCATTAGTGGCGACGAGCGATTCAAAAATGCCGCGAAAGTTCTCCCATTCAGTGAAGCTGCCGGAGAATTTAGGTAGAGAAATACGAAGCAACTGCCATGAGAAACCGTCCCGAAGATCGCGAAATGATACGTCACTGGGACGCGAAGTGGTAGGACGGATTGACTTTAGCTAATCTACTGATAACCTCGTTGAGATAGTCGGACGCTTCCAGGTAGACATCCTCAGCTGCGAGAAAATGATCCTCCACGAAGTAGGGCGTCGCCTTTTGTTCCTCTGCGGAGGCAGTTTGTAGAAGCCGCACATTGAGCGCCTGACACTTGTCCCAAAGTGCTTCCAAGTTTGAAAACCCGGCTCTTCGTTTTAGCTGAAATAACGTTGATTTTCCCCAGTTTTTTGAAATCACCCGGTTGATAGCGTTGATAATGGCTTGTTGCTCAACGAGCAAGGACTGAAGGTCGTCCGGCATGATCGTTAAAGCAAATTGACGCAACAATTGAGGGGAGCGCTCACGATTATTTTGAGAGACGTCGAACACGAAACGCGAACCTCGTTAGGTAAGCTTCGTCGCGGTTGGTGCCAGGAACGCGGCTCAACACAACTCAGCGTTATATGATCGACATTTCTGATTCCCTTTAAACTATGCAGTGGTCTTCAAAAAGAGAACGGAGCACGAACGTTAATCGGAGCAAGGAGCGGCTCGTCGGTCGCGTATTCGTGGTGCGTGCGTGATAAAGCGAGTGGATCAGAGCTATTCTACCGAGGGTATAGAAGCTCTGACAATGTCCCGCTATTCAAATGAAATCACCCGAAAAACGAGGAGAGGCAATCACCGAGAGTTTGTTTCACTTCGACATTTGAAATCATAAACGTTTGCTGCGGCAACACGCGAGCGATTGGCACTGCTAGGAGCCCGTTTCCGCGCGTATCACGCGTGACTGTCGCGGTAAGGGCGCGTGACTACGAACGTCCTCGGGCGCAGCACGGATGCACTCATCCAGTGGACTGCGCTCTCTAAGACGGATCAGTCTCAGATGCTCGGATGGCACTGATGCACAGCGCACAACACCGATTCAGCTCTATTCACTAGCACAATTCTTGACGTGCGCCGAATCACTCAAGATCCGGCTCGAAGGACCATTAGTTCTGTTCACGCTTTGAATAATAAGTTCGTACGAACAGAGATTTTGCCGTGGTCTCGAACGGTCCAACGTTCTCGAGGAAAGACGAGAATGGTTTCGAAGTAGACGAGCTGAGTTTTATCAATGTTTTATTTGATGTTGTCACAATTATTGAAAGTAACAGTGAGTCTTTTCACAATCGGCGACAGATCTTCTCACGCACGTTCGATCGACGCAAGATCGCTATGACGAGTGAGTCCGGGAGTGCCGCGCGCCGCAAGGACGGCACCGACACGAGAGCGACGAGTGCTAATCAGGCGCGCTATACATGTCACCGCAAGGTGCGCGAAACTAGAGCGATCCCTCAGATCCCTCACATAATTAAAATAAATCTTGTCATTAAAGAATAGGGAAAGGGCAGAGAGAACGTTCGAAGACACCCAGCGGTAAAATCTTACATACACTTCTTAGTAAAAAATTGCTAAAAGAGGGGAAGCATCTTAAGGTAAAAGATAATTTTTTGAGGTATCCTTCCGGAGAAAAGTTCCTGTCGAATTAAAAACTAGTGCTGAAGTTCTTTTAGGGAGGTTTTCAGTAAAAATCCCAATGTTTGTTACCGAGATGGCGGATGATTGTTTATTAGGAGTTGATTTTTTCAAAAGAATCAGTTTAGAAGACGTTTTCGAGGAGGCTTTCGGTTCTTCTGATTTTAAGGAAAAAAAGAATCTAAATTGTTAGCGGATACTAGATTTTTCTGAAAAAGTTCCTTCTTTCTTAAAAAAGCTTTACGCCAGTGGAACCGTGAATTTCCTTGAGACTCAAAGGGAAACCTTTGCAGATCTTTTAGGAGAATATTAAAAGGAATTCTGTGGAGAAATAATAGCTGGAAATTGTGATGTGATAGAACACGTAATTAATGTAAAAGATTCTTCTCCTATTAAGCAGACCCCTTGTATTCCTCTTCAAATGTGAGAGGAAGTGAACGGGATTATTGAAGATATGAAAGAGCAGAGAGTAATCGAAGAGTCAAGTGGTCCATGGGTATCCCCTGCTGTGAGGAAGAAAGAGGGAACGATACGATTCTGCGTCGACTATAAGAAGTTAAACGCTATAACTAAAAAGGATTCATAACCTCTGCCAAGTGGTCCATGAGTATCCCCTGCTGTGAGGAAGAAAAACGGAACGATACGATTCTGCGTCGACTATAAGAAGGTAAACGCTATAACTAAAAAGGATTCATAACCTCTGCCTTGGATAGACGATATTCTTGACCAGCTCTCAGGAAATTTTTGGTTTTCCATATTAGATCTGAAGAATGGGTATTGGCAAGTGAAAATACGCTCTGAGGATAGAGAAAAGATTGCCTTCTCTGTAGGAAATGAGTTTTGGCAGTTTACTGTAATGCTCTTTAGATTGTGCAATGCCTCCGTCACTTTTAAATGAATGATGGAAAAAGTTTTGCAAGGATTAATCTCTAAAAATTTGTCTTATTTATTTAGATAATGTAATTATTTTCGAGAAAACTTTCGAAGAGATGATAAAAAATGTAAAGGAGGTGTTTTCGCAATTACACTCAGTGAATCTAAAGGTGAATCCGAAGAAATATGTTTTCTTTACAAGAGAAGTGAAATACTTGGGATATGTCATTTCTTCGGAGGGCGTTTCAACAGATCCCGAAAAAATCTCTGCTGAGAGAGAATGGCCGGTTCCTCATATTAAGAAACAATTACGAAGTTTCCTAGAATTTTGCTCCTATTACAGAAAATTTGTAAAAGGATTTTCTTCTTTGGCAAAACCATTATACTCCTTGACAGAAAATTTCGTAAGGTTCTCTTGGAAAGAAGACTGTCAGAAAGTTTTTGTGGAACTGAAACGAATGCTGTCTTCTTCTCCAGTTCTTTCTTTTCTCAAGGGGGAGGAGGAATTTATTTTAGACACGGATGCTTCGAACATAGGAATCGGCGCGGTTTTATCGCAGAAACAAAAAGGAGTAGAAAAGGTTATCGCTTATTAGTCGTATGCTCAGCAAAGCTGAAAGGAATTACTGTGTTACTCGTCGAGAACTTTTGGCGGTGGTTGATTCTTTGAAATTTTTCAGGCTCCTGGGACGAAGATTTCTGATCAGAACCGACCACGTTTCGCTTAAGTGGCTGATGTCCTTCAGGAATTTGGCGGGACAGCTAGCTCGATGCTTAGAAAGGCTTCAATGATACGAATTCGAGGTAGTCCATCGGAAAGGTCGAACTCATGGAAACGCTGATGGCTTATTCAGGCGACATTGTGAGTCCAATGATTGTAGATATTGTGTCAGGGTAGAAAGAGATTTTAAGGAAGAGAATGTGAAATCGGTAGCATGTTTGATTCTTTACGGAGAGACTCTTCAGGAATGGCGCAAGGAACAATTAGAGGATCCAAGTATTTTCCCTATTTACCAGGGCAAAGAAAGGGGAGAGCGTCTTTCTCCTACTGAGATTCCCAAAACGGATCTTTCTGCCAGGATTTATCTGGCGTATTGGGACGCTATGTATTTAAGGGATGGAGTGCTTTATAAGAAATGAGAAGCGCCCAGCTTAAAGACAAGTATTTTTCAGTTCATAGTTCCTCAGAAACGGGTTGAGCAAATCCTAGAAGAGACTCATGACTCTCCTTCAGGAGGGCATTTTGGAATCAATAAAACTCTAGATAAAATTCGCAGACGTTTTTACTGGGCTACGAATAAGCAAGATGTGGAACAGTGGTGTAAGACTTGCAAGATCTGCGTATCGAGAAATGCTATTGGGAAAGGAAAATCTCCGTTACAATTTCATTATGTTAGTGCTCCTTTGGAGAGGTTGCAGTTAGATGTACTCGGTCCTTTTCCTACTACTGTTTCGGGAAACAGATATCTCCTCGTTTTCATCGATTGCTTCACAAAATGGGTAGAGGCTTTTCCTCTTAAAAACATCCGAGCGAAGACGGTGGCAGAAGTATTCGTAAATCAGGTTGTTTCTAGGCATGGCATCCCTTTAGAAATCCACACGAACCAAGGGAGAAATTTTGAATCGAGGTTGTTCTCGGAATTGATGGATCTTCTAAAAATAAGGAAAACTAGAACCACTGCCTTGCATTCTCAGTCGAAGGACTGTCTAACGCTCAAGTTGAACGACAGTATCAAATGTTATAAACTACCTGGCAAAATTTGTTTCAGAAAATCAGAAGGATTGGGACCTCTGGATCCCCATGTTTCTTCTTGCCTACAGGTCTTCGAAGCATAAAACGATAGGCGTGACTCTCTCTGATCTCTTTTTCGGACGAGAGCTTAGATTGCTGATAGACCTTCTTCTGGGAAGACCTCTCAAGGGGAAATCCCTTCTGTTAGAAAATTTCGCAGGAAATTTAAAAGAGAAGCTTGAAGAAATTCGTTCGAGGAACGCATAGTTAAGTCCGCTTGAATGAAATCCTGGTATGACCGAAGGATCAGACCAACTCTTTTTCAGGAAGGAAATAAAGTTTGGTTGTATAATCCTCGAAGGATTAAGGGAAAAGCCCCAAAATTACAAAGCAATTGGGAAGGTCCTTACTTGATTATTAGAAAATTGAGTAACGTTGTCTTTTGTATTCAGAAATCCTCTCGACATAGGAGGAAGGTAGTACATGCGGATAGGCTTGCTCCTTTTCAGGAGAGGAATATTAAATAGGAATCACACAAAGGTAAACTTAGAGAGAGAGATAGGGACGAAGTCCGAAAACAATCTAGGAGTTACAATAAGTTACATTGTTGTACACAAGTTTCTGCGTTTTTGTTTGTTTCGTTCAGTTTCAGAGGAGCCGGGAGGGACGGGAGAGCAGACCTGAGGAAGAGTGCCCATTAACTCTTTCAGTCACAGTGTGACATATATGTCACACCTACATTCTCTTCATTTTTCGATTGTATTTCGTAGAAATTCATCGATTTTCATGATTCTTTTTTAGTTATCCCTTATTTGAATGTTCAATTATAATATTTGTTCAGTGATTTTGTTAATATTGTGAATAGTTTTTTGGTTATAAGCAAATTAAGATGAAAAAATCCGTTTTTTACGTTAAATTTGTTACTGAAAAAAAATCCCCTCTAAACGTACTGTTTTTTGACCTACATTTATGTTTTTGAGGTCGCTGATCACAAATCCGCCATTAAATTTGCAAAATTTTTTATTATAAACAAAATATTGAACAAAATATGAGAGCAAAAAATGAGAATTTCTAGAATTTAGGTAAAAATTTGATAATCTGAATGTTATTTTTCTACAAACATATAGTTTTTCACTTTATATTTGTTTTTGAGATTGCTTATTACCAGAGACCGGATCACGGAGTCGTTTTCCCCTCTCCACGCGCATGTTAGCGGTCGAGCGCTGCAAGAAGCAATACCGTGTATGTGCGCCGTGCCAGTGTTATTTCTTTCAAATCTGATGATTGGTAGTTGATTCAGAAACTGAAGAAGACTTTTAGATATTGAATTTTATATAAAGAATTTTAATTTTTGTGAAAATTTGGGATTAAATAGCCTTTTAAATCGCCATATTGAGTCCGCCATTTTGGATCTCATTTTTCCCAAAATTTGATGGTAGATATGAACTCAGCGACCTCAAAAATGTGTAGAATCATGCTTCTCATAATGATTCGACCATTCCCTTAATTGCGTGACTGAAAGGGTTAAAAGGAAAGAATCTTTTGGGGAATCAAATTCTTCTATCATCTAGAAAACTGCTTCGCCCACGGTTTTTGAGCCGTGGCTTTCCCGTGGGACAGAGGGCAGATGCTGAGGCAGGGTCTAGGCAAGTCTCTAAAAGACGTTGAGACTACGGTAATTATTTCCCCCCCCCCCCTGGTCCGAAGAACAAGAAAGAAGTGTGCAAACTGGTGCGCAAGAAAAAATTTAGGAAGGCAGGGACCCCGAAAAAAAGGAAAAACTTCTTAGAAGAGCCTGACCAGGTTTTCTAGAAGAAAGACCTTTCGGGAAAATTATGCCCAGAAAAAAAGTACGCAGCCCGGTAACCCGTGGCAGCAGCACGGAGAGGGCAGGAAAGTCGTTCGGAAGCCAGAAGAGGCTACAAGAGGACTGATACTGCCTTCCTGGATTGTCGGGACGACAATCTTGAAGAGAGAGGACAGTGTTATGAATCGCCCGGTAGACTCCGCTCGCATGAGTCGATTGACGGACTGAACGTGATAATCGTTCGGTTGCGTTGACAGCCGTTGCCGGGAGAAACCAACGGAGGAAAATTAAAAGAGAGAAGACAAATTAGCGTTGGTATTCGTTTCGTGAAGACATGTCGTCCGTTCCCTTAACCTCTTGTTAATCCTAGTGAAACAATAAAGTTATTGTTCCTTGAATTTGTCTACTTACTTTCCGCAAGCGCGAGTGCTAGGCGTGGTTGAACAAGACTGTCCCGTGAAGTGTAACAATACCAATTTTACATACTCACAAGCGGACCTTACGACGTGGTACCAATCGATTTCAATGAAACTCATTGTATCGATAGGTATACACGTCAAACATTGTAGGGTAAACGGATAAGACGCGCTTCTCAAAAATTCGTGAGAAAATCGAGATTGAAAAATCTCACTTCATGTATACCATAAACTAGTGCAATAGACCATTTCATCGAAGTGTCCGTAGCGCTGCGATAGCGCGACGGACTTATAATTTTGAGGTTAAGTGGGTTGCGGGTTCGAATCTCAACGAATAATTTTTCTTTTTTTTTTAATAAAACTTTTTTAAATAGTATTATATATAATTACACAAAATAAATGTGTATGTGTTATATTTTATTTATTGTATATTGTACAAAAAATTAATTTTTCTTTGCCTAGAAAATTCGTTTGTTGAATAGCTGTACGGTAGAAATAAAAATATATAAATTATTGATTATGTGTCTGAACAATAATAACAGCAAAGTCAGGGCTACACAAATAAATGACATTTTATTTATTCATATGTAGAATTAGTAGAATTACAATTTGATACGATTAATAGATTAAGAAGTAGATGAAACATTACATGTTGCAGGATGATACTTATCGTAGAAGCAAGCGAAACAATAATTTGTAAGACATCTTGCGCATCTTATGAAAGACGCGTTTTTGCAGTTACATGATTGATTTAAAATGTCAAGCGAAAAACATACTTCATTGACATTCACAAATACTTCTCTCTCTTCTGTCAATTTCGATGCAAACCACGCATATCGCAACATATTATTAAAAATTAGAGCGGACAGTTGGTGATGTACGATAAAGTGAATTTTAATACAGTCTTCACGAGACGATATTTCGCGTTTTTGCTCTAATAAAAATGAACAATTCTGTAGACGCTTAATTAAATTTTTTATTTGTCTAGAATAGACGTCGCACGGTGTGCACTTTGGAGGGATAACTTTAATCGTACATGTCCCTACATTATTTTCGTCCAGAAAAATTTCATCATATAATCCAGGATTTGTTTGTCCGCCCCACGAATCTATCAATAAAAGGAATTTTTCCTGTCTTATGTATGGTAGTAATACTTCTTTTAAAAATTGTGTATATAAATGTGTAAAAAAATCATAAGTTTTCCAGACTTCGAGGATGTTACTACGACATTTGTATAAATTTTAACAAACTCATCGACAGCTTTTCTTATTTTGGGACCGAACTCGCCTGTCGCTTTTTGCAAACATATAAATACAAGCGGTATTAATTTCAGATATGGTAATTGCATATTGGGCTGTGTATGAATGGCTGATTTTATTAATACTTTGCCGTTGCACGAAAATTGCTTTCTGCCCTCGTGTAGACAGAATTCGATCGTATGTTGATTGATATTGACATCCTGTAACATATTATACAATCATATTGTTATACACAATTAAATACATTACCGATTATAGTTACAATGTATCTTATGTTATTTTGGAACAAAATTTACCTGTTTGATCTGTATTGATGATAAAATCCTTAAAAAAATTGGGTGTTAATAAAATTGTCTGTTTCCGGAAGACATCTGCTGCAGCCAGTATTTCATCCACTGTGGCAATTTCTTTTGCAGTAACGTATTTTGTAATTTTCCTCTGTCTGATTCTATGCTGCTTTTTAAATTTTGTGACCAACAAATTAGACGCCTTAAAAGAAAAGTCTTGAAACTGACTTGCAGTACTCAACGCCCATTGCTGCAAATTCCTGGTTGTAACTTGTTGGTAATTAGCTCTGGCTTCCATAAAGCGATTATACGTCCAGGAGTCAATGACAGTGTATTTATCGATAGTTGTTCCTCCACGTTTAATATTTTCTTCCCATCGTCCCAAATGTTTCATATTTTTTAAACGTGAACATCCTTTTTTCTGTAAATTTTTCAGACTCCACTTTAGATGTAACTTGGCCAAATTGACATCCTTGATTTTGTAATCCAGGGGAATGTAGTCCATTGATTTATTTTCTTTTTCCAGAAATTTATATTCGTCAATATCGCCTTTTTCCTCGTAAAACTGACCACTCTCATCGTCAGATTCTCCCGTAATTAGTTCTTCTGTTTCGACGAAAATCTTATCGCCCAACATTTCCATAACGGACTCGTACAAATTTTCGCCCATTTGTCTGATCTCATTAGAAACAGAACCAGACGATTCTTGTGTAATAAAATCATTTTCAAGGAGTAATTGTTCCATATGTACAATTGCATCCTTCAATCGTAATTTTGTTTCTTCACTATGAAGTGAATTAATATCATCTTCTGGTGATTGCGAAGAACTAGGCTCACATTCCATTTTTAATATTTTATATCATACTGCATGTGTCTCTATCGTCTTTACTCATTGCTAGCAGCGAAATGGACGAGATCTTCTGCCTGCATTCGTTTTTTCCCCAATTTCTTCTACAAGGAGCATAAACTATATTGAAAATCTATAATATACGTGACGTACCCTATAGATTTTTAGTATAGAATATGCACCCAGTGGAAGAAAGTGGGAGAAAATGAACGCAGGTCAGTGTCGGTTAAATGCAGGAGAATGCGTCACTTCTAACGGAATTTCCCCTTCCTTTCTTTATTCTTTTTTCTTTGTCTGGAGGGTCTACAAAGGGTCCCTCCCTACCTCACTTCCAGAAAGAGATAACCCAGGTAGCAAATACCGTTTTATATTTCCCAAACGTATTTAAAATATTAGAATAAAACATATCTTACATTTACCTGTATCACATTTATTTGTGTAGTCCTGTCTTTGCTGTTATTATTGTTCAGACACATAATCAATAATTTGTATATTTTTATTTCTACCATACAGCTATTCGACAAACGAATTTTCTAGGCAAAGAAAAATTAATTTTTTGTACAATATACAATAAATAAAATATAACACGTAATACTCATTTATTTTGTGTAATTATATATAATATTATTTAAAAAAAATAAAAAATTATTCGTCGAGATTCGAACCTGCAACCCACTTAACCTTAAAATTATAAGTCCGGCGCGCTATCGCAGCGCTACATACACTTCGATGAAATGGTCTATTGCACTAGTTTTTACATGAGTTGAGATTTTTCAATCTCGATTTTCTCACGAATTCTTGAGAAGCGCGTCTTATCCGTTTATCCTACAATGTTTGACGTATATAACTATCGATACAATGAGTTTCATTGAAATCGATTGGTACCACGTCGTAAGGTTCCCTTCTCAGTACCATCAAAATAGATGTTTCTGATTTTGATTGTACGTATCATTAAAAATCGGGACTGAGAATCTTTGAAATTCTGTTATTTCAAGATTCTAATGTTTGAGGCAAGACTTTATGCTTTACACTTTACACTTACATATAACAATCCAATCTTGTCTAACCATCATTTACTATTACTAACTATCACGATATTGTCCGTCTCAATCGTCCTTTGTCGTGAGATACGGTACGAATACACGATTACGCTCCAAAATACACAGAGCGAACAGGAATTCGACATTCACGCGTTTTGACAGTTTGGCCGACTTCTTTCCGTTTACGTTCGTGTTTTTTGACTGCACGCGTATCCTCACGCACTCGGACTGTGTGTAGTAGTGTGTATATTTGAATCTTTCTTGTACTAATTTATTAACACAAGGAAGTGTCACATCGACACGTCAATGCCATCTTTTCGAAGATCCCGTATCTATTTTCGAACATAACCACTGACCTGCTTACCATTCTGCATGTACACTGCGGACGTACACGTGAATAAAATGATTACGTAGATATATTTCTCTTATTAGAGCTTTGTTCGTATTTCTATCGCTACCATATTGTTCATTATTGCTGTCCGATTCCAGCTGTTCTCTCGATTTATGCGCCTAACCTCATATAATTTTTATGTGAGTGAATGTTTCTGTGAGCTGACAGCTCAAGAGTGCAAAAGGTACAATTTACAATAGGTAGTAATTAATGTAATTCTATAATTTTACGCCTTTTTCTTTAATTAAGAAGAGTAGGATTTATTTTCATACATACTTTACATTTGTAAAAGGATTTTTTAATCTGTAAAGCCAATTCGATGATTTTTTCTTAAAACACGAAATAAACTGTAACATCGGCTGTAATTTCAGCATCCCCTTAAAGTATCGGAAAAATTATGATTATATTTTTTCTAAGTCGTTTACATGAATAGATAAAACCTTGAAAGTTAAGTCAAAGTACGTGTCGCGGCAGAGGGCAAATATAGGGAGGCGAGGAGGACCTTCACTCGCCATTCGCAATGTGAAAAGTATGGCCTGGGTGGATCTCCTCACAACATTGGACGTGAATCCGTGGGATCGTCCATATAAAATTGCGATCGGCCTCCAGCCGTTTTCACGACTACTTTTAAAATCAGTCATTTTCATTACTACTTTTGATCAGTTGTTCGTCGTTCTTTTCACGACAATATTTAACAAGTCTTCAGTCGCTTTAGTTACTGAATATTTTTACTATGAATATTTTCACAGTACCTCAAGGTACTGTGTGATTTTTTACTTGACAAGAGCGATTCTACTTATTATATCACTTGATAAACATATACAATATAGAATCTGAATTACATTCAGTAATTGAGAGAAAATGGATACATTAGAAACTTTAAAACAAAGTTGAAAAATGTCCTCCATCAAGGACAAGTTTTTAATTAAAAAACATGAAAAATGACTGCAATGTAATTTTGAAGTAAACTTAGTCGAATGTGTAAAGAACCATCAAAGACCATCAGGTAGAGATTTTCTGAATTCTTCAACTTCTACAAAAAGAAGGAAATTAATCAAAATTGAAAATTATTCTAGATTGAAGAAGCATTTTACATACGTTACGAACAACTGATAGGAAAAAAATTAGCTAACGCTATAAGTCAGCTATTGCGACCAGAAGATGCTATTAACAACCACGAAAGTGACTCATCTATTGTACCGTATACTGCTGATGAAGCTATACCTTCGATAGAAGATGCGAAATTTTCAAAATATCAGTATGAGCACATTAAAATGGAAGGTGCACGAAAAAATGCAAATATTTATCCTTTGTACAAAAATTTATGTGCAGCAAAAAAGGAATGTTATTCACACTCAATAGAAATAACTGAAGAGAGTGCGTCTGTCAACCTTCAATCATTTATTAAGAATACTATTGAAATCTTAATCAAAGATTCTACTGTTTCACTAACTCCCATTATTGACAGAAAGTGTGAACTAGAGTTAACATTAAAATAGGGATGTAACTGGTCCTCCGATCAAAGTGAATACAAACAGAAGTTCGAAGATTCTAAAGCAACTGACGAAATAATTTTTACAATACTATGGTGCCGCTCTGCTTAACCCTTGTGTGAGCATCCGGATACCCGGGTACCCATCCCAGTACATTTTTGCATATAAGTAGAGTAATAATTAAACTTTTGTTTGAAACCTCCAGATCGTCGTTATTTAACTCAATTCTAAGCAAATGGTGCATTTAGAAATTAAAAAAATTTTTTTTAAGCAAAAATAATCGGACTTAAAGTATACATACGTCGCGGATGCACTCGGGTACCCGGATACCTACTATAAAAAAATTCAATTTTGACTGGTTATTAATTTGTTATTAATTTATTTGATTCATGCATGTGAAATGTGTTGCGTAATAATAAAATACATGAAAATTAATATTAAAAAACCATTTATTAGTTACATTCTTGACATTTGGCAAAAGTTACTGCATGTTCATCGCCTATTTCGGCGAAGGTTGTTGTCCACGTGCGTGCCACGTGCCTTCGTGAAAATCTCCGAGTCGGATGGACTGCCGTCTCGTTAGGCGCTATGGCGCGCTGGACGTGTTGCCGCCTCGATAGGCACTAATTACTAAGTGGCGCTTGTAGCCACCACAATTAGATTCACAGTTCAATTGCAGAATCAGCCATTTAAGCATTTTTTGCCGACTTTTTGAAGTTAGATATGCTCGTTCACTCGGATAAATGTGTGAAGCTGGCATATCATTTGGTGGAAACTCACTAATTATTGAGAGTTCTGGGTAGATTTTCAATAGTTCTATAGTTCCCGATAGATAAAACAAAGAGTTCTGTCCATTAAAGCAAAAAAAAAAAGCCTTAGTGCAAAGTGAGACGTCAGGTTCACGCAACGTCTCACTTTGTCCTGCGATGATTTCCGACTAGATTTCTGTAGGATTTTCAAAGATCCATAGTTCTAGATGAGTTCCAGAAAGAGTTCCGGCGAGAAACAATGTTATTTCAATTTTTAAATAATTTTGAACATCGCGAAATGTAAGCTTCGGCTATATAGGTGGGGACGCTGTCTAAATTTCGACAGTTCTTCGAGTTCTACAATTTTTCTCGGGTAGTTTTGATCGTATCGAAAGATTTTCTAAAGAGTTCGGTACGCTGTGCGGTATCTCAGAGTTCTGATCGCAATATTATATTTTTCAAGTAGGTACGAATGTATTTAATCGCTTTCCGCATAGTTCCGATGAATATCATTATTTATTATTTGTTTAAAAACATTTAAAACCCATATATGAGAAAACGCGCGATTTTTGGACTTAAAAATTATTTAAAAAATTTCTAGAACTCTTTAGAAAATCTTTGGATACGATCAGAACTACCCGAGAAAAATTGTACAACTCGAAGAATTGTCGAAATTTAGACAGCGTCTCACCTATATACCCGAAACTTACATTTCGCGATGTTTAAAATTATTTAAAAATTAAAATAACATTGTTTCTCGCTGGAACTCTTTCTGGAACTCATTTACTACAGATCTACAGAAAAAACTACTGACAAAACTGATTTTAAATTTCTTTTAAAATCAGTTCTGTCAGTAGTTTTTTCAAATATATCTATAATATATATACATACACAGAGTTTTCGGAAAGTTCAGAAACGGTCCAATATCTCAGAATCAGTGTATTTTAGAGAAAAATATTTTAGATAAAAGTTGAAAAGCTTAAAAGATGCACTTGATGGCAGTATGACCCTGACCATAGGTGGCGCTATCAAGGTCATATGAAGTCAAATTAATTTTTTTAAATAGAACTCCCTATTTCTTATTGTCTATTCTTATAGTTTATCTTAAAAGCTTTCCAAAATACTATAATTAATTATATTTTTGTTAACCACTTTTCGAGATATAAAAGAAGTATTAAAATCTAACAAAGGACAAAAAAATTAAAAAGTAAAAACGTAAAAAAATTTTAAGAATAAAAAATGGAGTGTAAAATTCTACAACAGTCTTCCCGTAGCCCACTCTGGGATCGTGATAATATTTCACCAGCTAATAATGGAGGTAAAAGTAATCAAAATAGAATATCGCTACTAGAAGCCGTTGGATCCGCCGTTTTGAAATTTGAAAATCTGACTTTAGATTTGTAATCAACGACCCCAAAAAACCTCCGGGTACTGATTTGCATAAAAATTAAAAAGCTCATAAGTTTTTAATTTTTGGTCCGTCATATTGGATCCGCCATTTTGAAATTTGAAAATCTGACTTCAGATTTGTAATCATCGATCCAAAAAACATGGATGTACCAAGCTTTATGCAAATCCGTTATAAATTTGAAGAAATATTCATAGTGCGCATATATGCGTGTTTACCAGTTGTGACACTTTTTTTTGCACGTATATATACGTCATTACCAGTGAACCAGTTAAAGATACCAGCTCCACCACAAAGTGTTGTTCGCTTCATGCAAGACAGACAGAGGTGTCACTCAATGATGTCTTAATGGTAGGACCAACTCTGTACCAAAAGCTCATCTCTATTCTAATCAAGTTTCGCATTTGGCAATACGTAAGAACATGAGATGTACTGAAGATGTATCGACAGGTTTTGATCCACGAATTTTAAAGGAGATTATAGAAAATTCTGTGGCGAAATAGCGATGAAGAAAAAATAAAAATTTTTAATTAGCCATGGTTATATATGGTACAGTATCAGTGTCATTCCTTGCAATACGCTCTTAACAAGAAATAGTGAAATTGAACGGATTAATATGCCAATAGGGGCTACTAGAATTCTATCTGATTTTTACGTAGACGACCTTCTGAAGATGCCAACACAATTCAGGAATTTATTACAATTCGGAATGAAATGAATACAATATTAAGCAAAGCAGGTTTCATTCTACATAAATGCGTATCAAATGAGCAAACAATACTGTATGGTTTGTCGCCTTCAAATATTATCTTGAATACCAACAAGGATATAAATCTATCAATGCTTGGTGTTCGCGCCTATATAATCGCTATATCGTTACTCTTCCCCTCCCTCCCTTCGGCCGCGTCTTCTCCTTCAGCTAATGAACGGATCGCGGATCGGGGCAGAGGGGACTGGAGAAAAGTTGAGCGAGAAGCTCGGTGCGGCGATCGAGGACTTGGTGAAGCGTTTGCGGCACTAAAAATGTTTTCCTAGTTGATCTGTTCTAATCGCGTTGTTTTGCTAGCGAATAATTGTTGTGCTCTATTCTGCTTTTGTTGTGCTATTTTGCTAAAATGTAGATAGTGCTTGCTAATTGCCTTGCATGCCTTCTTAAATATACAGTCCACGCTCTAACGAGTTTTCGCGAAAGGACTCCAAGGCTCGCCATCGAACCCAAGACGAGTAATAAACATTTGGTCCTTCGAGCCGGATGCTGCTCTGGCCGCGGAGATCGCGCTTCGCGAGTGCTTTTTTATTTACTCATTAATCACGTTGCGGTCACGCGGCCAACGTGGCTATAACGGTCGTTCCGACGAGACTCGGTCGAGGCCGATTGTGAATCTGCACACTGTGCAACCTCATTAACTGTGCTCGACGAGAAGTTCGAAATTACGGGCTGAAGGTGTGAGTGAAGTGGAGGCGCCAATAACAGCGGGAGTGCTGCACCTTCGACTTGATAGCCCGAAGGACGTCACATGCGGCGTGCGCGTATTGAGTGTCGTTTTCGTGCCAATGCGGTTGATCATTCTGAGAGCACGAAGGTCGGACCGTGCTACATTGTGCGAAGTGCTCTCTTCTCCTTTCATGCTGCACTTTAAACGTTTCAGAACTTTTGCTTGCTTGCGAACTCCAGCTAGTAAAATAAAAAATGGAAGTCGCTATCAAACAGCAAGCTTTGCTTTCTGGTTATATAAGGCATATGTGGACCAACCTATTGAAATTAGGGCAAGCGAAGATTACGCCTTATGAGATCCGGAGTAGACTCGCGCTTCTAGAAGACTACTGGAAACGATTCCAGGACGGTCATTTCGGTCTCCTTGCCTATGATACTGTCGCGTTCACTGAGTATGCCCAGAAAGACGTTTTTTCCGTAACGGAAGAAGCGTATTTCCAAATGCGTTCCAAGCTTACGGACGCCTTATCAGAGTTAGATTGTTAGAGGCAACCGGCGGAAGCCGTCACCTCAGATGTGACTTTGGTTGTGTGGCAACTCCATTTGCCGAAGATCCCCTTGCCGAAATTCTCCGGGGATCAGCTTGGACTTGGGAGGTCTTCCGTAATATGTTTAAATCATTGATGCATGACGTCTCGGATCTACTCGCGGTGCAGAAGCTGGAGTATTTGAAGAGTTGTCTTTCTGGTAAGACCGCGGATTTGATCGCCAAGATACTGCTGTCCGACGTAGCATATCAGGGGGCATGATCTTGCCTCATGATACGACAATCCTCGAGTGCTTCTGTTTACACATATAAGAGCGCTGCTAGCGTGTCCTGGTACCACTAACAAGGGGAGGTCGCAGCTGACCCCCCACCGATTTGGATCTCCTTTCACGTGAAACTATATGGTGAGTATATACGTCACGTAAAAGGGTTTTATTGAATGCGTCTTATAAATAGTATTTTTTTATGTTTGAAATTTCGGCGATTTGGCTGCGATCGATAGTGTAGGTTATGAGACCAAAAGTTAGCCGTATTATCGATCAGTGCCGTGTGGCATAGCGAGCTGCCGCAAGGACTAGTAATAGCGAGGACGCTGGATCGAGACCACTAATGTCAAACTTTTTTTTTATGTACGTGTAACGTCTTGTTTACGATGGTTACGATTCGCATTCATTTAGGTACGTATACATATTCTTTAATATGTTTACCTATTATAAAATGATAGGAATTATAAAGTCAGTTATAAAATAATAGAAATACTTACAAATAAAATATTTTTTCGGACAAAGAATTTTTATTTTTATTTTTAAATTTTTATACATTTCTTGAATCTTTCTTTCAGTCAATATGAACTATAAATAATAAAATATTAATTAATATACTCTGGTTATTACGCTAAATTTTTAATAACGATATAGCGCGAATGAAAGTTTCTTCTTCCTAACAGAAAGAATTTGACCTTTATCTCTCAAAAAGAATTTTACTATACGCATGTCCTCCTCTACTGCCCTTTAGAATACCCGTCTTTGCAAAACATGTATCTATTTCATCTGTGTATAATTGCTTTGTAAGAAAGATTCAAGAAATGTATAAAAATTTAAAAATAAAAATAAAAGTTTTTTGTCCGAAAAAATATTTTATTTGTAAGTATTTCTATTATTTTATAACTGACTTTATAATTCCTATCATTTTACGATAGATAAATATATTAAAGAATATGTATACATACCTAAATGTATGCGAATCGTAACCATCGTAAATAAGATGTTACACGCACATAAAAAAAAAGTTTGACATTAGTGGTCTCGATCCAGCGTCCTCACTATTATTAGTTTTTGCGCCAGCTCGCTACGCCACACGGTACTGATCGATAATACGGCTAACTTTTGATCTCATAACCTACACTATCAATCGCGGCCAAATCGCCGACATTTCAAACATAAAAAAATACTATTTATAAGGCGCATTCAATAAAACCCTTTTACGAGACGTATATACTCACCATACAGATTTATCACGTGAAAGGAGATCCAAATCGGTGGGGGGTCAGCTGCGACCTCCCCTTGTAAGGCCTCTTTTGGTGAGTTGAAGAGACTTTTGAACACGATGACCTTGTCCATACGGACCTTCGGTTCTCTCCGGAGGCCGGTGGTGCATTGGGATGATTGATTCGTCCACATTCTGATCAGTAAGCTCGACGCTAAAACGCGATTGCACTGGGAGACGTCGTTGGCGAATTTCCGAGACTTCCCAACTTTCAAGCAGCTTTAAGACTTCTTGGAGAATCGAGTTCGGGCGCTGGAAGCGGCCAACCCGGAGGTAGCTCAGAATCCTGCGGGCCCCTCCATTAAGACAAATAAGTCTGCACGAGTGGCGCCACCACCACCACCAAGGCCACCAAGGTCAAGAAGTGCTCGCTGTGCGACGAGGGGCATAATTTAGCATACTGTACCAATTTTAAAGCCCTCTCCGTTCCACAGAGAATGGCCAAAGCAAAGGAGACTCTCTGTGGGAATTGCCTACAGCCAGGTCACCGGGCGAGCTCTTGCCCGGTGGAAGGACGCTGTCTTGTGTATGCGAACCCTCACCACACTTTGTTGCACGGAGGTCCTTTGTCCTCCGGAACCGGTGCCGAGAACAGCGGGAATCAACCTAATACCCCGAAGGAACCGGCTGGGACAAACGTGTTGAGCTCGAACGTTCGCGCGCTTTCCGCTGCAGCGGGGCGAATTGTGCTGCTGACGACGGCACAGATCCTGATATGGAACTCGGTCGGTCATACAGTTAAGGTTCGCGCCCTGTTAGAATCAAGCTTCGAAGTTACCTTCGTTTCCGAGTGGGTTGCACAATCTCTTCATCTAGGGCGAGACCCAGTAAAGGTGACGGTGACCGGAATCCAGAGGGCAAAGACTGGGGCAGTGACATCGTCGGTCCGAGTCATTATTGGATCCGAATTTGTGCCGACTCCAGATCGAGACAAATGCATGTACTTCGCAAACTCACGAATCTTTTTCCTTCCAGACGACTTACGAGGGAAGTGGCCGCACCTGCTTCACTTGCTCCTGACGGATTCCGGGTTTGATGTCCCGGCTGGGGTGAACGTTATACTGGGAGCAGATCTTTATAGTCAGGTCTTTGAGCCAGCTATCTGCCGCGGGGACGCCTACGGCCCAGCTGACTGCCTTTAGCTGGATCCTGACCGGAACCGTGGGCGAAAAGAAGGAGATATCGAATTTCTTCCATCTCTTTGTACATCATGTGCAGAGCATCGGCAATGTTGCGTCGGTGCTGCAACGGTTTTGGGAGTTGAAGTCTCTTCCGCCCAATGTTTTACTCCGGAAAAGGAACAGGTGGAAGCCCACTTCCGCGAGACGCACCGTCGGGATCACACCGAATGTTATGTGGTACAACTGCCGCGGATTACCTCAACAAGCGTCAAACTAGGGGCGTCACGTCCGGCAGGTCTCTCAATGCTGCTTTCATCAGAGCAGCGGCTATCGAGGCAGACGGTTTAAAAAATATATATATCGACTTTATGGTCGAATATTTGGCGCTGGAACATATGGATTCGGTGGTGAACGAGGAGAGCCCACTCCGGAATTCCTTTTACTTGCCGTATCAAGCGGTCTTCAAAGACGGGAGCCATAGCGGGAAGATCAGAGTGGTCTTTAATGCTTTTTACCGCTCATCAACGGGTCACTCTAACGATCTGCTGCTTCCAGGTCCGAAACTGCAGTCCGACTTGTGGCTCATCCTAATTAGATGGCGACTCTTCAGGGTGGGCTTCACGACGGACATTGTGAAAATGTTTCGCCAGATCCGCGTTGATCTCGAGGATGCGAACTTGCAGGGTATACTCTGGCGCGCTGAACCAACGGAGAGAGTTCAGGACTTCCGGCTCACGACGGAGGCCTATGTAACGGCATCGACGCCATTCCTGGCCCTAAGGACGCTGAAACAGCTCGCGGTCTAGGCGTCAAGATTCCGACTTGGCGTTACCATCCTATCGCGCAACTCGTACGTGGATGACGTACTGGCCGGCACTGATGACCGTTTTCTTGCTCAGGAGGCGAGGAGACAGCTTGTGGAACTTCTGCGGGCTGGCGACTTCGCGGTGGCAAAGTGGGCTGCAAGCGACCCTTCCCTGTGTCCTACAAGAGGGGCAGGAGGAAATGTGCTTGCCTATGGACGACCCCGTCGGTGCCCTGGGTTTGGTATGGCACCCTGAGTTCGACATGCTCTCACTCCAAATGACGGGGCTGCCGGTCGCAACTGTCACCACAAAGCGAGTTGTGCTTTCCACTGCGGCTCGACTCTTCGATCCTCTGGGGTGGATGGCCCCAACATTAATCTATGCTAAGATCTTTCTACAGGATCTTTGGCTGGCCGGTTGCGAATGGGATGATCCACTCTCTGCGAGGTTGGCGGAGTCATGGACGCACTTCGTCGACTCGCTACCTGATCTCGATGAAGCTGCCACGATAGATCTATTCCGATTGTCGGAGCTCGGGGGCGGAACTGCACGGTTTTTCGGATGCGTCCGAGAGAACCTACACGGCGGCCGTCTACTTGAGGGTGACGAGCGAGGACGGAGGGACTCTCCTGATGGTCCGCACAAAACTTGCGCCTATTAAAACGCAAACCATACCGCGTCTGGAATTGTGTGGGGCCTTGTTGCTCGTCCGCTTGATGGACGCGCTGATGCGGGGCCTCCGTCTGGACGCGTCGTGCGCCTACGCCTGGACGGACGCACGCGTGGTCCTCAGTTGGATCAGGTCGCACGCTTCTCAATGGACCCTATTTGTGGCGAACCGGGTGGCCGCCATTCAGGAGATTCTTCCGTCCGAGAAATGGGCGCACGTGCGATTATCTTCCAACCCGACTGATCTGGCTACGCGAGGTGTCGAGCCGGCGGAACTTGTCGCGGCGAAACTTTGGTGGCAGGATCCTTCCTGGCTGCGTCAACCGAGAGCTGACTGGCCGACTTCTACTGCGGATGAGACCTCGGTGTGCGAGGAGTTGAAGTGACCACAGCGATTGTCGCACCCGGCGCAGGCGGACGAGTCTTCTGAAATGCTGGAAAGATTTTCCTCCTTCTTTCGGCTAATCAGAAAGCGTCACCGCTTGGTTTGGATAGACCCATGATCAGTGCCTATATATAGGGTTTCTTTGATTTAATTCGACATTTCTCTGCGACATTTGTCTCTCTCGATAATCACTTATAATAAAGTTTTACTTCACATGAAACTTTTACAAGGTCATCTAAACACAAGACTCGCGCAAATATGAATTGTCGTATGCATCGTTTGCGAGACGGTCGAGATCAACGTCTGATGCTTCGTGCGATTGACCATGCTTTAGGCAATTATATAGAAGCTCGCGAAATTTATAGAAGATGGTTACAAGTGCGCGCTAACAGACAGATTCCAGATCGTCGTGAGTTTCAACGTCTTGATCAACATTTTAATCAGAACAGATTCGAGATCCAGAATGCTGGATATCGGAGAGTAAACTGACCTCGAATTTATTGGAAAACCGAAGATTGTGTTATTGCTCTCGCACGATCATTCCCAGTTATGAGTTTGCGACAAACAGCTACTCATGTCCATATGACAGTACGTCGTATAATACGCGAAGAAGGCCTGCGCCCTTATCGCGTGCAGCAAGTACAAGCACTGCAGCTTAGGGACCATAGACCTCGGCGAAATTTCTGCCACTGGATGTTGCGCAAATTGATCAACAATTCTCGCTTTTTAGAAAACGTGCTATTTTCCGACGAAACGACTTTTTCTACCATAAGCATCCTTAATAGGCAAAATATTCATATTTGGGCTGACAGAAATCCACATGCTATTCAGCAGCGCATTATACAAGGTCGCTTCGCTGTCAATGTGTGGGCGGGGATAGTGGAAAATAATTTTATTGGCCCAGTTTATCTCCCAATGCGCCTGAACAGTCAACATTATCTGACTTTCTTACGACATAATTTTCTACATCGCCTGAGACAAATTATACACCGTCATCATCGAAACTGCATTTATTTTATGCATGATGGCGTGCCAACGCATTTTGGTCCGCAAGTTCGTGCCTTTCTCAACTATCTTCTTGCGTTGGATAGGTCGCAATCCTGCGCCGCATTCGTGGCCACCACGATCTCCCGATCTTAATTCATTGGATTTTTTGTGGGGCGCTCTCAAAGCTAAAGTTTACAGATCGGGTAGGATGTTCAGGATAGCACAGGAACTAAGAGCGAGCATTGACCACGCAATGAATGATCTGATACAAAATAATGAGCTCTTGGCTAGGGTCAGGAAAAATTTAAAAGCACGGTTGCGCGCTTGCCTTCGTAATGAAGGAAGCTGGAGAACAAGCTAGGATGTTACGAGCCATTGGTGTAAATCAGCGTCCGGAATTAGTTGCCCTTTTCGGGCCGATTTCTGAGGCAACGCCTACTGTTCCCCTTCCACTGTCGCTCGAAGATCGGCGGCCGAGCCGCCGAGCGCTCGCCGCCGATCGCGTGACGTGTCTCAGGACCGTCCGTGTGTGATAAACATACTGGGCCCATATCAGTCAAATTGTTACAAAACCTTTTACTAAATAGTTATTACATTTATAAATGATTTAACCTGTAAAAAATGTTATTAAAATATTAAATTTTGTAATAAAATTATGCAGATAATTATATATAATAATAATCATATAAATTAAGTACAATAGTTTTCCCGGGCTAGCATCACCCGGGAGATACTATTGCTGATGCGTTGTTTTTATAAGTGGTTTTCCCAGTAGGCCTATTCCACTAATATATTATAAAATATAGTAAGCAGGAAAGTAAAATTTTATTTCACAAAGAAGGTGAAGCGCGTGATTATTACAAATATTTGTAATAACCAATTCCATTCTAAAAACAATTTTTAAATTTGATTTTTATTAATATATAATTATTCAGTACCGTATCAAATAGACGCTTTTGATTTTTATATATAATATATAAACATGCAGTTATATATTTTAATTTTATATACTCAGTACCATCAAAATAGACGCTTCTGATATTTATATATAATATATAAACATGCAGTTTTGTATTTTAAATTTATATACTCAATACCATCAAAATAGATGCTTCTGATTTTTATACATAATATATAATCATGCAGTTTTATATATACATCAATTTTCTAAAAGCGAAAGAAATTGAAAAAAGTGGAAACAATTTTAATTTGATCTTCTGGGTCGTTTGCACGATTCTAGGATATGTCCATAGAGATATTAGAAGTACTGGTTCGCATCAGCGAAGATAAGGATGCATTGTTCAAATTAGAACGTTCATCAGATTTCGTGTTTTTTATTTTAGAAACAAAACATTCACATAAATATGTACACAAAAATATGGAGAAAATTCGAAGACCGAAATTTCTAAGACGTAGATCTATAACAAGATCGGTCTAAAAATTTAAAGAATTCGATCCCTTTTTCTACCCGTGCCTTCAATGAAAAATTATATTGCAAATCACAAAGTTCTTCCTGAAATTCTGGGCTTCGTTTTTCGTTTTGCGCAGTAAGAGGATTTTCAAAAAGAATTAAATCATTTCTTAGCGTTTCACTGAAACGCATATCAAATTGATTTATTAAAGAATCAATTACATATATTTGACTTTTAAAATTACAATTTATGCCGTGTTCTTCAAAGTAAATTTGGCAAGAAGGGAAAAGTGAAGAATGTTATTCTCCTTCCAGAGGTTTCACGTGCAATAAATTAATATAGCGTATAAGTTCTGTTCATTCATTATTATAAATATTATCAATAATCTAGACCTAGACATTCTGGTCTTGGAAAAATGGATAACGAGCAGAGATACGCGCAAACTTTTAATAAGGTATGGCAAGGTATCTATTTTGCATGTATTGATAGTAAAATCACGTGTCTTCTTTGTGGCTATCAACCCTCTCTCGTCAAAAAATACATTCTTCAGAGACATTATATGTGTAAACATTCGCAAGAATATTCAAAATATGTGGATGAAGAGAAATCAAATTTAATTGAGGGATTAAAATTAGTATGTCAAGAAGGTTATAGTTCGAGTTCTCATCTCGATAATGTTACACCTTCAGCAAAAGCTTTTACAGCATTATATGCAATTTCAAATCTTATCGCGAAAAATTCAAAGCCGTTCTGCAAAGGAACATTTATAAAAGAATGCCTCATCGCGGCAGTAGAGTCATTTGGAAATTCGTTGACTCTTGACGAAGCTGCTAGCATTCCTTTAAGTGAGAAGACTGTAAAATCTCGTATTGATGATATTTCATCTTCCTTACAAAAAAAATTAAAATCTTTACTATAGACTTGCTCTTTTTCTTCATTGTGTCTTGATGAGACCATCGATAATCGACATGTGAGTCAATTAAGTATTTTTGTGCGAATCGTACAAAACGATTTCTCATATGTCGCGGAGCTCTTAGATTTTGTTCCGTTACATAACACAACAACAGGAAGTGTTATCTTCGAAGCTGTCAATGAGACTTTAAAAAAATTGACGTGAATTTCTCTAAGTGTTCGGCTATCGTAACTGATGGTGCAAAAGCAATGACAGGTTCAAAAAATGGATTTCTCGGTCAATTAAAGCAGCGAGGTTTTAAATTTCCTGTCATTCATTGTATTATTCACCAAGAAGCATTGTGTGGGAAAGTTGTCAAAATATCAAATGCCCTACAAACTGTGACAAAAATTATTAATACAATTAAAGGTGGTCACAAATTCCTTTCTCATCGAAAGTTTCAACACTTTCTCCAGGAGCGTAACGCAATTTACACAGATGTACCTCTATATTGTGAAGTTCGGTGGCTTAGCGCAAGAAAATTTTTAGGAAAGTTTTTTGCAATAAGAAAAGAAATTTTCCTTTTTTTGCAAAACGAACTGCCTACAAAATTTGACGAATTTAAGTTCTTTTTCGAAGACTTAGACTCACTTTGCGAGCTTGCAGTAATAACCGACATGACACATCATTTAAATATTCTAAATCTAAAGCTGCAAAAGACTGCTCAAATTATTTCACAGTTAGTCAGTCATGTCGATTCTTTTCGTAGAAAGTTACTATTATTTAAAAATCAATTGGAGAATAATATTCTTCACTTTTTCCCTTATTGCCAAATTCTCTTTGAAGAACACGGTACAAATTGTAATTTTAAAAGTCAAATATATATAATTGATTCCTTAGTAAATCAATTTGACGTCGAATCAACGCGTTTCAGTGACTTTGAAACGCTAAGAAATGATTTAATTCTTTTTGAAAATCCTCTCACTGTACAAATCGAAAAACAAAGCCCAGAATTTCAGGAAGAACTTTGTGATTTGCAATGTGATTTTTCACTGAAGGCACGGGTAGAGAAAGGGATCGAATTCTTTAAATTATTAGATCGATCTTGTTATCCACGTCTTAGAAATTTCGGTCTTCGAATTTTCTCCATGTTTGGGTCCACATATTTATGTAAATGCTCTTTCTCTAAAATGAAAAACACGAAATCGAATAAACGTTCTAATTTGAACGATGCATCCTTATCTTCACTGATGCGAACCAGTACTTCTAATATCTCTATGGACATATCATCCTTAGTAGAAACGTGCAAACGACCCAGAAGACCAAATTAAAATTGTTTCCACTTTTTCTAATTTCTTTCGCTTTTTGCAAAATTGATATATACATAAAAATGCATGATTATATATTATGTATAAAAATCAGAAGCGTCTATTTTGATGATACTGAGTATATAAAATTAAGATATATAATTGCATGATTATATATTATATATAAAAATCAGAAGAGTCTATTTTGATGGTATTGATTATAATAAAAATCCGAAGCGTCTATTTGACACGGTACTGATGTTAATAAAAATCAGAAGCATCTCGTTTTTAGAATGGAATGGACTATTACAAATATTTGTAATAGTCACGCGCTTCACCTTCTTTGTGAAATAAAATTTTACTTTCCTGCTTACTATATTTTATCATATTAGTGGAATAGGCCTACTCGGGAAACCACTTAAAAAAAAAACGCATCAGCAATAGTACCTCCCGGGTGATGTGGAAAGCTAATGTAAGTACTTAATTTATATGATTATTATTATATATAATTATCTGCATAATTATATTACAAAATTTAATATTTTAATAACATTTTTTTACAGGTTAAATCATTTATAAATATAATAACTATTTAGCAAAAGGTTTTGTAACGATTTGACTGATATGGGTCCAGTATGTTTATCACACACGGACGGTCCTGAGACACGTCACGCGATCGGCGGCGAGCGCTCGGCGGATCGGCCGCCGACCTTCGAGCGACAGTGGAAGGGGAACAGTAGACGTTGCCTCAGAAATCGGCTCGAAAAGGGCAACTAATTCCGGACGCTGGTGTAAATGGATCCGTTCTTTGGATTCCACTTCGCCGAAATCATAGACACCAATAGTAATGCTCATATGCAAGTAAGCGCGCACGAACGCACGCACACGCATACACACACACGCACACAGGCAACGCGCAGCCGCACACACGCACGCACACGTACACAAACGCATACGCGCATACGCACACGCACACACACATGCCCGCGCGCGCGCACACACGGCACACATGCACACAGCACACACGCACACCATGGCAATGAGTTGTTTCTGTTAATGAGAAATTCGAATTCTTGATTTTTTAATATTTTTTTTCTTATTGAAGATCACGTCTGCGACCCATGGTTCTTTTTGATCTACTCAATTAGAATTTTTTCACGCAATAAAGAAATTTGACCTTGTTTTTCAAGGTCAAAACAAATTTTGCGGGGTCGTGTTTGGGGGTGATCTTTGCCAAACATGAGCTGGAGAATCAGCTGGCTAAAGTAGTGACCAATCATTTTTATATACTCTGTACAAGATTCTAGAAACTATTGATATCAAGTTCAATCAAATATACTATTGGTCGGATTTAACTATAACTCTCTTTTGGATAAAGTCTGTTCTCAAGAGTGGAGTACCTTTGTTGCCAATTGTATCAGCGCGATTCAGAATATTTCATATTCAAATGACTGGTATTATGTGGATTCTTTTTATAATGTTGCAGACATTATTTCAAGAGGCATATCGCCGGCATTATTATTCCAAGCAGATTTGTGGTGGAAAGGTCCGATGTGGCTATCTTAAGATTGACAACAAGATAACAGAATGGCATGTTAACAGTGTCTTTGGATAAAAAATATACTAGAGCAAAGAAAGACGACAGCAGCTACAATCACCGAGCAAGAATTTCTAGGATTATTCGACAAATATTCAAATTTTTACAAGTTAGTTCGAGTATATGGATATATTCTGCGTTTCATTAATAATTATCATTGCAACAAGTCCAAGTTCAAGAAAAATATATCCAGCGAGGAAGTCAGTTCATAAGAAGATGCCATGAACTGCGAACTCTACTTTTAAATGAGCCATAGTGCATTCGAAAAGGTAGGTTGCGAGTATAAACCATGCCAGGGCTTTTGGGTGTATGGACCTTAGTCTCGGAGAAAATTAATTATAAAAGTATGTATTTTTCAACTGTACGGTAAGTACAATGGATAGCCATGATTTTGCACGAAGCGCGCTAGCTGTGCAGATTGGGCATGCGCCTACAAAATATTGCGTCCGTTGCGAGGCGAGTTCAAATCCGCGTAGTGACAAAATTTTTTTTTAAGAATAGATGACTGTTTATGAATTAGTTGTAAATTTATTTATTTTTTCATTCTTTACAGTAAAATAACGTATATGTAATAATACCAATAAATACCAATAAATTTTGTGTTTTTATTGTATTATAAATTTATTGTATTGTGTCTTTTTATTTACTATAAAATTCTGACATCGCTGTACAATGTTGCTGGTAATACTTTGTTCATATGTGCATTCTCTCTAACAATAAAAGAGAAAATAAGAGTTCTATGCATCGCACATGTGCATTCTCTCTAACAATAAAAGAGAAAATAAGGGTTCTTCGCATCGCACATACGCACAACAACCGTTAGAGCCGTGATCGATAGGTCCGTTCGATTCCTTTCATTATTCTTACGAATATCGATCAGTAAGCAAATCTTCGAGCGTTATTTGCGTTAAACTGATTTTATATAATAAGAATGGAAGTGTCAAGTGTAGATTTGTTCTTACAAGAACATATCCAAGCATTGGCAAAGTGTGATATTACAAAAGAAGATTTAACTGACAGCATTGCATATTTTAAAGGTAAATAATTTGTGTGTATATTTTTATAAACACTCACATTTGTGAACATATGCAGAAAATATATGAAGATATTTCCTTTCTTGCAGATATGCTAATAAAATTTGATTTGATTTATATTGAACCAACCAAAAAATTTACGCATTCGGCTGAAGAGGTTGCTAGAAAATTATTCGAAAAAAACAAAATTATTTTGTTTCAATGTTAGGAAAATGCATGATGGTGGAAGAAATGGAATATTTTTCGTCAAACGAAAAAGAGTAGAGAAAATTCAAGAAGAGGAAGTGCAAGAATCGACATCATCAACGTCGGAGGAAGACTATGTGCCACCTGAGAAAGTTTCATATCAGGATAGAGTGCCCTTTGATACAAAATTAAAAATTGTTATGACCGCAAACCAGCATCCAACGTGGAGTTTTCATGGTTTACAAAATACCGATTTAAACAACATTTACGCAACAAAAGCGATATTGCACGGTTTAGAAAAGATGTGATAAATGGTGGCACTTATGTGGATAAACTGGATCTTGTGAAAAAATGTGTCTATGATCGATTTTCTGAAGCCCGTGACCAGAAACAATTAGTAACAAGGCGACAATTACAACAGTGGGCTATTGCTACTGCAATGCAATTTCGAGATGCAGACGAAACAGAAAGAAACGTTTTTCAATTTACAGCATCGGCATCTTGATTAACGAATTTTATTAAAAATTATGGAACATCTAATCGTTGCGTCATACGCTATATATCCAAAAAAGAAATGATATCTCCAGAAAAAGTTTCCAAATCTGCAATACAATTTCAAAACTTGATACAATCAATTTCTATGGATTACGATTCTGATTATATTATCAATACAGATCAAACGGATTATGAGTATCGAGTTAATGTTTCAAGAACGTACACATATAAGGGTGAAAAAACTGTAGAACTTTTTTATAGGCGACTTGAATAAGATAACCCATTCATATACTGCTCAATATTCCATGACAAAATCCGGAAAATTATTAAATAAAGTTTTTGTATGTTTACAAGAACCGGGAGACACATTTGGAGTCCGTGTCAAAGCAGAAGTTGACGAACTTTTAAAATTATGTAAAAATGTTATTGTCGTTTGTTCAAAGTCGGGTAAACTGAGTTCTCGTTTATATGAAGAATATTTAAAAACAGTAAAACCGTATGTTGGAAACAATTTCTCTTTGATGATTGTCGATTCTTGGAGGGGTCAAAAAAATATTCATATGTACAATGAAATTTTTGTAAACGATGAAAACAAACCAACATGCAATTTGCAAATAATACTGCCAAAATGTACTCCAATCTGTACTCAACCTTGCAACGTCTATTTTTATAGGCAAGTGAAAATTATTATAAAACGTATTCAAAATTGCCCGGATATTATGGTTAGCGGAGAAAAAAGAGAATTAAATTCGCGATATGATACAATTCGAATTCAATCATTAACTCATTATTTATTATGTTCTCCGCAATTTATAAAAATGATTGAATTCGCTTGGTACGCGTTAAAATTAGCAGATAAACGTGACATATTTTATAATGTTAATCAGTTGTATTTTCCACCGGATATACTATGTACGCATAAGAAAAAATGTATCTGCAATACGCAGACTTCATTTATAAAATGTTCATGGTGTGCGATCCATTTATGCTTCGAATATTTTTATGTAAAGTATCACCCGCAATATTGTACAGCGATGTCAGAATAAATAAAAAGGCAATACAATAAATTTATAATACAATAAAAACACAAAATTTATTGGTTATATTTTTCATTATATATACGTTCTTTTACTGTAAAGAATAAAAAAATAAATAAATTTACAACTAATTCATAAACAGTCATCTAGTTTAAAAAAAATTTGTCACTAAGCGGATTTGAACTCGCCTCGCAACGGACGCAAAATAGTAGGCGCATGCCTAACCTGCACAGCTAGCGCGCTTCGTGCAAAATCATGGCTGTCCATTGTACTTACCGTACAGTTGAAAAATACATACTTTTATAATTAATTTTCTCCGAGACTAAGGCCCATACACCCAAAAGCCCTGGCACGGTTTATACTCGCGACCTACTCTTTCGAATGCACTATGGCTCATTTAAAAATAGAGTTCGCAGTTCGTGGTATCTCTTTGTCAGTTAAACAATCACTGATTAGAATGATTCAATCATCTGCACTTTCTAATGATCTCAATTGGTTACGTAATCGTCAACAGTTAGCTAGAAATAACAAACTTTTATCTCTTAGTCCCTTTTTGGATGAACAAGGAATTATATGCGTAGGTAGCAAGCTTCAACATACTAATTTGCCGTATTCAGCAAAATATCAGATAATAATACTGTCTAAACATTAACCATAGCCGACACTAAAAATTCTTTTTGAAGACTAAAAGTCCTAACAACATATTTAATTTTGCTTGCAAGAAAACTTCTCTAGCACGTCACATATCCTAGTTATAACATGTCAAAATATGTAAAAATAGTTTATTTTTCCAACTTTAATTGCAAATTTCTCAAAATTGTGACGTAATAGAGCAATTTGACGAACGGATTCGTATTCAGCGTAGTAAACAGTAGTAAGAAACTACGGGAAATGCCTATTTTCGTCTCTGTGCTTTTTTTTGTTAAACAATGTAATTTAATCCATAAATTTCCATGGTTAACCAAGCAGCGATAGTAATGAACTACGGGATGTTTATCACGGGTATTTAAGAAGATTGTTGGCAAGAACATTCTTTAAACAAATTGTTTATAAATAATTTAGCCTTATGGTACACCACGTCCCTGCGTACTCCGGCCGTGCGCTGTCTGATTAGTTAACTGTAATTGTTCATAACTTGGTAAATAATACTCCGACCCAAAAACGGAGAAGGAATTTTTTATTCAAAATTTCTCAAAAACTCTCTTTCACCCCCTGAAGTGTTGATTAACAGTTATTGGACATCCTGTATAAGATGATCTTGTAAATTCATCTAAATAAAAATTTGTAAAACATTTTACATCTCTTGCATTTTTAACTTTCTTCTTTGCATTTTAACTATCTTCTTTAATAAATTGAGGTTTTCCTTACCGTCCAATTACCTCTTCCATTAATTAAGAAGTTTACTGGTGTTTGTCCAATATTGCTTCTGTATCGACCAGGAAAACGTTCCAATGATAATTCATGGAATAAGTCACTGATAACACAAACATGTTGTGGAAGATCCTTTTCATACAAATTTTTATGAGGATTTGAATTTGGCGAATCACGAACAATAAGAGATCCATACTGTCCGTCCAACATATGCACCGATACATGAGAATGATAAAAATGTGTTCCTGAATTTTTAACTTTAAATTGGTACCTGCAAAAAATTAATAAAAGAACAAAAATGATAAACCAAGAAAAATAACTGTACTTTCAAAAAGTTCTCAAAATTAATATAATTTATAAACAATTCTACATAAAAAATGAGAATTTCTGTTTCACATAATTTGATACCATTAATACTAGGTATTAAACTTAGTTTCTGCCGATCACCAGCAGATGCTTCCAGCTGCAAAAGTAGTGAGCTTATGCAGCTGAAGCTGATTATCCTTTAAAAGTCAGACATCTGTCAATAAAATTCAATGCCCAACGGTCAATTTTTGTGACGGCAGAGATATTTTTTAATTAATTTAAAATGAATCGTGATAAGTTGATTTTTTGACACGCACTTCTTCACTGTTATGATTTGAATACTCAAGGTAATTAAACAAAAAATAAATTTTTATATTATAAATATGAAGAAATAAAATAATGTCAAGAAATTATTGGATTATGCATTAATATGTACAAGTATTATACAGGGTGTCCCAGACCTAACGCACCACCTGTTAATAGCAGATTCTTGAAGTCATTTAGAGGCGAAAATTTTTATACCAAAATGTTAAGGTTGCAATAGTTTTTAAATAGGAAGGGTTTAAAGATAGCCAATCTGGTTGTTAAAAATTCGCGCGCTCAGGTCTATTATGTAGTAAAGGTACCCCTAGAATTATTATTCAAATTGATTATTTATTTATGATATACTTCATATGACAGATTGATAGCTCGATACGTTTTAAGCAAAACAATTTTTATTCTTATAAATAATATAATTAGATTTAATTAAAACACTCATTTGTTTATTTTACACTCCGACCTTGCTAACAACACTCGCTCACAAAAATAAGTTAACATAAATTCTGATACGATTTTTATTTTTCTGTTAGCAACTTTAATTTCAGTTGCATTTATTCCGTTTGTATTTATAATTAACCAATTTTGTTTTTGCGAATAAATAATGTAAATTTGATTTAACGTAGAATCACCCATTTGTTTATTTAACCCGACCTCGTTCACTCCTCTCCAAAGTTTACATACGGTCCCATCCCGCGGTAATAGGGGAAACCTTGACCCAAAACAAAAGGACCGACGATCGCTTTGACTAAAAGATCATAGCGTTTTTACGTTGATCTTTAGTCAAACATTTTCCTTGCGATCGGCTTAGAGTGCTCCCCCGAATAGAGCGACTCTGAGATAGGAAACGACCTGTGCGTCCATTCACACCCGTTTCTTTCTCGAATTCATTATCCTAGTAACAACCGATCGGGTCCGGACGTAACAATATATATACAGGGTGTCCCATTTAATCACTCCAAATATCTCTTTTCCTATGCCTTTTACAGAAAAATGTTTCCTACAAAAGTTGTTTCACTTTAAGGGGGACATAAGATGGTGCCATTGGTTTGACCTTGTATAATTATTTGAAGGTCATGTGAAGGTCACTTTCGATTCTTTAAATAGAACCCTATACCTTTTATTACATATTCTTGTAGCTTATTTCAAGGGGTTTCTAAAACGCTATAAATAAATATGTTTTTGTCAAGTATTTTTCGAGATAATTTAAATTTTGTCATGACATTTTTTAATGTAAAATACAAAATATCTTGTAAAGTATTCACTTTTTAATGACTTGACTCTAATACTATTACGATAATTTGATCTTGACACGCTTATTCAAGGTCAAATAAAGGTCAATTTAATTTTTTTAAATAAAAACCTCTATTTTCTATAGCATTTCTCGATTAAACAACTTTAGGGAAGATGATGGAAAGGATACGATTGTAAGAGGAATGTATTATGACGAGGACGGCAAACCCCGCCGTCTATAAATAAAGACACATACATACATACATACTACAGGGATTGCTTTCAAAGATTTGCTTGGTCTATTTAGATGACATCATTATCTTTGGGAAAACTTTTGATGAAATATTAAAAAATTTAAAAGAAGTATTTCTTCGATTACGAGAGGCACGTTTGAAAATTAATCCAAAGTAGTGCGTTCTTTTTGAGAGAAATGTTAAATATTTGGGACATATAGTTTCGGAAGAGGGAGTTGTCGCAGATCCAGAAAAGATCGTTGCCGTTAGAGATTGGCCTGTCCTTCATACTAAAAAGCAGTTGCGTAGCTTCTTAGGTTTTTGTTCGTATTATCGTAGATTTGTAAAAGGATTTTCTTTAGTAGCTAAACCTTTGTACGCACTTACTAAAAACCAATCTAAATTTTCTTGGGAAGAGAGAAGTCAATGCGCTTTTGAAAATTTAAAGCGAGCATTGACATCTCCCCTGTGCTTTCCTTTCCTAAAGGGAATGGAATGTACGTTTTAGTTACCGATGCCTCTAATATCGGGATTGGAGCGGTATTGTTTCAAAGACAGGAGAACAATGAAAAAGTTATCGCGTATTTTAGCCAAGTATTAAACAAAGCTGAGAAGAATTATTGTATGATTAGACGGGAATTGTTAGCGATAGTCGACTCGGTAAAATCTTTTCGTCATTATCTATACGGACGGAGGTTTTTGATCCGTACAGATCACGCTTCTTTAAAGTGATTGTTGTCTTTTAAGGATTTAGAGGGACAATTGGCACGTTGGGTGGAAAGGCTTTAACAATACGATTTCGAAGTGGAGCATCGAAAAGGATTTATACATGGGAATGCGGATGGACTTTCCAGGCGTCAATGCGAGCTAGAAAGCTGCGAATATTGCGCAAAAGTCGAGCGCAGAAGCGCTGAAGGGCAAGAGAGGGCCATCGCTCGAATAATATTAAAAGTGGAGAACTTGGAAGAATGGCAGAAGGATCAAAAGGAGGATCCTTACATTTCTCCAATTTATTCGGCCAAGAAAACCGGAGTACGCCCCCAATGTGCTGAATTCTCATCTTTGAACACGTCATCACGAATTTACTGGAGCTATTGGGATGCTCTATTTTTGAGGAACGGACTTCTTTATAAAAGATGGGAGGCTCCAAATCTAAAATCCTACTTCCTTCAATAATTAGTCCCGCAGAAGCGTAGGAAGGAAATTTTAGAAAAGGCCCACAACTCTTCTTCAGGAGGGCATTTTGGGATTAACAAAACGTTAGAAAAAATCCGAAAGCGTTTTTACTGCGCCACTTGTAAACAGGATGTCGAAGACAGTGTAGGACTTATGAAATTTGTGTTGCCAAGAGAGGTCCTGCTGGCAAGGGTAAATCCCCACTACAAATTTTTAACGTGGGGGAATGGCAGAAGGATTAAATCCCCATTCGAAAGAGTTCAAATGGACATTCTTGGTCCACTTCCGACAACTTTATTTGGCAATAGACACCTTCTCGTTGTCGTAGACTGCTTTACCAAGTGGGTAGAAGCTATCCCACTGAGAAATATTAGAGCTAAAACTGTGGCGGAAGCTTTCTTCGGTCAAGTTATTTCCAGGCATGGGGTCCCCTTAGAGGTCCATACAGATCAGGGAAGGAATTTTGAGTCAAAGTTATTTTCTGAGCTAATGAATCCTCTTTGGAATCAAAAAGACGTGGACTATCCTTCTTCACCCTCAGTCTGATGGACAAGTCGAACGACAACATCAGACAATTACAAACTATCTCGCCAAGTATATCTCCGGAAACCAAAGGGATTGGGATCGTTGGCTGCCAATGTTTCTCCTCGCTTATAAATCCTTTAAGCATGGGAGTCACTTCTGTGGAGTTATATTTCGCTCGGGATCTTAGGCTTCCTTTGGACTTATTAAGAGAGAGTCTTCCGTCTTCCAATGAGGAAAGTACTGTGGAGGGATACATCGGAGATCTTAAGCAGAAATTTGCGGACATCCAGACTGGTGCTAAGGAGCGTTTAGATAATAAGGCTTCTCGTGTAAAAACCTGGTGTGATCAGAAAGCTAGGCAAGTTCTTTTTCAGGAAAGGCAGAAGGTTTGGTTTTACAATCCTCAAAGAATCAGTGAAAAGGCCCCGAAATTACAGAGTAATTGGGAGGGTCTCTTTTTAGTAGTGAAGAGGCTCAATGATGTTGTTTATTGTATCCATAAATCTCCTTGACATAGGAAGAGAGTTCATGTGGATTGCTTGGCTCTTTTTTCGGAAAGGCAGTTAGAGTAGAATAATTAGAGGAGTACAGAGCCCGGAAGTCTATTAGTGTAATAAAAAGAATATTTTGTTTTGGAGTTTCCTTTTCTGCGTAAAATTTTCTTTTGCTTTCAATCCCTTCGCCGGAGAGATCGCCCCCCCCCCCCTTGAAAGAACCGACGCGAGGAGCATCGCAAGAGGAAAGAGACTACAACACCTGTGATCTCAACGAGGGAGAATGACGTTTTAATTAACATATAAGAAGACTGTCTCGCTCACGGTTTTCGACCGTGGTTTCCCGTGAGACTTTGGGCGAATTCCGAGACAGGGACTTGGGAGTCCTTGTAGGACGTTAGGTCCACGGGAAGTTACCACCTTCCCCTTGTCTGAATAAAGAAGAAGGAAGCGCTCAAGACCAAGAGAGAAGCGCGCAAAGCTCAAGATTGAAGACAGGGCTGGAGTATTAGAAACTCCGGAAAGGAAAAAAAAGGGAGGACGCCCTGGAGTTGACGCGGGAGAGCCTGTCCAGCTCTCTCGGGGAGAGGTCAATTGGAGTCCATAAGTCTTCGGAAGAGGATTGGGACTGGAGAGAAGCGGCACCCGGAAACTTACAGCAGCAGCTGTAGAAGGGCAGGAAGCCGTTTGGATCTCTGAAGTCCTCTTCGAAGGAAAAAAAAGAAGAGAACAGCGAGCAACAGAAAAATGTCTCCCTGATTGTTGGGACGACAATCTGGAAGAGGGAGGGCAGTGTTGCGCCCGCGCTAGAACGATCCTGTCGAACGAGCTGAATTGCGCCGCTGACTCGAGAAGAGGCGAAGCGCATTTCCCTAGCGACCAGAATTGTTGATTCTGGTCGCGCTTCTGATTTCGTGCCGTGCTGCCGGTGACAGCTAACGTTTCACTGACGAGCCGTTATACTAATAAACGATCGATTTTCAACTTAAATCACTACGAATCACTATCAATCGATCACTAATCACTCGACGCGTTAGAATTACTCGAAGAAAAAAACATTTGTTTACGCGACAACATGTGTTTATTCGCGGTAGCATGCAACATGATTTCATTGGTTATGTTGCCTGCATTGGTTAGTAATAGTGTCGAACACGTGATCGATCGAAGTCAAAAGTAACATCTTTCAAAATGAAAGTATTAATAAATATGATTTATAATAGAATTTATTAAAAAATATTGCAAAATCAAGTTTTCAATAATGAAAAACTTAGAATAATTTCGCGTTTGTATATACATATATATGTATATACAAGGTGTTAAGACAAAGACCACCCACTAAGTACATAGTGTTATTCCTTATGAAAAACTAAATCGAAAAGTCTTGAACCATTTTTTTCTATTACGCTTAACCCTCTACCTACACACTATATATTTTTCCTGATCACTACACACATGGGTTACGCTAACCCATAAACTTTTTGACTTATATTTCCGAATATATTCAATCGATTTTAACGTTTATATATATATATATATATATATATATATACAGGGTGATTCAGAATAACCTATTGTCCTTTCAAGGACATATTCGTAGTGTTATTCTGAGACGATTTTTCCTTAAGCAAAAATTTGTCCGGAGCTTCGTTTTCAAATTACAATAATAAATAGTTAGCGTATTACGAACCGGGTACAGGCGGTAGGCAGGGGCGGCGCAACGCACTATTACACGCGGGTGTATCCACCGGGCTCCCGCTGCGCTCAGCTGTGCAGAGTCACACAACAGACATACAACACACACACACACACACACACACACACACACACACACACACACACACACACACACACACACACACACACACACACACACACACACACACACACACACACACACACACACACACACACACACACACACACACACACACACACACTCTCTCTCTCTCTCTCTCTCTCTCTCTCGGTTTCACTGTCACACTCTGTTTAATCAAGCTAATTTTAACTCGAAAATAATATCTGTTTATTTTCCGTCTTGTCTTCAAATAATTCTGATAAAAGAAATGTATCACTTGTGCGAATGTAAATATCAGATCACTTAAATATCATTTTTAAGTAAAAAGTAAAATATTTCAAACGAGTGAGAAACCGGGAGAAAGAGAGAGAGAGAGAGAGAGAGAGGAGGGGGAGGGAGAGTGCACGTTCCGACAAGTTTGAACATGTTTACTCACGTATTATCCTGTCTACTGATTACTCCCGCGATGAAATACGGAATGAAGAATTATTAACTGCTTTTCAGCACATTTACACACTCGCCTCACTACTATTCACTTAATCGAAGCAAACGAGTATTTATGAACCGATCGATCGATTTTCAATCTTTAATCTTTACTCACTACGAATTCTTTAATCACTATTAATCATCACTAATCACTCGACGCGTTAAAATTACTCGAATAAAGAAACACGCGTTTACGCGACAATGTGTGTTTATTCGCGGTATCAAGCAACATAACCTGATTCATTGGTTATGTTGCTTGCATTGGTTAGTAATAGTGCCGAAAGCGCGGTTGAAATGAAAAGAGCCAAAATGTTTCAAAGTAAAAGTATTAATAATTATTATAAGTATTAATGAGTATTAATAATTAAACAATCAATCATTTTCAATAATGAAAACTTGATTTTGCAATATTTTAAGTATAAAATCATATTTATGATTTATACTTAAAAATATTGCAAATCAAGTTTTTCATAATTGAAAATGATTGATTTATTTAATGCAATTAAGTCTGTAATTAAAAAAGTAATATTTAATTATTTGCGAAGAGATGTTCAGTAAAATTTGGTGCCCTGAAAAGGGCAGATTATTTCTTGCTTTCTTCACAGATGCTCGAAGTGGCCACCGTCCATTGTAATGCAGGCTCTCATACGTATCTGCATCTTCTCCAAAATCCCGATCGATGTTCAAAATATGTTTGTCGATCTTCGACATTTTGAAGCTTTCTGTAAATCATTTCTTGCAGTGTCCCCTTTCCGGGGATTTAGGCCACGGTATTGGACCGTATCGGCCCATCCAACGGCCAGGAAATCGTTCATTTAAGTAGTTTGTAACTACTCTGGCACTGTGCGGATCATCCTGTTGGAAAATTATTTTATTTCTATTTTCCAATGGCACTTCTTCCAAGAATCTGAAGATTTTCGATTAAAAACTCAAATATGATGCGCCATTTAAAATCTCTGGTAGACCATGTTTGTGCCCAAATGTTTGCCCAGACTTCTCAATTTCCATCGAGTTTGGAAATTTTTGATCGAGTAACTCGAGGATTCTCGTCACTCCACACATGCATGTTGTATTTCTTCTTCGTCAAAAACAGCGATTCATCGCTGAATATCACACGTGAAGGAAATTCGATCCGTTCACTTTCAAAATTGCAAAATCTTCTTCTTGTATTGCTCCTCTCGTAAATCTGCACGTTAGCGGCATTTCTTCAACGTCCTTTCTGTACTGTGGAGTAAGAGTTTCTCGAGCAATCTCCCGAGCTCTGCCCCACAGCACGAAGGACCAGCCTACCGCAATGTGTTTCCTCGCTAAGATATCACTGGTCTTGAATAATGGTTGAGCTGCTGTCGTTGGATCTCTTGCCTACGGATACATCTTCCATGTTTTGCAGCACGGCAGCGCCTTCGGTACCGCCGCGTTACATACGTATACTTCGTTATTGTCACAGCCTTTCATCCCGGCGCGATCTTCAACGAAGTGATTCGACGCCAGTCTTCGCAAATCGATTCCACCGCGCCCCCGCGACGAATCGCAATGTCGCGCGATACCACCCACATCACGCGACCCGCGACATTGCGATTCATCGCGGGGGGCGCGGTGGGAGAATCGATCCCCCGCGAAGACCGATAAATAGGCTGAAACGATCGATGCTTCGGTCAATAATCCTTCGATTATTAGAGGATCATCACCAGGCTGATAGAAGATATGGCGCAATACACTAACGAAGAGTATTACGACATGCTGATGGCACTTGGCGAGTGCCAGGGGCAGCCTTACGTTGCTGCAAGAAGATATGAAGAATTGTATCCTCGTAGAGCAAGACATCCAACGGCCGCCGTTATTCTTGGAGCAGCTCAACGATTATTCGAGACCGGCAGTATCTTACCGAGGAAACACGATTGCGGTAGGCTTCGCAATCAAAGAAATTTGAGATCTGTGGAGACAGTCCTTCGTGCTGTAGGGCAAGAGCCTGAAACAAGTATTCGGGAGATTGCGCGGGAGCACAATCTATCTTACTCCACAGTACAGAGGACGTTGAAGGAAGAAAAATTGCACGCGTATCATTACACTAGCGTGCAAGATTTACGAGAGGAAGACTATCCACGAAGAAGAAGATTTTGCGAATATTTTTTGAGAAGAGTAGACGAGGATCCGGAATTTCCTTCACGTGTGATATTCAGCGATGAATCGCTGTTCACACGAGAAGGAATTTTTAACTCTCACAACATGCATGTGTGGAGTGACGAGAATCCTCGAGTTACTCGATCAAAAAATTTCCAAACTCGATGGAAATTGAACGTCTGGGCAGGAATTCTGGGCACAAACATATTAGGTCCAGTAATTCTACCAGAGATTTTAAATAGCGCATCATATTTGGAGTTTTTAATCGAAAATCTTCCAGATTTCTTGGAAGAAGTGCCATTGGAAAATAGAAATAAAATAATTTTCCAACAGGATGGTGCCGGTCCGCACAGTGCCAGAGTAGTTACAAACTACTTAAATGAACGATTTCCTGGCCGTTGGATGGGCCGATACGGTCCAATACCGTGGCCCGCAAGATCCCCGGACCTAAATCCATTGGATTTTTTTCTGTGGGGACACTGCAAAGAAATGATTTACAGAAAGCTTCCTGAAAATGTCGAAGATCTAAACGATAAACTGCATTACGCTATTTGGAACATCGATCGGGAGATTTTGGAGAAGATGCAGATAAATTTATTACGACGTATGAGAGCCTGCATTACAATGGACGGTGGCCACTTCGAGCATCTTCTGTGAAGAAAGCAAGAAATAATTAATCTGCCCTTTTCAGGGCAACCAAATATTTTACTTCGAGGAACATCTCTCTTCGCAAATAATTAAATATTACTTTTTTAATTACAGACTTAATTGCATTAAATACAATCAATCATCATTTTCAATTATGAAAAACTTGATTTTGCAATATTTTTTAAGTATAAATCATAAATATGATTTATACTTAAAAAATATTGCAAAATCAAGTTTTTCATTATTGAAAATAATGATTGATTGTATTTAATTATTAATACTCATTAATACTTATAATAATTATTAATATTTTTACTTTGAAACATTTTGATTTCAAGCACTTTGGAATTAACTGTTCATTTCAACCGCGCTTTCGGCACTATTACTAACCAATGCAAGCAACATAACCAATGAAATCAGGTTATGTTGCTTGATACCGCGAATAAACACACGTTGTCGCGTAAACGCGTGTTTCTTTATTCGAGTAATTTTAACGCGTCGAGTGATTAGTGGTGATTAATAGTGATTAAAGAATTCGTAATGAGTAAAGATTAAAGATTGAAAATCGATCGATCGGTTCATAAATACTCGTTTGCTTCGATTAAGTGAATAGTAGTGAGGCGAGTGTATAAATGTGCTGAAAAGCAGTTAATAATTCTTCATTCCGTATTTCATCGCGGGAGTAATCAGTAGACAGGATAATACGTGAGTAAACATGTTCAAACTTGTCGGAACGTGCACTCTCCCTCCCCCTCCTCTCTCTCTCTCTCTCTCTCTCTCTCTCTCTTTCTCCTGATTTCTCACTCGTTTGAAATATTTTACTTTTTACTTAAAAATGATATTTAAGTGATCTGATATTTACATTCGCACAAGTGATACATTTCTTTTATCAGAATTATTTGAAGACAAGACGGAAAATAAACAGATATTATTTTCGAATTAAAATTAGCTTGATTAAACAGAGTGTGACAGTGAAACCGAGAGAGAGAGAGAGAGAGAGAGAGAGAGAGAGAGAGAGAGAGAGAGAGAGAGAGAGAGAGAGAGAGAGAGAGAGAGAGAGAGAGAGAGAGAGAGAGAGAGAGAGAGAGAGAGAGAGAGAGAGAGAGAGAGAGAGAGAGAGAGAGAGAGAGAGAGAGAGAGAGAGAGAGAGAGGGAGAGAGAGAGAGAGAGAGAGAGAGAGAGAGAGAGAGAGAGGCAAAGTGTGTGCGTGCGTGGTGCGTGTGTGCGTGTGTGTGCGTGTGTGCGTGTGTGTGTGGTGTGCGTGCGTGCGTGCGTGTGCGTGTGCGTGTGCGTGTGCGTGTGCGTGCGTGTGCGTGTGCGTGTGCGTGTGCGTGTGCGTGTGCGTGTGCGTGTGCGTGTGCGTGTGGCGCGTGCGTGTGCGTGCGTGTGTGCGTGTGTGTGTGTGCGCGTAAGTGTGGGCGGTGTGCGGTGCGTGTGTGCGTGTGTGTGTGTGTGTGCGTGTGCGTGCGTGCGTGTGCGTGCGTGTGCGTGCGTGTGCGTGTGCGTGTGCGTGTGCGTGTGCGTGTGCGTGTGCGTGTGCGTGTGCGTGTGCGTGCGTGTGCGTGTGCGTGTGCGTGTGTGTGCGTGTGCGTGTGCGTGCGTGTGCGTGTGCGTGTGCGTGTGCGTGTGCGTGTGCGTGTGCGTGTGCGTGCGCGTGTGCGTGCGTGTGCGTGTGCGTGTGCGTGTGTGTGTGTGATGTCTGTTGTGTGGACTCTGCACAGCTGAGCGCAGCGGGAGCCCGGTGGATACACCCGCGTGTAATAGTGCGTTGCGCCGCCTCTGCCTACCGCCTGTACCCGGTTCGTAATACGCTAACTATTTATTATTGTAATTTGAAAACGAAGCTCCGGACAAATTTTTGCTTAAGGAAAAATCGTCTCAGAATAACACTACGAATATGTCCTTGAAAGGACAATAGGTTATTCTGAATCACCCTGTATATATATATATATATATATATATATATATATATATATATATATATACATATATATGTATATACAAGGTGTTAAGACAAAGACCACCCACTAAGTACATAGTGTTATTCCTTATGAAAAATTAAATCGAAAAGTGTATACAATATACACCCTGTATATGTATATATATATATATATATATATATATATATAATGACGTGACAGGGTCCGTCACAAGGGCTCGCCTGACCGAATGGGGTCCGAAAAAGGATCGGAGTCGCTTTCGCGGGGCGGAAGTGCGGCGGTTCCCCTTGCTTGGCGTAATTAGGTCGCGTTGCGGCGCGTAATCCGCACGTCTCGTATTTGTGGTTCCGCTTACGGAATTAATTTCGGAATACTTATGATTTTTCGATTCTTCAGGAGAGTTAAAGACGACTGGAGTGGTGGTTCGCATACCTTTAGTAGATGTACCAAAACGGAGAGGACGAGTGGAGGAGCAGCGGAACCGTCGAGGCGAGGGTGAGGGCGGAGAAAAGGCAGAGTTAGCAAGGCAATGGAGAGTCGGAGCGAAGGAGCGGGACGAGGCGTAGGGCGCGAGCCTCTCCCTAAGCGACTGGCGTACCCTGAGGAATCCCGGAGCACGGGCGAGTGGAGGGCGGAGGACGCTCCGGAGGGGCCCCACTGATAAAGAACGAGCCCACCGCCGAGACGAGAAGGCGACGACTGAGTGGCGAGCCCTGGCCCGGCCAGCCGGGGAAAATCGCGCAAGGAGAGGCGCCTGACAAGCGGCCAGCAGGACACACGGGCGTGTACGGACGAGTCAACGAACTTAAAAGAGAACAGTTACCGACCGCCCTTATCGACTGCCCGGGATCCAGGGATGATAATCGATGGAAGATGCTAGGCGCTGGATGGCGCGGAAGCAAAGGGAGGGCCCGACGCTGCGCCGGGAGCGTCCCGACGACACTGTCTCGTGGGATGCCCAACGGTGCGGACCGCCTTCGATCCCGCGTGCCACCTCGCCCGAGCCGAAACCGAGAGCCGAGGAACCTGCGGAGGAGCCAGCGACGAACTACCCGGCGTTACTTGTAAGACCGCCACTCCAGCGCGTCGCAGAAATTACCGAGACCGGGAGCAGCAGCCTCGGAATCGAGTCCGCGGGAAAGGACGTAGGGCCGTAAACGGGCGACGGCCAAGGTCACCGGACAAGAAGCCGTCGCGAAATAGTTTCGCGAAGAGGCTCGCTGCCCCGGGCTCGGGGAACGATGTCGAGTTTCGATAACTATGAGAAAATCGCTCGCGGAAAGGCAGCTCACGGGCAGTCGTGATTTCCGCATGAAAATTCGTTAGAGATATCGTATTTCGAAGCGTGCTCGTAGATTCACGCTGTAGGTTCGTGCTCGGATACGCGTAATGACTGTGTTTTCGCGTGGGCGTCGTACCGACGCTCTCATATTTGCGTGTTATAGAAAGTTATGATTTCGTGTCTTATTTCTGGTAAATTCGTGATTACAGACGTCGTCATTGTATCTACCTTTTCAAAAAAAGATACAAAAATGCGCCAAGTATACGCGCTCAAAAACGCTCAAAAAATTATGCCTTAAAAAAGAATCCTTCTACAAAACTACGCCTAAAAAAAGAACTCTTGTATTAATTATCTTTATACAAAAAAAGATTTTTCCTACAAAAAATGTGATATCAAGGAAGTGCGCCAACTAAAAATGGATAGTTCATAATACTTTTTGGTTAGTATTTATAGTCTGTAAGAAATAAAGGAGATAATATAAAGCAAACAAATAAGTATTTTTATACAAATAATTATTTTAATACAAATAAATATTTAAATATATAAATATTTAAATACTATACATAAATCTTTTATAAATAAATATTTGATCGCACCCACGCACGCACGCACGCAGTGAGAAAGAGAAAGAGAGAGTTAGGCAATTAAGATATTTATTCGGTATGAAAGATAATAATTTTAACACATAATTATTTGAGTACAAATAAATTTTTTTTTTAAATACTTGGCGCCGCCAAACCGAATAAATTAATTGTCTAACCTTTTCTCTCTTAATGTGTTTGTGCGTGCGCAGATATGTGTGTGTGTGTGCGTGTGCGTGTGTGTGTGTCTTTCGTATTTTCCTCCTCCTGCGTATATGTATAAATTATTGTTATCATAGTTGATAAGTTAGTATGTAATTTAGTAAGAAATGATTGTTAACATATTAAAGCAACTAAGACATTTATTCGGTTTGGCGGCGCCAAGTATTTAAAAAAAAATTTATTTGTACTCAAATAATTATGTGTTAAAATTATTATCTTTCATACCGAATAAAAATCTTAATTGCCTAACTCTCTCTTTCTCTTTCTTACTGCGTGCGATCAAATATTTATTTATAAAAGATTTATGTATAGTATTTAAATATTTATAAATTAAAATATTTATTTGTATTAAAATAATTATTTGTATAAAAATACTTATTTGTTTGCTTTATATTATCTCCTTTATATCTTACAGACTATAAACACTAACCAAAAAGTATTATGAACTATCCATTTTTAGTTGGCGCATTTCCTTGATATCACATTTTTTGTAAGAAAAATCTTTTTTTATATAAAGGTAATTAATACAAGAGTTCTTTTTTTAGGCGTAGTTTTGTAGAAGGATTCTTTTTTAAGGCGTAATTTTTTGGGCGTTTTTGAGCGCGTATACTTGGCGCATTTTTGTACCTTTTTTTGAAAAGGTTATTTTGTTAGGATTTCACACATTTTGTAGTAATTATTATATCTTTTTTGAGGCATAGATTTTTCGTGCGATTTGAAAGGATCTCGACGTCGATTATTTCGATGTTTTTACAAAATGTTATTTAAAAAACATTTCGCTACGTCTACTTTTCACATCAAAATGGGATTTGTTAATATTATAAATAATAATTCTATTTAAATAGTATGAATTCATGAATCTGATAATTGGCGACAAAAATAGTAATATCACGAAAACGTGCACATGAACTACGTAGCAAATGTACACTGTCCGACAATAATTCATTCCTAGACTCCTCTCGCGAGACAAGAGGAACATAAGAATGTATTCATGGCGCCGTCAATTGAATTTATTTTGCAGTTAGCTGGTGTCAATTGCATAGCACACGCGTTTCATATATCTCAATTCGTTAATAATTTTGGGGATTAAAATGTTACGTCCGCGAGATGATAGGAACGAATTATTGTCAGGCAGTGTACACGTTTGGGCTGAAGGGTAACGCGTATGTGCACAATTCTGATTCTGTTCCGTGCTATGGTAAGACGGGGGTTGCCTGGCACGATCTCTACGCGTGCCCCGGTGCCGCCGAATTCGTTGGTTCTCGTGGCGGATCCCCACGTCGCAATCTTCGCGACCTGGACACCCCGGTTGACGGGAGTCGCCTGGCACGGTCCCTAGGCGTGCCCCGGTACCGCCAAACCCGTTGGTTCCCATGGCGCACCTCTGTGTCATGATATTCGCGACCCGGACATCCCGGTTGACGGGAATCGCCTGGCACGGTCCCTACGTGTGCCCAATACCACCGAACCCGTTGGTTCTCGTGGCAAACCTCTGTGTTGCGATCTTCGCCACTCGAACATCCCGGTTGACGGAAGTCGCCTGGTACGGTCCCTACGCATGTCCCGGCTCCGCCGAACACTTTGGTTCTCGTGGCGGATCCCCACATCGCAATTTTCGCGACCTGGACACCCCGGTTGCCGGGGGTCGCCTGGCACGGTCCCTACGCGTGCCTCGGTGCCGCCGAACCCTTTGGTTTTCGTGGCGGATCCCCACATCGCAATCTTCGCGACCTGGACACCCCGGTTGACGGGGGTCGCCTGGCACGGTCCCTACACGTGCCCCGATGCCGCCGAATCCTTTGGTTCTCGTTGCGGACCCCCACATCGCAATCTTCGCGACTTGGACACCCCGGTTGACGGGGGTCGCTTGGCACGGTCTTTACGCGTGCCCCGGTGCCGCTGAACCCGTTGGATGACACATTGAGGATTATAGGTCGGTTCTCGTTATAACTGCACTCAGTTGCACTAGTTCAGCAGTGCAGCTCAGTCAGTGCAAACGCCGCGTAACAGTGGCACTCTTGCGGCAAAAAAGCGAACCTGGACATTTTAGCTATGTAGCTATATATATTGCTGGGGCGACCAAGACGTTTTTTAAATGAAAATTACACATTTTCGACTTTTTTAAAATTAACATTGCGATATCTCCGCTCGTAGTTCACGTAGAAAAAAAATAAAAATACTTTTGTTATATAAATCGATCCCAAGCTTTCGATTGAGCCTACTTAGAATTTGATCGGTTCAGTCATTAATGATGATCCGATAATCGATGGATTTTCTCATACGACGTCTTGCGTTAAAGAGGCACAGGCAGTGTCTCGGCGCTCAGTTCGCGTAACTTGGCGCTCGAGACACTACCGTGCCTCTTGATAACTGCATATCTTCGTTATTTCGCTTCATTCCCGCGGTGTAATTTGGTATCGGGAGTCGAGCTGTAAATTCGCCCGTATCTTCGCGTTATGAGCCTGTTTGTAATAAGTCACGTAGTAGCGTTGTCAGTCCGTCAGTAGTTTCGCGTTAGAATTTCGTTAATGTTTTCGAAGAGTATTTCCATTGAGACGGTCGTGCGGAAAATTTAGCAGTGTATTTGTCTCGCGCCGGCGTTATTTAACTCGCGTGGTCGGCGAGAACATATTCCTACAATTCATTATGTTTCTTTTTGATTGGTTAAATATATAAAGTTCTCTCTATTCGTTTCAATTGAGATGCTGATTATTTGCGAAATGTTAGCCTCTCCCGATTTCCCCGACTTCCCGTGTAGTAATTGAGAGTAGTAACTAATAGCGTGTTGTGTGGCACGGGAATCCGTGCCTGGCGACCAATTTTGGAAAATCTTGCGCAAAATGAATTTCGACAATCATTTCGGTTAAATTCGGCCTAACTCTGGTCAGACTTCCGCGGGGTCAGGCGGACCCGTGGAAATAACTGTCGCAATATATATACTTCAACTTTCGTCTTAAAATGTTACAAAAAATTTGTCATTAAAATATTTATCGCCAATTTTGATACACCCTATATATATATATATATATATATATATATATACAGGGTGTCACAAAAGTATGGAAACAGCCAGATAACTTTCGAAAAATGCGTTTTGGGGAAAAATGTTTCAGACAAAAAGTTTAGGATTTTTCCCTGGCTATTCAATTGTGACCTTGTATTTGACCTAGATCTTGACCTTCAAGGTCATTTCAAGGTCAAAGTTGTTTTTTTAAATTGGAACCCCCATTTTTTATTGCGGATTTGAAAAGAGCAGGAAATTTCACGTTCAAGTATGACCTTGACCATGTCCTTGGCCACGACCTTGACCATGATCCTCAAGGTCGCCCGGCCAGTTAAGGCGAGGCTAGCGATCCCGGCCAATGAAGGCAAGGAGATTGCCCGGCCAATGAAGGCCCGTAAATTGATTGATTCTTTCAAATTCATCATCACCATTTTTGATCCGCCATCTTGAATTTAGGTATTTTCAAAAACTTATTTCAGTTTCGTAATCGGCAGCCCCAATAACCCACGCATACTAAATTAGGCGTAAATTGACGACCGTACACGGGTGTTTTTGTTGTCTAAAGGTTAATCAGCCTTTTGAGGATAACTGAAAAACAGTTATTTTCGTTGCATTCGCACCTCTGACAGTCCTTTCCAGGATAGTTAGTGGAGTTTCCTTTTCTTTACGCATTTGCTGTTTTCCAATAGTCTTTTTTAGGATAGTTGAAAAGCAGTCACTTTCGTCGTATTTGCACCTCTGACAGTCCTTTCCAGGATAGTTAGTGGAGTTTCCTTTTCTTTACGCGGTTGCTGTTTTCCAATAGTCCTTTTTAGGATAGTTGAAAAGCAGTCACTTTCGTCGTATTTGCACCTCTGACAGTCCTTTCCAGGATAGTTAGTGGAGTTTTCTTTACTTTGCTCGGTTGCTGTTTTTTAATAATTCTTTCTGGGAATCTTTGAAGTCTGTTATTTCAATCATCTTTTTTTCCACCATGGCTTCTTTAACAGACCAAGAGAGAGTTTCTTTATTAATAATGAGAGGTTGGGGTGATAAATGTAGGTCGTACGACGAAGTAGTATTCAATGAAACGTTTCGAGTGGGCTTAACAGGCATTAGCAAGTCAACTGTTTCTAAAACTATCAGGCGTTTTGAAGAAACTGGGACTAATAAGAATCGTCCCAAATCTGGAAGCCCAAAAACAGAAACCACAGAAGAGAGGCAAATGGAAGTGGCCCAATTGTTCGTCGAAGAGCCGCATTCAACTATTAGGAAAGCCTCTCAACAGCTTGAAATGAATCGAATGTCAATTTTTAAAAATTTGAAGATCATCAAATCTCACCCTTACAAAATACACCTTCATCAAGAAATAAATGAAGATGATCCTGACCGGCGAGTTGAATTTTGTGAGAACATGATGGAAAGAATTGTTCAAAATCCTAATTTCCAGTCACTCATCGTTTTTTCAGACGAATCGACATTTCAACTTAACGGAAGTCAATCGCCACAATTGCAGATACTGGAGCAATGAAAATCCTCATTGGCTACAAGAAAATTACACACAACACCCGGAAAAATTGAATGTTTGGACCGGAATTTTTTGGGATCAAATAGTTGGGCCGTTTTTCATTGACGGGAATTTGGATGGAGCAAGATATCTACAATTACTGCAGGAACAAATAGTCCCGGCAATTCAGGAGATAGCTGGCGATGATTTTAATGATGTTTAGTACCAGCAAGATGGTGCACCTGCTCATTATCGTGTGATTGTGAGAGACTACCTAAATGTAGTATTTCATAATCGTTGGATAGGTCGAAGAGGAACTATTGAGTGGCCAGCCAGGTCACCTGACTCCACTTGATTATTTCCTTTGGGGCTACATTAAAAATAAAGTGTACGCTACTAAACCATGAGATTTAGAAAATCTAAGACAAAGAATAATTAATGTTTGCACGAATATTGCACCTGATATGATAAGGAGTGCGATTGAAAATTTTTATATCTGTTTCCGGAATCTGCCAGGATGTTAAAGGAAAACATTTTGAACATAAGTTGTAAGCTGCTTGTCTTAACTGACCGGGCTATCTCCTTGCCTTGACTGGCCGGGATCGTTAGCCTTGCCTTCATTGGCCGGGCTACCTCCTTGCCTTGACTGGCCGGGATCGTTAGCCTTGCCTTCATTGGCCGGGTTATCTCCTTGCCTTGACTAGCTGGGATCGTTAGCCTTGCCTTAATTGACCGGGCTATCTCCTTGCCTTGACTGGCCGGGATCGTTAGCCTTGCCTTCATTGGCCGGGCTACCTCCTTGCCTTGACTGGCCGGGATCGTTAGCTTTGCCTTAACTGACCGGGCTATCTCCTTGCCTTGACTGGCCGGGATCGTTAGCCTTGCCTTAACTGACCGGGCTATCTCCTTGCCTTGACTGGCCGGGATCGTTAGCCTTGCCTTCATTGGCCGGGCTATCTCGTTGCCTTGACTGGCCGGGATCGTTAGCCTTGCCTTCATTGGCCGGGCTATCTCCTTGCCTTGACTGGCCCGGATCGTTAGCCTTGCCTTCATTGGGCGGGCTATCTCCTTGCCTTCATTAGCCGGGATCGCTAGCCTCGCCTTAACTGGCCGGGGGACCTTGAGGATCATGGTCAAGCTCGTGGCCAAGGACATGGTCAAGGTCATATTTGAACGTGAAATTTCCTGCTCTTTCCAAATCCGCAATAAAAAATGGAGGTTCCAATTTAAAAAAACAACTTTGACCTTGAAATGACCTTGAAGGTCAAGATCTAGGTCAAATACAAGGTCACAATTGAATAGCCAGGGAAAAATCCTAAACCTTTTGTCTGAAACATTTTTCCCCAAAACGCATTTTTCGAAAGTTATCTGGCTGTTTCCATACTTTTGTGACACCCTGTATATATATATATATATATATATATATATATATATATATATATATACAGGATGTATCAAAATTGGCGATAAATATTTTAATGACAAATTTTTTGTAACATTTTAAGACGAAAGTTGAAGTACGAAAATGCCGGAAACTATAATAGTTTTCAAATGAGAAAGGTTTAAAAATTACGAATGATAGGGCTAAAATTTCGCGGGCTCAGAGATGAAGCAAAATGGCTAATAATAAAGCTTCTATGAATATCTTTTACAATGATAAAATTACTGAAAAAATATTCAAGAGTTTTATTAAGATTTTATTTCTGTTAATCTAAAATGAATTATAAAAACAAATTTTAAAATAATGTTTTTATATAATAGTTATAAGTAATGTATTGATATGTGTCAGCTGTCATATTTATTTGGTTCAGTCAGACAAAAATGATTCTCTTCATTTAGAAACATTTCTTCATAAAAAATGGATGGATTGAAAGCACGCATAGAAATCGAATGACTGTTTAGTCGGAATGTGTCATTCAGATATTGAAGATATCTGACTGTTGGACTCATACGATTCATGGTAGAATGATAGGAAGAATGACACATTCCGACTAAACAATCATTCGATAGTTCTTGTGCGTGCTTTCAATCCATTTTTGATAAAGAAATGTTTCTAAATATTGAAGATATCTGCTATATGAATAAAATACGACTTTTGATGAAACGATTTGATTAAACAGTCAAATTGTGTGAAAAACGCCATACTTCTTTGTATTAATAGACAAATGACAAAAAAGTGTACGACTGAATCTATGTGTGAAAGCACTTAGCTTAGCTTAATTAAGATTTTAATGTCTGTACAGTGGTCAGTAATAAATTATTCATTTCTCATTTTTAAAATGAGATAAATTATAAATGCAGATTAATACTATCAACAAATTAATATTGCATATAAATAATTTGACATTAGTAACCAGCATTGCTTAACAGATCTGGTATATTATTATTGTTTCATGACAATGCTCGATCACATATCACAAAACAGACTGTAAAAAAATTAATAAAATTGAAATAAGAAGTTTCTTCGTTTTTATATCCTCTTCATTCTTCTAATTTGTTACCTACAGATTATCATGTTTTTAAATATATCAAAAAAGTGCGCCAACTATAGAAATGGATAGTTACATAAACTAGAACATCTATTTCTTCACTGTTACTTTTTGGCCAGTGTTCATAGTTTGATCTTATATATAAGATTGTTTTACAAAAAACGGTTGTTGTGCGGCTATGTAAGTAAGAAATAAAGGAGATAATATAAAACAGACAAATAAGTATTTTGATACAAATAAATTTTTTTTCAAAAAACTTGGCGCTGCCAAACCGAATAAATATCTTAATTATCTAACCTTTTATCTCTTATCTTTTAATGTTACTGCGCGTGTGCGTGTGTGTCTTTCGTTTTTTCTTTCTCGTGCGGATGTACGTTTGTAATATAAAATGAAGATTAGGGATTAGATTAAGCATATATGTAAAATTATTGTAATCATAATTAATAAATTAGTACGTAATTTAGTTTATAAGTAATTATTATTACTTATTTATTCGTTTTGGCAGCGCCAAGTTTTTTGAAAAAAAATTTATTTGTATCAAAATAGTTATTTGTCTGCTTTATATTATGACGGGGGGTACCTGGCACGGTTCCTACGCGTGCCCTGATACCGCCGAATCCGTTAGTTCTCGTGGCGGATCCTCACGTCGCGATCTTGGCGACCTGGACACCCCGGTTGACGTGAGTCGCCTGGCACGGTCCCTACGCGTGCCCTGATGCCGCCGAACCCGTTAGCTCTCATGGCGGATCCCTTCGTCGCGATCTTCGCGACCTGGACACCCCGGTTGATGGGGGTCGCCTTGCATGGTCCCTACGCGTGCCCTGATGCTGCCAAACCCGTTGGTTCTCGCGGCGGATCCCTACGTCGCGATCTTGGCGACCTGGACACCCCGGTTGACGTGGGTCGCCTGGTACGGTCCCTACGCGTGCCCTGATGCCGCCGAACCCGTTAGTTCTCATGGCGGATCCCTACGTCGCGATCTTCGCGACCTGGACACCCCGGTTGACGGGGGTCACCTGGCATGGTCCCTACACGAGCCCCGGTGCCTCCTATCCCGTTGGTTCTCGTGGCGCACCTCTATGTCGTGATCTTCGCGACCCAGACATCCCGGTTGACGGGAGTCGTCTGGCACTGTCCCTACGCGTGCCCCGATGCGTGTTGCAATCTATTGCAACCTTTGTGTCTACGAGTGTACATACGGCAGCGCCTAATGTGGCAACATTCCGACACATCGGGCGCCGCCTTACGTTGAAAATGCGATCAGTACATTCCCCCACCACTGGCCTGGGCGATGACGATAATGATAATGACGACGTTTCTTAATCAAAAATTCTCCAATTCAGACTTTACATCGCGATATCTCCGCTCGTAGGTCACGCAGAAAAAAAATAAAAATTTCGTTATATAACTTAAACCCAAGCTATTCGTTGAGCTTACTTAAAATTTTGTCGGTTCAGTCGTTTTTTAGATCCGATAATCGAAGGATCTGTCAATACGACGTCTCGCGTAAAAGAGGCTCGTCGGTCTCGGCGCGACGCTGCGCGTACACTTGGCGCGAGACACTACCGTGCCTCTTGATTTGAACAGCTTTTTGACGGAAAAATTGTTTGAAAGTGACAGCGATATAAGAAGTGCTTTCGAAAATTTATGGCCTCCCGTTTTTCTATCAGAAAAATATTGAAGGACTTTGTTACGTCCTTAATTTAGGCGTCGCGGGGAGGGACATTGTCTCCGATATATATTTTATTGCCCTCTCTTCTGAGGGTGAAGTTGACCATCTCCACGGCGCGTATGCGCGGCTTGCCCTTCTCGGCCGGGGGTTGGCGCATTTCTGTTCGCTGCCGCACGTATGCCCGGGGAGGCAGAGGCCTGGTTGGGAGCCTCACTGGGGCCCCGGGCCTCTGCTGTCTGCAGAGGAGGCAGTTGCTGCACATGCCTCGGCACGACAGTCGGCGACGGTGCAAGCTCTCTTGGCGGAACCTTGAGTGGCTGGCTCGACCGACGAGAGAGGCCTCTTTGGTGTTGCCGCTGTCTCGACGGCCCTATCGAAGATAGACGGGTCGAAGTCGCGATGCTCGACCAATGCCTTTTTTAGGCGCTTGAGTTGCTTCCGCCTACCGGCCGCAACCGCGTCGCACCATGGTTTCTCGCGGAGCGCGTGTCTATCCATGATGGAGTGAGTTTTGTGTGTGTGTGTGTGTGTGTGTGTGTGTGTGTGTGTGTGTGTGTGTGTGTGTGTGTGTGCGTGCGAGAGAAAGAAAAGAAATTGAGAGATCGATGCGAGAGAAAGAAGAATGGAAGAAGGATGAGGGAGAGTAGGTGCCGATAACGGTTGGAAAATGATGGAAAAGAGTCAAGCAGTCGGGTTTCCCCAGCGCTCCTCAGACTCCATGTGGTGAGGAGAGAGAGAGATGGTCAGAGAGGAAGAGCCGTAGCGAGGGACAGGGCGCCTTGATTTCCCAGCGCTCAGTCTCGCCGTTGGTAAGGATAGACGGTGAGAGGTAAAGGGTGAGTCAAGAAAAGAAAAATAAAGAATTTGGAATTAAAGAACACAAAAATCTTTAATAAATGAGAAAGAACAGAAAGCGCAGTGTACAGGCGTGTGATTGTGAAAAAGTTCGCTCGATTGAGTGTTCGTAAAACTAAATTACTATAAGCTCAATGCGATATAGCATAGTACGTTCCTTGTAGAAGATTGTTCTAAGTTTCTGAAGAGCGCAAATGCGAAGTTACTCTAAGTTCGAAGAGCGTGAAAGCGAAATTATTTTAAGTTTGAAGAGTGAAAACGTGAGATTATTCTAAGTTTTGGAGAACGCGAACGCGAGTTTTATTCTAAGTTTGAAAAGCGAGAACGCGAAATTATTCTAAGTTTGAAGAGTGAAAACGTGAAATTATTCTTAAGTTGGGAGAACGCGAACACGAGTTTTATTCTAAGTTTGAAAAGCGCGAACGCGAATTTATTCTAAGTCGAAAAGCAAGAATGCGAAATTATTCTAAGTTCTAAACGCGAGCGCGAGATTATGCTAACCCAAAAAAGGTCGAAAACAAGAGTACTTACGAGTCTTAGTTAAAAGGAGATGCCGAGCTGAACCGCTAGGATTCGCGTCAGGTCCTTCTAATAAGACTCGAAAGCTCTGAATGAGTGCTCGGGCCTGATTTCGAGGGTTTATATACCCTTAGTTTGGTGGCCCCGCTCGGTGAGAAGGTGCGCTGGGCCATCCCTTCTCTATGTGCGCGAATTAACTTCCGCATTCCTGTTTGTTATTGCCGCTGATCGAGGAAATCCATGTTTCGCGCGCAGTATCTTTTACTAACTAATATCCTATACTTATTAACTATCGAATTACGATTAGTAATGAGCAATGATCGTGAATCTTACATTAATTATTACGATTTGGGTGAAGATATATGTAAAGATACATATATCTTCACGTGCTCGCTGGGTTCCTTGGCGATTTTACGGTAGCGCGTATATAGGGTTGCGGGACAACTTCCCTCTGCTCACGGGCGCATGAGAGAAAGTGCTTTGCGCAGGGGTTTCGAGGGCTCTAGTGGGGAGCAAGTGGAGGCGGCAGACGTAACAGACTTATACCATGTTATTGCAAAAAATGTATTAAAGTAGATGAAAATAGAGTAGACTGCATTGATTAAGAAAGTATTTAATATATATTTGTAATATAAACATTTCAATTAAAAAATTGAAAACGGCTATTTTATTGGTAATAACCTAATAGAAAAATTAAAATAAAAAACTATAAAATTATTTATTATGTACCTGAATGTATTAGCTGATGAAATTGGACATTGCGTCAAGTATGGTACACCATCATAATATTGATATCCATTTTGAAAGATGCCATGCCAATGTATACTCGCTTCAAGACCTTCGGCTTCATTTTTTAAATCAATAATCAAATAGTCGTTTTTGCAAACCTCAAAAATCATTAATAATATTAATTGAATTAGTAATACATGATAATAGCAATTATAATTACAATTTTAATAGTACAGATATATTTAATTAATAATTCTGAGAAAGTAATCACTAAAAGTTGAAAAAAATAAACCTTAAGCACATAAAAACTTAACAACTCAAATAGAAATTAATTAATTTAGCCAAATATTATTGAGATCAATTTAAATCACAAAAAATAACATTTTTCAAAATATTATATATGTATGTGTTTAAAAAATGTATATTATATATAAATGTTATAATATATATGTGTTTAAAAAATGTGATTAATAATTTTAAGTAAATTCTTTCTTTAAGAAAAAAAAAATTTGTGGATTATTATAAAATATAAAAAAATTAATATATTTGTATAGAAATATACAGGGTGACAAACAATTTCAGACCTGACAAACCACCCGTTAATAACAGATTCCTGATATCATTTTGAGACGAAAATCCTAATACCAAAATGCCGAGGCTGTAATAATTTTTAAATGAGAAGTGTTTAACCGGTTTACTGATAATGACGCATATATGCGCATATATGCGCACCATAAATATTTCTTCCAATTTTTAATAGATTTGCATAAAACTTGGTATACCAATGTTTTTTGGGTCGATGATTACAAATCTGAAGTCAGATTTTCAAATTTTAAAATGGAGAATCCAATATGGCGAACCAACAACTAAAAACTTTTTATGAGTTTTTAATTTGTATGAGATAGGAAGAACGGTAACAAACGAAGGCTGCTGAATGTGAACGTTTACTGTTTTTCGATCTTTCTATTTCATTTGTTTTTCGCTCCGCGACAATAACTCAATAACTCCGCGACAATACGTGCCCAGCTTCCGACGTGCGTACATATCATCAAAAGTTACAAGATGTATACTTCTCAAGAGTATACCGATATGATTATTACGTACGGAATGGCAAGAGAAAACATACGTGCTGCCGTTCGTCTTTACACGGAACAATTCCCCAACCGTCAACATCCAAATTACAATGTAATTTCGAGATGTATCCGACGTACTAGAGAGACGGGATCCGTTATGCCTAATTGGCGAGAAGCTGGTGCACCTTTGCAACGTCGAGTCATCGATGAAGAAAGGATTTTGGATGCATTCGAGAAGAGAAATAGCGTTTGTCATGCCGCTGATACGCTACATCTTTCTCGAAACACCGTGCACCGTGTGTTACGCCAAAACAGATTGCACCTGTATCATCATCTGCGGGTGCAACAACTTGTTGCGAGAGATGAAGAACAGCGCATCTACTTTTGTGAAGGTATTTTTACTATCTTTATTTAATCTTTATGCTTCTTTTAATAAGTATTAATTAACTGCGAAATACATAGGATTCCTCGCGCAGTGTCGGCGGAACGCCCTTTTCCCCGACCGCATCCTGTGGACGGACGAAGCGACCTTCATACCGAATGGCGTGTTTAACTTTCATAATTTCGTATTATGGAGAGAGGAAAATCCGCACGTTATTCGCCAAGGTGCATTCCAATATCACTGGGCGATAAATGTTTGGGCAGGGATAAAAGCGAATCAAATTGTAAGTAGTAACTTTACGAGCTACAAAATTTTATCTCTGTCTCTCCCGCAGATTTTTAAAGTCACTCTTTTTTGGCAATTTTCAGATCAGTCCCTATTTTCTCCCGCGACGTTTAAATGGGGAAAATTATTCGCAATTTTTGGAAAATGAGTTGCCCGGCCTTCTCAAAGACGTTCCTCTTCGCGACCGAGAAGAACTCATTTTCCAACACGACGGGGCTCCTGCACATTTTTCGATACACGCAAGAAATATTTTAAACGCGCAATATCCGGACAGATGGATGGGTCGAGGTGGCCCAATCATTTGGCCGGCACGGTCGCCGGATCTTAACGTGCTCGACTATTTCGTTTGGGGTTACATCAAAGATTTAGTCTAACACAGGCGTGATGGTACTGAGGCTGAAGTACGAGAAGAAATTCTCGCAGCTTTCAATACTATCACGCCAGAAATGGCGTACCGCGCCATATTACTTGCGCTACGCGCAATATTACTCGAAGAGCCGAACTCTGTTTGCGAGAACGAGGAAGGTACTTTGAACAGTTTTTGCATTAAAATAATCTCATATTTTAATGCAAAGTGGATTAGACCTACTGGGGATAAGACTTAAAAAAAAAATGCGCTATGCTATCTACCGCAAGGTGGTGTGGAAATACTAGCGCTGTATCATTTCCTTCCCATAGAAAAGAAATTATTTTTCGACTCGCGATCTTATTTCGCGATTGCTATTTATGCATGTATGCATGTACACAAAATATTTTTCAGAAAATTTAATTTTTATTTAAAAAAGGCAAACAACTTCATAGCTTGGAACGAGGGTTTATTGTTACGCGCCGGCCGTGCCATTGTCGCGTAAACAAACAATTCCTCGGGGCCTAGCAACGACGACGTTGGGCGGCCGTATCTCGCCGCGCGCTTGTATTCGCCGGTAGGCCGGGCTAATACGGCGATTTTTATAAATTTATAACTCGTGAACTATTGCGAAAATTGCAAAATGGTAGAGGACTTTTCGATTCAGTTTCGTCCGCTCTACCTGCATACAAAAATAGTACACATTTTTGGGACACCCACAGTTCTGGGACACCCTGTATATATATATATATATATATATATATATATATATATATATATATATATATATATATATATATATATACAGGGATATATATATGGTATACAGGGTGTTAGCAAATCATCGCATTGGCTATATACCGTCGGGTAGCGCGTGAAAATCTAAGAAAAATGCCGTTTGTTTCAAGTCGATCCGATCATTAGGTCCCGGGTAATTAATTATTAAAAATAGCGCGCGAGGGTCAATAAGCGCGCGAGTTCAACGGAAAGTAAGAGAGGCGCGCGCGGTGGGCACGTGTAGGCGTCCGCGCGCGCTAGCGCCTACGGCCTCCCTTCATTTTGAATGCTTTCACGCATATTTAAAATTTCTCGTCCTTGACGTATCAGTAAATACGATTTTCAGATCGGCCTGTATTTTTTTTCGCCACGTCTCAATGGAGAAACGTATGCATCGTTCATCGAGAACGAGTTGCCGGCACTGTCATAAGACGTACCTTTATGTACGCGGGAAACGTTAATTTTTTAACATGACGGAGCTCCCGCACTTTTCTCCTGTCAAGTACGGGAAATGTTAGATATGCGTGAAAGTACTCAAAATGAAGTACGCGAAACGATCATAGCGGCTTTTAATTCAATCACGCCGGATATGGCGCACCGTGCAACGCAACAAATAACTCGAAGAGCCGAATTTCGCTTACAAGCACTTCAAACAGTTATTACACTAAATGTCTAAAAGTGGATTAGACCTACTGCGGAAACCACTTTAAAAAATATCGCGTCAAGCTATCTACCTCAAGATGGTGTGGAAACGATAGCGTTTTCCTGCCATAAAATAATTTGATCTCGAGAACGTAAAGAATCAATCATGATCGAGTTCCGTTAATTCATGATTCGTAGAAAAGAAAACGATAAGAAAATATTATGTCGTAAATAATATATTTATGAAAGAAAATTTACTATTATGAGAAGTATACTATGATCCAGAATTAATCTTCCATAAATATACTATTTGCAACATGACATTTTCTTAATATTTTCTTTTCTACGAATCATGACTTAACGCAAATCTATCATGATTATTTTCTAATTCTTTATATTCTTGTAAATATTATCATTTCCATTTTAATTATTTTTACTATTTTATTATAATCGTACGTTCTTGTAATCGCAAGTGTGTATAACGGCCGTCAACGCGAGCTACGGCGCGGTGCGGCGAGACGTGGGAGGGACCGAGCTGTAAGCACGAGAAGCGGCGCGCTTTTCCCCTTTGCCCTCCCAACGCGCCGGCAGCCAATATACAATATGCTGGGCCGTGCTATTACCGAAAGGCTCGCGCACTTCTCACGGCGCGCTCTTCGCACAGCTTTAGAAATTAATATCTCAGTTATTATTGTGAATTTTGCAAAATGGTATAGGACTTTTTTATTTGTCGTAGTCTCTTCTATTTTATTATAAAATATGGCACAACAACTAAAATTCACCCTGTATATATATATATATATATATATATATACAGGGTGGACCATTTTAATTCATCCAATCGAATATCTCGAAAACCAAGCTCGGGAGAGAAAAATGTTTTAGACAAAAGTTTTTTGGTTTCGAGGAAGCCATAAGATGATACCATTGGTTTGACCTTGAAGAATTATTTGAAGGTCACATGAAGGTCACCTCAATTTCTTCAAATGGCATCCCCTATTTTTTATTATATATTCTTGTAGCTGACCTCGAAAGCTTTCTAAAACACTATAATCAAATGTTTCTTCATTGAGTATTTTCCAGTTATAAAGCTCAAAAGTTGCAGTTTGAAAAAATTCAAAATATCTAGTAAAGTATTCACTTTCCGATAGTCTTATCTTACATGATTCAACTAGTCAAGGCAAGATTTGGACATGATCTAACCGGTCAAGGCAAGATCGGAACGTGATTCAGCCAGTGAAGGCAAAATCTGAGCATGATGCAGCCAGTAAAGGTAAGATTCAAACATGCTCCATACCCTACACACCCACACGCGCACGTACACACACTTTATATACACTTGCACACACTCTACACACATAATATTCCACACACACTCACACATAAGTTATGTGTCACACATAGGTTATGTGACATAATTTACGCGCATGTACACACACTTTACATGCTCTTACACACACGACACGAACACTCCACACACATATACACACACATTCCGCATACATTCACACATAATCTATACACACATACACATACTTCACACACACTTATACATACACATCCCATACACATCCTAAATTAATACACACACAGATAATCGGTCCATGTAGACGATTGCTACAAATCCTGTTCGCAGAAGAAACCTGATTGATCTCTTAATTGTTCTTGATGTTCTACTCATCTTAAATGGTCTATTTTTAAAATAATATACCCTCTATTGTTTCCAAAGAAAATACCAGAAAACTTATTTGTCACTATTTAGGAATCAATTGATTACGAAAATCTCTTCCACTGTTGATCGGAATATCAAACCTTATTACTCACAATCAGAGGCTTACGTCTGCCGACAATACCCATGGCTGATTATCGTCCCTCAGAGATTGTTGATATTCTCCTTATTCTCAGAGAATGTCAACTAAATTATCATGAAGCTTCGCGAGTTTACTGGAATCGTTACCCCGAAAGAGAACAACATCCGAATCATACTACAATTCGGGACCTCGAATTAAGAGCTCGCCAAGGCCGTTTATTTGCAAGGCCGATTGGTTCTTATTTCTTTGAAGGAAATGTTAATAGTGTAAATTTTTTGGAACTTCTCAAGGATCATTTACCACAATTATTTGAAGACGTTGATTTTTATACACGTCAAAGAATGTGGATACAAATGGACGGGGCGCCACTTCATTATGCGGCAATAGTGAGAGCTTATCTAGATCGAGAATACAATGGCAGATGGATTGGGCGACGAAGGGCCATCGCATGGCCTCCACGATCACCTGATCTGACTTTACCTGATTTTTATTTATGGGAGTATATTAAAAATGTGGTTTATGAGCATGCGCCTACAACTAGAGTAGATATGATAGAGAGAATAAGAGTAGCTTGCGCAAATATACCGCAAGCTATTTTACTAAAAACGGTCAGGCACTTCAAAAATAGATTGGAATTATGTATTCAAGCCAATGGAGATAATTTTGAACAATTCCTTTGATAAAGATTTTGCTTTGACTGGCTGGATCATATTCGGATCTTACCTTTACTGGTTGGATCATGCCTAGATCTTGCCTTAACTGGTTGGATCATGCCTAGATCTTGCCTTAACTGATTGGATCATGTCCAAATCTTGCCTTGACTAGTTGAATCATATAAGATAAGACTATCGGAAAGTGAATACTTTACGAGATATTTTGAATTTTTTCAAACTGCAACTTTGGAGCTTTATAACTCAAAAAGTACTCAATGAAGAAACATTTGATTATAGTGTTTTGGAAAGCTCTCGAGGTCAGCTACTAGAATATGTAATAAAAAATAGGAAATGTTATTTTAAAAAATTAAGATGACCTTCGTGTGACCTTTAAATAATTCTTTAAGGTCAAACTAATAATACCATCTTATGGCTCCCTCGAAACCAAACAACTTTTTTCCGAAACATTTTTCTCTCCCGGGCTTGGTTTTCGAGATATTCGACTAGATAGATTAAAATGATCCACCCTATATACGTATATGTGCAGGGTGTCCGAAATAAAAGTGATCAGACGAAAGTTGGTGGTAGATCGGGTCAAACCGAGAAGAAAAGTCTTATACCATTTTCCAAAATTCGTAATATTTATCGAGTTATTAATTGTTAAAAATCGGAAGAAGGGATAAACAGCGCGGTGCGCGAGACGTGAGAGCGGCAATAGCAGCAGGAACAGCGAGCCCCCGCCCACGGGTCTACCACTAACTTTTGTGTGATCACTTTTATTTTGGACACACTGTATATATATATATATATATATATATATATATATATATATATATATATATAAATTATAGATATATTTAAAGGAAACTACTGACAGAACAGATTTTTGAGAAAATTTGACTCTAGATTTGTAATAAATGATACAAAAAGTATGATAAGTTTCCATAATAAAATATCAAAGTTAATCACTTAAAACTGCAATACTAAATTCGCCATTTTGAATTTGAAATTTTCGACCCTTAAATTGTTTCTAGCGACCTAAAAAAACTTTTTACCAACAAACTTTCACATAAAATACATAATTATTAGCTCTCACCAATTTTGGCATACAACATTGATTTCGCATCCACCAGTAAACCAGTTAAAGTTAGCATTTGTCAGAAGTTCGCGCGCTCAGTCATGTCACATTGCACAGTTAAGGTATCTTAGGGCATTAATTCTGTTTTCGAAACTAATATAATTTCACATATATACATATGTGACGGTACGCCTTTCGTACGCAGGGTCGGGGAATACCTCACCGGGATCAGGATGAGAAAGAGTGGAGATACTGCTCTGATTTGTCGTGCCTTTTGACGCAACAAAGAAATTTTGGGATTTGTTCTGCCTTAAGAGTTGGAACTCAAGGAGTGTAGGTAAGAAATCTTCAGGGTTTCAGCAATCAACAAGTTAGCTTGGTACACTTACACTTATATTTCGAAGATTCGTTACAATTTTTCTTGGAGAACGCGTCCACGTTCGATGATAGTTTCCGGGTCGCGAGTGACAGTAATAACTTTGGCTATGATATTCGTTATAGATCTCCCGCGAGTGGCGATTTGGCGGGCGCTTTTATAGTGCTATTTGTCGTGAATCTTAGACAGTTCTTAATCGGACCATGTATAGTCAATGCTGTGTCAGTCGCGCACGGATTAATTTTTATATCTCAGCAATCTTGCATTTCCGTTCGCCCATGGCGTGAGCGTTGCTATGTAATTGAAAATGCAAGCTTGCACTGTAGTAGCTTCTAAGCTACAACAGATTTTCTAAAACAAAACAATGTTTATTCAGATTTTAATTACAATAAAGGTTGAATGTTATTTACAACATGGTGTGTGTGCATGTCGTGTGCGTGCGTGCGTGCGTGTGTGCGCGTGCGTGTGTGCGTATGTTGCGTCGACGAAACGCCTTAATGTATCTGTGCGTGAGTGCAGTATTACTAGTTTTCAATGATGTGATTTACTAATTACGGATCTTATAAGCTACGCGGTTTATAAGACGCGACTTACAGTGTATGCGGCTTACAAGCTACGCGTCGATAAGTTGATGCGGAACGGCTTCCCGGACGCAGCGCAAGACGCGATCCGCGGACGCGATTCGTGTCGGAGTACGCTCGCGGTTACAGAGCGGACGATTTGGCATGGTGCCTCGGTGGCATACGGCTGGGGAAACAGGATAGGTACTTGCACTCCTCGGTAGCTCTCGAGAAGGCTGGTTGCACTCCGGTAGCACCCGTTACACTGTACGGTAACACCAGCTCCCGGCCCAGGTAGGAGATGACAAGGTATAGAACCTCCGGCAGCACTCGGAGAGGAAAGTCTGCGCGCCGGTAACACCTGGTTCCGAACGGTAACGCCCGTTACGCTGCGTAGAGGAAGCGGTTGATACTACCGACTCGGTAGCACCCGATCGCAAGGACTGGTGCCGATTCGTCGTGATGCTCCCCTTTTATACCTGGCTGGCAGGTGCCGGCGTGGTGGGCAGTCACGCGCCGGAGTCGGCAGGAATGCGTGATCGCTAATATGTGGTGCTGGAGCGGTGTTTCGGGCGGCTGATCAGACAGTGACGAGGAGAAGAAGCGTATCGTCGCAAGGGAATAAGGGAAATAAGGAGAATATTATGAAAATGAAGAAGAAAATTCGGAGGAAGTTGAAAGAACAAAGATACTATGTAAGCAGGGAATTGGAGGAAATGAGAAGAGAAATAAGGGAACTAGAAGATAAGTAAGATGACACGAGGAGAGGGTAGGAATGATTGGGAAGATAGAGGATTTAGAATAGTGAGGTAATGGGAAATGAAGGAAGAGATTGAGAGGAAAAAGGGAGAGGAAGCTGAAAGAGGTGAAATAGTCGAGGAGAGACTGATGAAATAGAGAGATGAAATATGGAGAGAAAGAAAAGAAAGAAGAGAAAAAGAAATGTAACAGTTAAAAGTAGAGGTTAAAAGAGAGGGGAAAGCGAGGGAAACGTTTGAGCAGTTAATAAAGGAGATAAGAATAGATGTAAGAGTGGAGGATATAAAAGAATAGGTCCAAAGATTCAGAAAAAGAGAGACGGTTTTTGAAACTGGGAAGTGAGGAACAAAAGAGGTAAATTATGAAGAAGAAAGCAAGTTTGAAAAGAAGGAGGGAAAGATTAGAAGACTATCTATCATTTATGGAGAGGAAAATGAAGTGGAAACTGGAGGGAATAACGATGGGGCTGGAAAGATTGGGAAAGAGTATGAGTAGGCGATGGGAAAATTAAATTTGAGGAAGGGTAATTTTGGGATGAAGGAAGAGAAGTGCTAAGGAAAGGTGGAAAGGGTGTAATTAGGGAAGAACGGCGATAGGAGGAAGAAAGGAGAATATAGAATAGGGAGAGAGTGGAAGGATAGTTTAAGGAAAGACAGGACAGAAGTAGAGAAGTAGAGAAGAGGAAGATGAGGGTGAGAGGGGGAAAAGGGATGGAAAATAGGTTGAAATGTGGCAGAATTGAGAAACAAGGACAGGAATTTTTGGAAAAAGACAAAAGAGTGGGAGGTGATAATCCTGATGGAGACATGGCTGGAGAAAGGATAGAAATCATGGAAGGAGAGGCTACCGAGGGCGTATACATGGGAGGTTCAGTTCGCAGGGAAAAGAAATAAAAAAAGGAAAGCAATGGAGGGAAGGAGAGTGAAAGGAGTTTTTTTGTAGAATGGGGAGGTGATCGAATTAAGGATGGAAGGAATAATTTTGCAGTTGATGAAGATAGGAAGGGAAAGATGGAGCATTAGTAGGGGTTTATATAAATGGGGATTTGAAGAGGCAGTTACAGTGTTAAAGCGATTGGATGGAGATAAGAGAAGAGGGAGTAAAGACGCTGACAGGTGAGGATTTTAATGCTAGAACGGAAAATGAAGGGAGAGGAGTTGAAGAGCTAGGGTAGATGATAAAGGGAAAGAAAGGAGAAGGATTTCGAAAGACAAGAAGATAAATAGAGAGAGAAGAATGTTAATGGAGTTTCTGGAGGACAGGGTGGGGAATTTTCAATGGGGTGGTTAAGGGGGACGAAGAAGGGGAATATATATATAGATATATATATGTATATATATATATATATATATATATATATATATATATATATATACATATATATATATATATATATATACATATATATGTATATATATATATATATATATATATATATATATATATATATACATACAAGGGATATGGGAAACACAGTCATAAATTATGTAGAAGGGAAGGGAGTGGTGGGGGAGATGATAAAAAAGTTAGAAGTAGACGAGAAGGTGAGCTCGGAGCATCCAGTGAATATAATGTCGATAGAAGGAGGAAGTTTGGAGAAAGATAGAAGGGTGAAGAGGCGTAAGAGGGTATGGGATGAGGAAGGGAGAAAGATTTTCGAGAGTGCAGTAAAAAGAGTGGAGAAAGACAGGGGGGAAAAGGAAAAAAACGGAATGGTGAGATGGGAAATGTAAGGAGGTTAAAAGAAAGGTAAGGAGAAGTTTAAGAAGATTGGAAGAAAGGCAAAGGAAGAGAACAGAAATATAAGAATAAGAAAAAAGAATAAGGAGCTGTGTGAGAAAGAAGAAGATGGAAAAGTGGACGAAAAGGCGGAAGAAGCAAAGACAAAGGGGCAAGTTTGGGAAATTGTAAATAGGAAAAGAAGGAAGAGAAGGAGGGTGAATTTTTTCATGGGACTATTGGAGGGATAGCGGTGAGGGTAAGGAGGAGGATAAGAATAGGCAGGGAAAGGAATGATGGAGAGTTGGGAAAAGTGGAAGTGGAAAAAGTACTAGGTGATCTGAGGAAAAAAAAATGCGGCGGGGATGGATGGAATATCGAATGAAGTGTGGAAGTTCGGGGAAGGAGAAGTATTGGAGTGTGTATGAGAATTTTGTAACAGAGTATGAAAAGAGGTAGGATGGCAAGAAGCATGAAAAGAGGGGATGGTGGATACCGGTATTAAAAAAGGAAGGAAGTGGTAGTGGAGGAGTACATGGAGATCATGCTGACGCCGATGCAGTACAAAGTATACGTCGGCATTGGTGGAGAGAATAAAAAAAGATACGGGAGAAAGAGATATTGGTACATAAGCAAACCGGGTTTAGGATAGGAGTGCGGACGGTAGATAATATGCATTGGCGATCAAAATTATCGCATGATTTCAAATAAATAATTCCATGCTAAAATTTCGCATGATTTCAAATAAGCGTATCTCCGTCAAAAGTGATTGTATCCTAAAAATTTTTTTTTGTTTTGAAGCTTAAAGTCTCTACTTTAAAAAGCATTTAGGACATTTTGACTTTATCTTTCTCCCTTCGAGCCGTCTCTTCATAAATAAGGACGTGTTTTATTTCTCAAAAAATTGCATAGTTTGATACCATTAGACCCTGCATTAATATGCGTGATCGTCTACAAGAGATCATTCAAAGAGACGGGAATACGCATTTTCAAATGCAAAGGTTTTCACACACTTGATGCGCCAAAGCCGACCACCAATCCCCTCGTGGTACGCATCGGATAATGATCATTAGAGTCCGACCGAAATTTCGGTTTCGGTTTCGGTTACGGCCAGTTTCGGCCAAAAATCAAGATTTCGGCTTGATTTCGGTTTCGGCCGAAATTAAGAGTAAATTTCGGTGATTAAGCCGAAACTGTCGACATCGACGCCAGCGCTAGCGGTTGCGCCTTTGCGCCATCTCTTATCCATTTTTATTCGTCAAGTGTCTAATGTGAGTGAAATGCTTCACGAATATAACCTTTCTAATACTTGCCAGTCGTCAATAAAATTGTAAGTTCCTTTATATATTCATTTTCATAGTATTTTAGATTCATGATCTATATTTCTTTGTCTGTTGCGTTTTCGTTTTTCTGTTTATAAAATAATATTATTTTAGTACCATCTTGCTTGTGGCATGTTTCTTGTCTTTTTTGAGATAAATGATAGATTGAATTTCATAAAAGACAAGAAACACATGACAAGAAAGACGATTTGTAATAAAATAGTGTGCGAAAAAAGAAGCTTGAGAGAAAGAATATTAAATATTACTATTATAAGTTTATTAAATAAATTTTTATATAATTTTTATCAAATATAAACATTTCTGAATATAATATTTTTTAGGATAAGATGCCAAAAAAAATCCTATATGGAATTATTTCGCCAAATCTGATTCAAATCTATCTAGAGCTCAGTGCAATATATGTAACAAATTATTATCTCTTGGAAGTGATAAAGCCAAAAATCAGACAGTGCATGGCCTAAAACAGCATTTATTGAAATTTCATTCAGAACAACATGGACAATATTTGAAAAGGTTTGTTTACTTTTTTTATATTTATTATTAAGCATTTATTAATTTATATTTGATCTCAATAAGATTTATATTTTATATGTGATTAAGTGATTATAAATCAATATCATAAATCTTGAATTCATTTATTAAATTTTTTAAATATTTATATTTTATTATTAAATTACTAAATTATTTTATTTATTTTTATCAGATATTATGAAAATGCAGAAGAAGAATCAGAAACTAAAGCGAAGCGTGAAAGACTCCTACCAAATTTAACAAATAAAAATAATGTGCAAATTACGATTCCTAATCTGATTAAGTATGGTGCTAATATATCATTCTGGCCAGATGATCACGAAATTTCACGACGCATCGATAAAGCAATAATGGATTTTTTTATTACTGATATGTTGCCATATTCTATTGTGGAAAGTAATGCTTTTAAAAGATTAAATTTTGCAGACCCAGCTAAATTAAGCAAATATAGAATGAAATCTGAGAAATATTTTCGTACAACTTTAATGCCGGCAACATATGATAAAGTAAAAGCGAAAGTAAATGATTTGTTATATCAAGCTGATTGGATCAGTTTTACTACAGATATTTGGTCCAATCCGACAAAAACTTGCTCATTATTAAGTTTTACAGCACATTTTATTCTGGGACCTCAAAGATTAAAAGTGGTTTTAGGTGCCAACGTTTTAGAAGAGGATCATACTGGATCCTATATTTCTCAGAAGCTCATTGAATTAGTGAATAGTTATAATATTAACAACAAAATCCATATGGCAATAAGAGATAATGCCGCTAATATGAATTGCGCTATACGTATTGCAGAATTTTCTGCATTAGGATGTGTAGCTCACAGTCTCCAATTGGTAATACATGATGCCATCTTTTTACAAGAAAATGTGGTAGTACTTATAAAAAGTGAGCAAGCATCCAGATATTTATCTAAATGTCAAGAAACATGTGGTGTTCTACAACATTCGTTAATACAAGATGTAGAAACTAGATGGAACAGCACATTTCTCATGTTGGAACGTCTTATTGAACAAAAAAATGCCATCAATCTCTATAGCATCGAACATGGAGGAATAGAAACTCTTAATAATACGGAATGGGAATTAGCTATAAATATTATAAACGTGTTGAAAAATTTCTACGAGGCAACTTTAGATGTATCTAGTGATGATGCTTGTGTTTCTTTGATTATTCCACTTATTACTATGTTAAATGGTAAACTACAATCGAAAGACAATAATGCCAATGATGAAAACGATGACAATTCTATTTTGAGAATGAAACAAAAATTATTTGAGTCTTTGAATAAACGATTTGCTTATGTTAAGAACTCAACCTTGCTATTAACTGCCACTCTTTTAGATCCTAGATTTAAAACAAAATATCTAACATCAGATGAAATCGAAATTGGAAAGAAAGAAATCACAGACTTTTTGTTTAAAGAAGAAAACTCATCAATATCACAACAAGCTTTACAGGATGAAACTAGTCATGTTTACGTAGAAAAATTTTTAGCTGCCAAAGATATGTCGAAAGAGAGTTTGTGGGAAGTTCATGATAATTCTCCACCAAAGACGAAAGAAAACGTATTGTCAGAAGGAGAAACATCTTTACAAGAAACTTTTGAATTTTTTTTAAGAGGGCCAAGACTTCAGCGAAATGCTAATATATATGCTTATTGGCATTCTAGTCCATATAAACAATTACAAAAGGCTGCAAATAAATATTTATCAGCTCCGCCGACTTCTGTAGCAAGCGAACAACTATTTAGCTCTGCTGGACAGATTTATGCAGATAGGCGCAGTAATTTATTGGGCAAAAATGCCGAGAAACTTTTATTTTTATGTTACAACATAAAATTATTTAACTTTGATTATTAAGTTTTAATATAATGTTAAATAATAAAACTGTGATGTATAACTTTACTGTGATACTATGCGATGTATCTAATATAATAATATTGTAATGTTGACTTTTTAAAAGATGTTTTTTGTAAAAAATACATTTATATTGTAATAAAATATAATAAATAGTAAAGTATTTAATACATTCTTAAATAAAAGCTTATTTAATAACTAATAAAAAGCTTATTTGATAACAGAATACTTAAATATACATTTTTTCAACAACCTCTTAAGTCATATATAATATTTTATAAATTTTTTTAAAAGTTTCGGTTTTCGGTTTCGGTTTCGGCCGAAATTCAGAGAAAATCGAATATTCGTTTTCGGTTTCGGCCGAAACAAAAAAAAGTAGTTTCGGTCGGACTCTAATGATCATGCTGACGATAATTGCACAAAAATGTTACTTTAAAACGCCATAACTCCATGAAAAAAAATCGTACGACATTCTTTTTTCTTTAATTTACGCGGAAAAATCCAAATTATTCGATAGTTGTAATAACATTTGCGAAAAAAATTTATTCCAGCACGTGGAGTGCGTCAAACTATGCAATCTCTTGGGAAATAAAACACGTCCTTATTTATGAAGAGATGGATTGAAGGGAGAAAGATAAAGTCAAAATGTCCTAAATGCTTTTTAAAGTAGAGACTTTAAGCTTCAAAACAAAAGAAAAATTTTTAGGATACAACCACTTTTGACGGAGTTACGCTTATTTGAAATCATGCGAAATTTTGGCATGGAATTACCTATGCGATAATTTTGATCGCCAGTGTATATGTCCTGAATTATATCATCAAGAGGCAATTGGTTAAAAAAAGAGGGAAGTTAGTGTCGTTTATTGACTTAAGGGCAGCTTTTGATTCAGTGGACAGAGAGGTGTTAGTGAAGGCAATAAGAGACAGAGGGATAAGGAAGGAACGGTAAGGCGGGTGGACGAGGTGTTTAGAGACAAAAGAAGTAGAGTGAAGGTGGGCTAGAAGCTGGAAGGAGTGTTCTGGATGGCGAAGGGATAAAGCAGAAATGTATGTCTGTGAAGTTAGCTCACCATTTTAAAAATTCAAAAAAAAATCATGTGAGTTCTGTTTGCCCCGTGATAGCCGCCCCGTGATAGACCTAAGCGCCTCTGCTACGCCACCTTCTTGCAAACTACTCTAACGGAACTGAAGATATGGCCCGCTGTATTATTTAATTTAAGTTTTCTCAAGAACGGCTGAGAAGTGCGTCCTATGGCTTTACTCAAGTACTCTCATAATAGAGTACTACATTGTAGAAAAAGGACATTCAAATCGGTGTTGCACACCTCGCGCCCTCCCCTTGTAAGACTCCTGTCAAGGAGGACGCGCTTTTCTCGCTGTATCCAAATGACATTAAAGCTACATTTTAACGTTCTCCTTGTGTTGTCATTTCGCGCGACCGTTCCGCGTGTGTTCGTGAGTGCGAGCTGAGACGGGCGGACTTTCCGACGCGAGATGCAACAATATTTTTGCTAATAGCGATTTTCAATTATTTTATTTTATTTTTATTACAGAACATACTAATTTACAAAATTGAACTCCTAGCACCCTTCGACGTGCGGGATTGTGTGAGGATCATTTTGCTCCATTTGCCTTCGTAAACAAAATGAAAAAATTAAGATAAAAGATGCTGTGCCAATTCCGTATGAAATAACAACTGTCATGAAGGATTAGAAATAACCAGAAAGGAAATTGTGGAAGAACGAACTCTGCAGAATGAAGAAATAACAAATATTACTAAGCAAACACAATTTGTAAAAAAAACGCAACTGAATTATCCAAACCATTTTGCGACAATTCTTTAGTAAATAAACAACAAGTTAAACGATCTCCACTTAAAACGTATAGATCTTCACGTTTAAATTTTGATACATCACTTGAGGAAGATGTGATAGAATGGAGAGGGTTCCGATAGCGCACAGGGCGATAACACACATTCCGGTAGCACACATAACTTATTTCTTATAATTTAACTCATTTCCCATCGGGGTAAAGGGTGTTCGGAAATGTGTGCTATCGGAATAATATGTTTCTTTCTTTGTGCGCTATAGGAATAATGTGTTTTTACTTTGTGTGTTATCGGGAAAATGTGTTTTTTATTTTGTGCGATATCGGGACGTGTGCTATCGGGATGTGAGCTATCGGGAAATGAGTTAATTTTTGTGTGCTATCGGGATGTGTGCTATCGCACCATGCGCTATTGACCCTCCCATGGAATGGATACACCAAGAACCACCTATGCGTGAAAAAATTTCTATGCCAAAGCAAAATCCTTAGTATGAAAAGAAAATTAAAAATAAATATAAAAATGATATTAACAATTCACAAATTATAATAGATGCTTTAAAATGTGAAAATTGTCGATTACAGTGCCAAATAAAACGTTTAAAGTATCGATTGCGTATGGTAGAAATGTATAAAAAACTAAAAAATCGAAAACAGAAAAAACAAGTTTTAAAAAAATTGGTTAATGAATAATAATTACATCCTGTAGCAAAAGCAATGATTCATTTACAATTGCATAAGTCATGTACAGAACAAGAGAAAACACTTTCTAGACAACTTTATTATTATTCAGCCGCTGCATTCTGTCGTTTAAAAAAGGCAGGTTGCAATTTTCCAGGACAACGAACTGTTAGAAGATGGCTAGAAGAATATAACATCAGACCGGGATTTTGTGAGTTTATATTCCAAAAACTAAAAGAAAAGATATCTCGTTTACCAATGGAAGAAAGTGTGTGTGCTTTAAAATGGGATGAAATGTACATAAAATCTTACAAAGAATATTCATCTAAATTAGATGTAATAGAAGGTGCTTGCCGATCTTGGATCTCTAGGAAAAAAGTCAGAGAGAGCAAAATGTATATTTGTATTTTGTCTGGACAGTTTAAATGCGCATCACCCATGGCGTCAACCTATGGCATACTTCCTACCAGGAAAATGTATGAAAACAAACGAAATAGCGGTATTACTAAAAGAATGCCTAGATAGATTAAATGAAACAGATGCTGATGTAAAACTCGTGACATGTGATCAAGGCACAAATAATCAAAGCGCTTATGCTCAACTTGATGTTAATTCCATTTTTCATACATAATGGAAAAAGATCTAATGCTTCATACAATTTCCTATACTTGGTGAAAAGATTGGCGAGTTTTCTTAGAACGCATGAAAATATTTATTGCGATGGAAAAATAATCACCTCATATTCAGATTTCATGACGACGTAGTCTATTGATAATACCACAAAGGGAAGTTCAAATTTATTGTCTCACATAACAGAAGCGCACATTCGTCCAAACACTTTTGAAGCAATGAATGTTAAACGAGCATTTCAGTTATTTAGTCATATTTTTATAGCTGCAATAAAAACAGTTGGTCATGAAAAGAGTTGTAAACAAAAACATGGGAAGTGACAGCTGATTTTGCAGAACACATGAATATTGTTATTGATGCTTGCGATTCTTATAGTTTTAAGGTCACATTCGGTGGAAAACGGCTATTATCTAAGAAAAATCCTGATATTGAAGATTTATTAACAAATTTTGTATAATGGTGTTCAAAATGGTCAAAGTCATCGAAATAATAAGTACCAAATATATAAAATATATTTATATAAAAATATAAAATATAATATAAAATAAGTATCTTGTTTCAAAGGCTTTACCTTAACTATACACTCTATTCTTAATACTTATAAGGAACTTATAAGTAAATATGAAGCATTTGAACTTGCGACGTTTGTGTAATCAAGATTCAGTGGAGCATTTATTTTCAAAACTGAGACAACGCGGAGGATTTAATCCTAATCAACCGTAAGAATGGTTCGATTATCAATTAGATATATATTTTCCACAGGATATATTCAAATAAGCGACAAAGGCAATGTTCAATGTCCAGAGAGTGAGAGTTTTATTAACCAACCAAGTCAACTTATTAAAACAATAGAAAAATCCATGAGTACAAATTGATGTCACTGATACAAAAAATGAAGTCGATCCGGAAAATCAATTACTTGAGGCAGATATCAATCTTCTGGAAGAATATAAGAATAATGAAGATAATGATAATATGATAGATATTGATAATAAGATAATGAAAATATAGAATCACTTAGCAATTACGACGAGAATGCTGTTACATTTTTTGTTGGGTTTATAGCAAGACGATGTTTCGAGAAAACTAATTGCGATAACTGCCGAAATATTATAATGAATATTTATATATTATGAATAATTGTCATATCCATATCATGGACCAATTGTCATAAGATCATTTTTGATGCCTATAGGCTAACAGAAGATTTATCTATCAGAAGATATCTAAGAGAATAGGCATAGAGTTTCACAAGATTAGAATTTGCAAGAAAAATGACTAGAAAAGACACAAATACTGATATTATACATAATAATTTCCGCTCCCGTAATTACAGCGCTTAAACCAGGAAAGGATTTAAATTTAAAAAAAGTTAGTCAAGATGTTTTAAATTTAATTAAATCTCTTGATATAGTAGAGACATTTTTTGAGGGATATAATGATTTTGATACTTCCGATTTTGATCAGCTTTAAAATGTGGAACATAATATGTAGGATTAAATATAATCGTAATGTCAATTTTAAATTTTATGTTGTTTCCGCCGTCGTGAATCGTGTAGCGTGCGCTATGGAAGTCCTGTTACGGAAGTCAGGAGTTGACACGTGGGAGGACGTTCGCGATCGAGGCGAGCCGATCGATGCGATGCGTTCGCGCGTTTTGAGAGACACTTCGGTCTTGGACAGCGGAGAGTAAGGTGGTTTTTCGGGTGCTCTGTACGAAAGTCTGTAAACCGTTATCCGTAATAAAGTCCATATATTTATATTCCTACAAATAAGTATTGATTTTTCAAGGTTTTCTTTTGTTGTATATTGTTTAATATAAAAAATGTTATGTAAATTACAAATACAACTTTTTTTTCCTTAAATAATTTTGTCCCGTTAGATTTGTAAATTGAACCACTGTACGCCGGGTAAAACCGAACACCGCCATTTTTGTAGTTGCCCACTATCTTCTCTTTCCAGCAATATTGTGCCGTATACAAACATGACATGCTCAATTCTAAACAAACATTCACGACGACAGGTTGCGATCACATTTCAAAGTAAACTATGACAAATATTTGCTGCATGTTTCTTCTAATATTTCGATTAGTATGATTTCTGTGTCGGACGAAAAAGGCGCGACGTGCCTCTTTTATCCTTCGTCTCTGGAGAATCGGCTCGGAGACTTCGCGCCGCGGGCTAAGGCCGATTCGGGCTTTTCCGGCTGGGCGCCGGGGATGATCGAACGCGGCGCGGCGCCGAGGACCGCCGGCCTCCACCGAAATCCTCGCGCGCCTGCGCCGCCGGCTAATTGCCTCACTATGCTCATTAATTAGACTTGACCCGATATAAAAAGCCGATTCGGTGATAAGGAATCTGTTCCTGTAGTGTGCTAACCGAGAGACACCGCTTCTGCGAGTCCAGCCACCAGGAAAGTGTCCGAAGTCGAACCGCTGGTGATAGCCAGGCAAGAGCGTTCTCTGCCGCTGCTGTCACCACCGATCCGCTAAACGGCTGAACCGTCCGCGCTAAGGTGAGACGTCTGGAAGTGCGAGAGTGCTCTACCCTCGCCTCTCCAATGAAACTCATACTCACTTTTCATAGCACGTCAGTCATCCAGAAGTGTAAGAGTTCTCCGCCACTGCCGGGTGTTTCCGGCTGACACTGCTACCACTGAATCTTTACGGACCGTACAAGCCAAGGAGGTGAGGGAGTTCCTCGCCTCCCTCGAGAAATTCTCGAGCACGGATCCGTATCCTATCATATAAGGGCCCCACTATCACACACGCGACCCAACTTACTTGCATTAAACACAACGCAACAATACAGCTATAAAAGGATTCGTTACTGTGGGAACTCGCGAGACTTCATTTCCAGGAAGCCGCATCGCGTAACCGCACCGAGCGACGGCCATAAAAACGACACGAGATTCGCACAGAGTTCCGTCTTTCGAGCCGAATTCTTCAAGCCGATTCTGCGCCCGTCACGTGCCACGCTGCGGCACACGGGCCCAAATTAAAGGTCTCAAGCGTTCTGGTTCTGGCGCGCGACAACTGTGCGACCACACGAAACGCTCGTCGCCAGCTTAGCTTTACATGTAATCAACGTCCGTCCACGTGTTAAATCTACCTGTGCTAAAAACGTCCGTCCACTCGTTTGCTTACAATCTGCGCTACCAATATTTATGTCAGATTTAATTAAATTAATGAGGGGTAATTGGGGGAGAGTGTTAATGGGAGAGCATTAACAGCATAACATCAAAGCTCTTCAAATGTCAACCTCACCTGTACGAGTGGTGACTTCGTTTCATTCCGGTATACCCTGCTAAATAACAAACGAGGCTCTGGCGACCGAATATTGACGGTATAATCATGAATATCACAGAATTAAATCCCTGTGGACAGAGGAATGAAGGAAGGTAACGAGAGTTCACCTTCATGTAACAATTTACTCTCAAGAGAATCATAACGGTTTGTCAGGTTTTTCAGATTTGTCGAGCTTGTCAATGTCTCATCCTAAGATTGAACAGGAGTGTTTTCATTTCAAAACAAATCCGGAGTCTAAATAGTTCCTCACTCGAATCTTCGGGAGGAATTGATACGCGAGCAGACATGCGAGATCGACACAACTTAACTCTCCGAAAACCTAAAAGACTGGGTACCTGGAACGTGCAGGAGCTAGTACAACACCCCGAGAAAGTTCAGATAATTGCAAAAGAAATGAGAGCCCATAATATTGCAATACTTGAAATCTGTGAATCCCATTGGAAAGGCTATTTTCAGAGCATGTGTGGCAATATTATCTATTTCTCTGGACAGGAAGAGGAAAGTAAAAATGGGGTTGCAATAATCCTACCGGGCGAAATGCGGAAGTATGCATGCGGTTACGACGCTATTAATGACAGAGTCATTCATCTGCGACTCTAGGGTGCGAACTGTGTTCTCCATGTTATACAGGTATATGCGCTAACATCCACGGCGGAGGATTCAGAGATGGAGAATTTCTACGTTGCCCTTGAGGGAACACTCAATGGTGTTCCCATCAAACATATCGCAATAATATTGGAAGATTTCAACTCCAAGGTTGGGGCTACACACTTAGACCACCATATGAGGCAGGTTGTTGGACCCTTTGGCCTGGGAGAAAGAAATGACAAAGGAGAGCGATTACTTGACTTCTGTCTGCAAAAGCATCTCTCCATAATGAACACATAATTTCAACATCATCCACGCAGGCTGTACACATGGAGTTCACCTGGAGACAGATTTAGAAATCAAATAGACTTTATTTTGATCAGCACTAGATAGAAGTCTTCTATAACCAATGCTAGAACTTTCCCAGGCGCGGACTGCGGAAGCGATCACCAGCTTCTAATAGCAGACTTCAAACTGCGTTTTAAAAACATACTAAAACCTGCCCCTCTGACAGTGACCCTAACCGAATCTAAATTAGATGATTTCAAAGGCAAGATAGCGCCAGCGATGCTTGAGGTCGACAATAGTGAAGTGGATGTGGAGGAGTTGTGGAGAATTATCAAGCAAGTATTCCTGAATATGGTTACACAATGTCGCAGATACAGGACTGGAGGGGTGCGCAAACCATGGATCAAGGAGGAGACATAGAACAAAGGAAATAGCTAAAAACGGGTACTTTGACCGAATCGCATACAAATCGTTGTCTAGAGATATCCAACAAAAATGCCGTAAAGACAAAGACGACTACATCAATAACATCTGCGAAGAGCTAGAGAGACATGAACACCGAAACGATACAAGAGAGCTCTTTTGGAAGGTCAAGCTGTTTGAAAATTTAAGCCCCATAATTATGCGATAGAGAATGAGAACGGCATGCTGGTCAATGATTTGGAGACGATCTTGGGAACATGGCGAAGGTATTGTATTGAACTCTTCAAAGATCTAACTACGAGCGATGTGGATCCTGGAGCTCCTAACTTTGCCAACCTAAACCATGAACCGGATATCCTACTAGCAGAGGTTGAGGAAGCAATAGAGCATCTAAAGAAGAGGAAAGCGCCAGGATGTAACGGGAGAACTTCAAGCCCTTGGGCAATAGGACTATAACATCTTAACTGACCTTTGCAATAAAATATGGAGGCAGAGCCAGAGACTGGACTACCTCCATTTTCATTCCATTCCACAAGAAAGGTGTAACTACAAAGTGCAGTAATTATCGTACTATCTCTCTAATATCGCACCCAAGTAAGATACTGCTAAGAATTATCAACCGACGTCTAGAAATATTTCTAAGCCCAAATTCCCCATGAACAAGCAGGATTTGTAAAGGGCAAAGGCACAAGAGAGCAAATTCTTAATATAAGACAACTTATAGAAAAGTGTCGTGAATTTAATATTCCAATGATCATCTGCTTTTTGGATTATCAGAAGGCTTTTGACTGTGTCAACTGGAAGATACTATGGAAAATACTTCACAAGATGGGAACACCTACACATCTGATTGCACTCAAGGAGTCTCTATGAAAATAACTTGACGAAAGTGAGAATAGAGAATTTGCTCTCTGCCCCTTTCAAGATTGAGAGAGGCGTTCGGCAAGGATGTATTCTTTCTCCAGATCTCTTCAATATTTATGGAGAACATATAATGAGAACTGTACTTGATGGATAGAAAGGAGGGATCTCTGTTACAGGCAAAAAGATCTCGAATCTGAGATATGCAGATGACACAACTCTGATAGCATCAGAAGAAGAAATGTCAGAACTGCTGAACCGTATCGAGAGACAAACCAACGAGTATGGACTCAAGATAAATATAAGTAAAATTAAAATAATGATAGTAGTTCGTGCGAACTCTCTGCAATTGACGGGCGCGTTAAACAGATTTCAAATGGTTGACGATTTCATCTACTTGGGCTCACGTATTGATAACACCGGATCATGCGAAGGAGAAATACGCAGAAGAATATGGCTAGCCAAGAGCGGAATGAGCAGACTGTCGAAGCTATGGAAGAATCGTTCCATAACGAGGAAAACTAAAATAAGACTGATTCAATCACTGGTTTTTTCTGTCTTCCGTTACGGAGTTGAGACATATAAAATCAACGGACAGAAAAAGAATCGACGCGTTCGAGGTGCTGGTGTGGTGCTGGAGACGCATGCTACGCATACCGTGGACGGCGCGCAGGACGAATGAGTCGATTCTGAACGAAATCAACATAAAAAAAACTATCTTTCACATGTCTGGCGAGTATCCTGAGTTTCTTCGGTCACATAGCACGAAGAGAAGACGACAACTTGGAGAGGCTGGTGGTTTCGGGGAATGTAGAAGGACGGAGAAGTCGAGGTCGCTCGCCGACCCGATGGACCGACCAGATCCAGAAGGCTACTAGAGACACTTTCTGCGCCTCCTTAACTAAAGGGAACGGAAACAATGGAGGGACTTGACGACACAGATTGCCAGGGATCACAATCCTCAGTAATGAGGGAACGACGGATATATAATCAAATTAAATTTGTTAGTTTTTTCTGTTAAAACTGAGCGTGTTTTATCTCCCTGCCCCGAATTCTGCCCGCAACGAGCTACTTCGTGCTGCGTTAGACATTCGGAAGGCAGATCGTTTTAAATGAAGCTGTTAGACTTATAAAAAAAAGAAAATTTCATACCGATTGGCAGAAACAAAGTTTTCTTTCCCAAGAGCCACATTCTTTGACCAAGCAAAGAAAGAAATTATAACAAGGCCAACACAAGTGCAAAATCTGTTTTCAATGAAGACCAGGAAAGAGAATTGGAAAATTATATACTTTACAATATTGTCGTATTTTCTATAACGTTACAATATCGCAAATAAGAAAAATAGCATTTTACTTATGTTTATGAAGTTAGCATCGCCATTTTTAAACAAAAAAATCAAAGTTGTACTAGATTGTGCTACGTTGTGCTGCAAATCGCACTTCGAAATCTCAAAAAATAAAGCAAAAATTGAAAAAAGTCGTTTTTAAGGCCGAACACCGCCATTTTGTCAGAATGAAAAAAAAACAGTTGTGCTAGATTGTGCTAGAGTTCCCTCTGGGGCCGTGGGCGGCTTTTTCCAACCCCCACGGTACGGGAAGTAGCGATCCCGAGGGAGTGGCATTCACTTGGACACCGTTTAAATAGACACGATGCTGAAGGACACAGAGATATTAGACACGATATTTTGCGGACGGTTCTATTGGACACGGAAAAGATGCACACGAGAAGAAACGCACCGTGCATTTGCACACCGAAAGAAGGACACCGTGCATTTGCGCACGGAAAAGATGCACACGAGAAGAAACGCACCGTGCATTTGCACACCGAAAGAAGGACACCGTGCATTTGCGCACGGAAAAGATGCACACGAAAAGATACGCACCGTGCATTTGCACACCGAAAGAAGGACACCGTGCATTTGCGCATGGAAAAGATGCACACGAAAAGATGCGCACCGTGCATTTGTACACCGAAAGAAGGACACAGAGATGTGTTACGAGAACCAACCGGTTCGGCGGCACCGGGGCACGCGTTGGGACCGTGCCAGGTGACCCCCATCAACCGGGGTGTCCAGGTCGCAAACATCGCGACGTAGGAATCCGCCACGAGAACCAACGGGTTCGGCGGCACCGGGGCACACGTAGGAACCGCACCAAGCGACCCCCGTCAACCGGAGTGTCCAGGTCGCGAAGATCGCGACGTAGGGATCCGTCGTAGGGAAAACGCGCAAGATTTAAGTTGTAAACCTGTGTGGAAGAGTGAGATTGAATAATAACACGTGGGCGGGGTGCAGGGGGAGGGCGAAGCCCTCCCCCTGCCTTCCGGCGTAAAAATTATAACATAACTAGAGAGTTCCACATTCAACAACGTGGAAATGAACAGCGTGGATTTAGTTTTGTATGAAAAACAGAAGAAAATTAAGTGCGGTGTCGAATCGTGCGGTTGACGGGGGTCGCCTGGCATGGTCCCTACGCGTGCCCCGGTGTCGCAGAACTCGTTGGTTCTCGTGGCGGATCCCTACGTCGCGATCTTTGCGACCTGGACACCCCGATTGACGGGGGTCACCTGGCACGGTCCCAACGCGTGCCCCGGTGCCGCCGAACCGGTTGGTTCTCGTGGCACATCTCTGTGTCCTTCTTTCGGTGTGCAAATGCACGGTGTCCTTCTTTCGGTGTGCAAATGCACGGTGCGCATCTTTTCGTGTGCATCTTTTCCGTGTCCAATTGAACCGTGTGCAAAATATCGTGTCTAATATCTGTGTCCTTCAGCACTGTGTCTATTTGAACGGTGTCTAAGTGAACCACTCCCTCCCGGAGGTACCCGAACTATGGCGACCCGCGTTTTTCCAGCGGGAAGCCACGGAGGCCGGTGACTCCGTCAGTGCGATGCACTCACACCGGTAGGGGACGGTAACCCAGACTTTTAAATGCCCGGTGGCGTTGGCACCGTCAGGGGGTCAGGTATGTATCTCGTCCCTGCCCACGACAAGGGCCCGAACATCGGTTGCCCTCGATAGGGTAGGCTCCTCGGGCGCGGGGCTGGCCCGGTCGAACATCGTCGCGTCGGCCACGGTTCGAGGTAGCGTTGCGTAGGCTGGCTCTGATTTTTGCGAGTGGGGCGTTGGGACGTCCGTGCGTTTCCCATTACCACCACGGGACCGAGGGGGAAGCCGAGCCAGGGGAGGGCAGTGACCGGGCCCTCCCACGCGAGTGTACGCGCGGAGTGCGCGGGATGGTGTCGCACTGGGTTAGCCCGGCCTCGGGTTTTGCGATTTTCTTCCCGGCGACACCAGGAGTGGACACTGCGTGCGGGCAGTGTAGTGTAGTGTAGTGCGGCGGGCTGAGTGAGTCGAGTTGAGTTCCTCCTCCTCCTCCTCGACCGTATACAGTGCTACGGACAGTGATGTGTGATGACGCCCGTCAGGGCCGCCCGGATGTATTCCGGGGTCGGGGCCTGGCGGTTGGGGCCATCGGAGCCGCCGAGACATATTCTCGGGTCTTAGTCAGGTGGCCGCTGGTTGGACTAAATAGTTGAGGGACTTCTCCCTCAAGGGCGGTGAGAGAAAACAATGTGTTTGCGAAGAACCCGGACGTGAACAGGGAGAGCCGCGGATTTGTGATGCCGGAATCAGCCTCTCCAAGGAGGTCGAGTGGCGGTGGTGCGCGAAGGGGAGGGTCGCGGTCGCGTTCGTGTTCGCGTTCGGGATCGGGATCGCGGTCGCGACCGCAGTCACGTTCGCACGGGAGTGAGTGCTCCGGGAAGATCGCGGTGGTCAGTATCAGGAAGATCGACCACCGCTTGATCGTGTGCCAGAGGCACCCGTCGCAGGAGTGGTGGAGCGGAGCCCCCCATCCTTCATAAGGACGAAGTGGTTGGAGCGCAGCTCCTGGACGACCAATTGGACGACGGCGACAGAGAGGGACGGGCCACAGACACTCGACCGACATCGCCCTCTGAGGAAGTAGCGGAAATCAACCTAGCCTCTAGCCTGATGGGGACCTCCACCCTCCGGGCGGACATGGATGGGCGTGCGGATGAAGACGATGAGGCCGGTACCGCTCACGGCGACACGACGGCATCGAGCGTTATATACGTCGGAACGGAGAATGCGAGCATGGAGGAGGGTGAGAGCGATGACGCGGCCAGCGCGGTGAGTGGCGGCAGTGGACGGGGGCGGGGGCGAAAGCCCAGCCCCAACTACAACGACCCCAAAGTGGTCGCGACCAGAGCCAAAAGAGTGAGAGTTTCCACCAGGCTCAGCAAGAATTTGCAGGAGATGGGCGAGGAGGAGTTCCGAACCCAGGTGGCGAATCTGGAGAAGCGGCGGATCGAATATGACCCCAGGGTGGACTACGCCAACGTCCTCCAACTGGGGCTCTCAATGGTGGGTCAGAGGACAAGAATAGAAGAGGAGACTCGGGCCTTTCAGGCGATGTCTGCGCGGGAGGTAGCGGGGACCCTCCAACGGCTGCTGGTCGAGGCGAATGAGGCGCGACGGGCCAGCTCGAGCCTCAAGGGCGACCTGAGCAGCAAGATGCTCCATGGCATCTGCTGCGCCCTGGTGGGAGTAACCCAGCTGGCGGAACGGGCCTCCGCGAACGAGGAAGTGCGCGTGCTGGGCAAAAAAGTGGAGGCCCTGACGCAGACAAATGCGGAGCTGAGGAGGCGATTGGACACCTTGGAGAGCGAGAGGCTGCAGTTCCCGAAGAGGACAGTGGCTGTGGCGTCAGCAACAGGGGGTACGAAGAGGCTTCGCTCATCCCCGGAGGAGGCCTGCGCGGACGACGCGGAGAGAAAGAGGAAGAAGAGGGTACAGAGGATTGCGTCCTCCTCGTCTTCCTCTCCAGAGGAGTCACGGGTGAGGGCGGCTGAGGAGCCCCCGAAGCCCCAGAGGGTGCCGTCAAGACGCCCGGGACCGAAGACCAAGGACGAGCAGGTGGAGGTGCCGGCACCGGCCCCGGCGTCCCCTGTTCCCTCGGGGGGGGGGTCGCCGGTCTTCAACAATTCGGCCATCCGAGAGCAGGAGAGGGCGAGGAAGGGGAAGAAAAAGAAGAAGAAGAAGAACCCAGGGCGGGGGGAGATGGAACTGTTCTCCCCAACCCTGCCGGAGACCTCCGGGACGGAGCATCCCGCGCCTCCCGTCTGGAATTATCGGCTGGGCGCGGCCCGGAGGGCGCTGGAGGTCGAGGAGGAGGAGGGAAGACGACGATGGGACAGGCTGGCATTTTTGCAGCGGTTAGTGCAGATGCCTGTGGAGGAGTGGCCACCCATGCCGGGCTGCACGACGGGATCACCGCGGCGGCAGCCCCCGCCCAGCCTGCCCCGGAAGTGCGAGGGGGAAGAGACCGTCCCCCCACGGAGTGGAGGCCGGCCAAGACGAAGACGCAGAGGAGGAGGGAGAGACGCGAGCGGCAGCGGGCGCGGGCAAATATGCCTGCGCAGCAGATGCCCCGGCGACCCCCGGGACACGAGCAGCCGCAGCAGCAGCAGGAGCAGCGACAGTTGCGGAGGCCGCAACAGTAGCAGCCGCAGCAGCAGCAGCAGCAGCAGCCGCAACAGCAGCAGCAACAGCAGCAGCAGCGGCGGCAGCAGCAGCAGCAGCGCAGCAGGGCGGGGAGACGCGTACCAAGGTCGGCGGCTGTTACCCTTACCTATAAGGTAGGAAGTGGCGCCACATACGCGGAAATTCTGCGAGTAGCCAGGGAGAAAGTCCCAGTAGCGGAGTTGGGCATCCGGGAGACCCGCGTGCGCAGAGCCATCACCGGGGAGGGGGGGGGTCATTATAAAGATCCCTGGGGAGGGTAACGCCGAAAAAGCGGAAGCGTTGACGGCGCGCCTTAGGGAAGCGTTGAGTGAGCAACCGGATGTCAGGGTGTCGCGCCCGGTGCGAACAGGTGAGCAGCGTATTGCGGACATAGATGAGTCGGTTACTTCTCGCGAAATAGTTGAACGCATCGCGGAAAGGGGGGAGTGTGATGCGGAGGCGGTAAAAATAGGACCGCTTAGGGTAGCCCGTAATGATTTGGGATCCGGATCTGGGTCCGATGTTCCCTCCAGTCGGCACTTAGGATACGGGCGGAGGGTAGGCTGTAGGGTGGGGTGGTCGTCGGCCAGGGTGACGTTGCTCGATCGACGGCCCCTACAATGCTACAAGTGTTTGGCGGCGGGCTACACGCGCGATAGGTGTCCGAGCGCAGTGGACCGGACGGGCCACTGCTTCAACTGTGGCGAGAAAGGCCACGCGGTGGCGGCGTGTAGAGGAAGGCCACGGTGCCCGGTGTGCGCGGAGCGAGGCCTCGAGGCCAATCACAGGGCATGCAGTGCGGGGTGTCGCCTCTGCCCGCCGGCGAAAATAGGCGGGAACGAGAGGACCGAGGGTGGTAACGCGGAGCGGAGGACCGATAGCCCTAGTAGAGGGGGGGGGAGAAGTGACGGCTGCCGAGTAGTAATCAAACGCATCGTTCAGTTTAACGCGAACCACGCGAGACAAGCGCAGGACCTGCTTTTCCAGGTCCTGATGGAGGAGGACGCCGGTTTGGCCGTCATATCGGAGCCGTACACGGTTCCGAATGGCGACGGGTGGGTGTCCTCGGCAGAGGACCCCCCACGGCTGCGATTACGCGGCAGGGGACTGGGGGTACCACGCCATTCAGGGAGGTGGAGAAGGGTCGTGGATTCGTGGTCGCGGCGTGGGGAGATTTGACGATGTGCAGCTGCTACCTCTCCCCCGCGAGGAGCGTCGCGAGGCGGAGGAGTATCTGGATAGGTTGTCAGAGATGGCCCATAGGTACCACCGAGACCCCCTAATCATCTGCGGAGATTTTAACGCCTGCTCCCCCGCGTGGGATGCGGGCGCCCGCAATGAACGGGGGGACACATCCAGAATTGAGCGGCGGGGCTCAATTTAGTACTATTAAACAGGGGCTTCATCCCTACGTGTGTGCGACTTCAGGGAACGTCGGTGGTGGACGTTACCTGGGTGAACGTGGCGGCCGCGAGGGCGGTGGTCGGATGGAAGGTTGACGGCGAGGCCGAGACTCTGTCCGACCACCGCTACATTTTTATAGATGTGGGGGAGATGGATGTCGCCGATGTCCCTGTCGCGGGAGGGAGGCATTTTCCGCGTTGGAGCCCCGTGTCCCTGGACGGGGATATGCTGGTGGCAGCCGTGCGCGCGCGAATGCTGGCTCCCCCTTCTGGGGAGACTGCCGCGGCCGAATGGGTGGAATGGATGCGCTCCACTCTTCGCCAGAGCTGTGCGGCGTCCATGACGAGATCCGGTAGGGGGCCTGGCCGCCGCCCGGTTTACTGGTGGAGCGAGGATATAGCCTCGCTCCGGAGGGTGTGTGGCGGTCAGGAGACGCGCGGAGCGGATGAGGCGGCGGCTGCCGCCGGACTCGGCGGAGTGCGTCGCGATTGAGGCCGCGTATCGGGAGGCGAGAAGGGCGTTCCATTGCGCGATTCGTGACGCAAAGAACGCGTCATGGGGGAGCCTCTTGTCCCTGCTTGAGGCCAATCCGTGGGACAAACCGTACAAGATCGTAATGGGCCGCCTCCGACGGCCGACGCCCTCGATATGTGAGACGCTGCCCGAAGAATCGGTGGCGGGGATCGGGACGCTTTTCCCTACGTGTGTCGAGCGAGCGGATCCTCCCCCTCCGCCGGTTGCCTTCGACCGAGACGAGGTGCCGCCGGTTGAGGAGTCCGAACTAATGGAGGCATTTAGAGAGACGAGGGTGAGGAAGGCCCCAGGTCCGGACGGAGTCACCGGGAGAATACTGAGGGGGACGGCCGGGGAGCTCATGCCCGCATGGGCTGCGTGTTTCAGCGCCTGCCTGCGGAAGGGTTACTTCCCGCGGGAATGGAAACAGGCGAGGCTCGTCCTCTTCAAAAAGCCGAACAAGCCGGACGGGACGCCTTCTGCGTACCGTCCAATTTGTCTATTGGATGAGGTCGGGAAGCTCCTGGAGCGGATCATGCAGGCCAGGCTTCGGGATTCTCTTGGCTAGGACGGGGGCCTTTCCCCCCTTCAGTTTGGATTCCGGCAGGGACGCTCAACGATAGATGCAATAGCGTACCTTAGGCAGGTGGTCAGGGATGGGGTTAGGCCGGGGGGCGGGGTGGCGTTGGTGGTAACTTTTGACATCGCCAACGCCTTCAACTCGCTACCCTGGCCCTTCATACGCGAGGCGTTGATTCGGGTGGGTGCGCCCGATTACCTGCGGGCGATGGTGGCGAGCTACCTCTCGGATAAGCGGCTCTCATATATAAAGGAAGGGGAGGGCGTTTTCGTGGGAGGGAGGTTTCGTGCGGGGTCCCCCAGGGATCGGTCCTGGGCCCCACGCTGTGGAACCTCGCCTATGACGGCGTCCTCCGGGCTGCTCGGTGATAGGTTATGCGGATGACACGGTCCTTCTGGTGTGTGGGTATGATTTTGCAGAGGCCAGCCAGCGGGCTGAGCTCGCGGCCGGCGTTTTGGTAGCGGCAATAAGAAGGGTAGGCGTTAAGATAGTCCCCGAAAAGACGGAGTTTGTGGCTTTCGCGAAGGGTCCTGGGCCCGAGCCGGGGAGCCGAATCTCCATGGCGGGAAGACGCGTGCCTGTGCGCCGGAGCTTCAGGTACCTCGGCGTCGTGATCGATAGCCAATGGTCCTTTAGGGAGCACTTCGGCGTGGTGTTTTCGAGAGCAGAGAGGATGGCGATGGCGTTGAGTAGGCTTATGCCAAATTTGGGGGGGGCCGAGTGAGCGGCGGAGGCGGCTATACGCCTCCGTTGTCCACTTGGTGTTCATGTATGGTGCCCCGATATGGGCGCGGGTAGTCGCGGCGGATAGGAGATTGTCGGGAGGCTGCAGCGCCGCGTGGCGCTGCGGGTCATCTCGGCCTATCGCACGGTCTCGCACGACGCCGCCGACATCCTCTCGAGGATCGTGCCGTTCAGGGAGCTGGCCCTCCATATCAACATGTTTATGAACACGTACAGCGCCTCAAGGAGCGGTCGGGACCCGAGGTTCTGTCGGATCGTGCGCGTCACGTCATCAGGACCCGGGAACGCGCCCTCTCCGTTGCGGAGTGGCATGGCCGGCTGCGGGATCCCGAAGAAAATCCTCATTCGCCAAAGGTCATCATGAAATCGCAGCGAGAAAGTCACACCGGAACGACGAGCGCTGTGTCTTGTGCTAGCACAACTCAAATATGCAATACTGTCTTCGTCGGACAATTAAAAAACCGAATTATGGAAAATCTGCGCAGTATGTGCCAGCGGCACTGCGACTATCTTTTAAATTGTGATTTTCTAATAAACTAATTGCGTTATTGAACTAGGATTTATGGCATAAGCTAGCACAACCCAGCACAATTTAACACAGCTTTGATTTTTTGTTTTTCAAAATGGCGGTGCTAACTTCATAAACATATTTTCATTTTATTTTGCTACCTCAAATAAATTGAAGAACAACATCAATAAAGAAAATGGACAGAATGGCAGGAATGGACTGATTTTATACTTTTATGAATTTATGAATAGACATCCAAATATATGTTTTTCAATCAAAGACAACTAGTAGGTCACAGAGAAAAAACCACTCAGAAACTTTTAACTAGTTCACCTATAAGAAAAAAACAAGAAAAAAAAACAAAAACAAATAAAAAATACAAATAAAAAAGCGATCAGGAACTAAAAAGACTATCAAAGAAAAATTAAAGATTGAAAGAAAAGAGGAAGAAAGCAGAAGTACGTGCACGAAGGAAGTAAAATTCTGCATAATTTGCAATAAAACGTATATTGCTTCAACCGATAATGTGCATTAGATAATGTGCATTAGATGCCAAAAATGGGTACATGAGAACTGCACTAGTGGCAGTTCTTCAAGCGGCTACGTATGTGATATTTGTTTTTACAAGTAAACTCATTCCTTATAATGTCTGTATTTACCCTATGATGTCCGTAATTACCTACACGTCCGTCCGCTATTATCCTAATAGGTTTGGATAATTATGAACAGTAACAGTTTCATTTTTGTTTAAAATTTTCAGAGTTTAATGACAATTAAACAATTTTATAATATATTTCGTTTTTTTAATAAAAGAAAAAACAAAGATTTATTTCTCATACACAAAAAATAAATTCCATGTATAGAGAAGATTTCTTTTAACCCTTTCGTATCTAGTGGAACATATATGTCCCAGCATTTTAAAAATTCATGTCTTCCACAAAGATAAAGATAACGATATGTTTGTAGGCTCATTTTAAAGATAAAGAATAGGACTTTTCTGGAAAAAATCAACATCTTTGTAAGTTTTGTTCTTTTGTCTATATGTCTCCTCAAATGTTGATAAAATGAGATAAAAGTTAAAAATATGTATGACTTTTATAAAAATTAAGATATCGAGCTCTTTCTAGGCTTATTTTAAAAATTTACATAAAAAGCGAAATAAAACAAATGAAATCTCATTTCAAAATGGCAGGTTCAAGACGGCGAAATAAACATATAATTTGATTCACCGTATTAAATCCGCCATTTTGAATTTTAATATTTGGACTGCAGATTCGTTATCAGCAACCCGTTATCAGAAATCTCTAGTAAATGATTTTCATTCAAATGTGAACAAACTTGACATTTTGGTTTGGTCCACTACTATATTGAGTCCGCCATTTTGAATTTTGAAATTTAAACTGAATTTTTGTCATCAATAAACTATTCTTAGAAAAAACTCAGGCACGAAAGGGTTAATATAAAATCTCCCTTAAGTGTCCGTATTTCCCCCATCCTTCCTACTTTTCTAAATCCAAATTATCTGGGACTCTTACCAACTTTTGTATGACTGTAAATCGAGAAAGAACAGTTACCACGACTTTAGGATTAATTTTGCGTATCGGATTTTAAAGATAAGTAAAGAGAGAATTCTAAAAGAAACGATAAGAGATTGTAATTAAATACACTGAACATGACATTATTACCTTACCTTATGACTTTATTAGGTCGAAACGTTTGTAATTTTACCTTATTATTTAAGAGGGTGCTCGGGTGAGTTTACTCATGTGTGCAATAATGCTCCCAAAAATCAACTATTTGCTGCCTAAACCTGCCCCCACTTTTTCTTGCAGATTTCGGTCTGGCTATCATTTGGCCTCACATACATTGGAGAGTGAGACCAATCTTCTCTTTTTATCTGTCACAGATTGGTAAATCGTTCTCACATAACCTACAAGGACATATCATCGACTGATTCATGTAACTAGGGCCTGCGCAAATGCGCAAGGTGTTACCGCGGCGTCACTGCGCACAATCACTGGCAGCATGGACAACGCATCGACCACAAGTAAGCCTAATACCAACGACCACCGTCAACACTCACAGCTATATCAACAATATAATCTAAATGATGAACAAAATACAAAACAACAAGAACAAAAACAAAGCTGGCAAAAGGTATAGTACAAAAAAAGGAGAAGAGATAATCCTGAAAACACTGATTACAGAAAACGCCAAACCTTCATTAAAGATTACTAGCTAAATAAACCTATTGAAATCAGCAATAGCTTCGAAAAATTAAACGAGGTAGAAACCCAGGATATAAATAAAACACCAGATATCAGTCAAAAAATCGAAATGAAAGCTCCTCCTATAGTTGTGGAAGGCGTGGAAAATATCATCTCATTAAAAGAATTACTTGAAGAAACTGCAAAAAATCAATATACAATAAAAATACTAAGAAATGATCAAATTAAAATACAACCACTTAGCACAGAAAAATATTTGCCTATAATGGAGATACTTAAAAAAAGAGGCACACAAGGCTATACATATCAAAGAAAAAATAATAAAAAGTTTAAAGTAGTATTAAGGAACATACACCCAACAATAGATCTTTGAGTTCTGAAGAACTCAAAGAAGAAATAGAAACTAAAAATCATAAAGTAACTAATATAACTAACAGATTACATGCTAAAACAAGAAAATCATTACCACTATTTTTCATAGAATTAGAGCAAAGAGAAAATAATAAAGACATCTATAACATTAAATATCTACTTAATACAGTAATCTGTTTCGAACCCTATAAAAAATGAGATACTGCAATGTATGAGATGCCAAGATATGGGCATACTAAAAACTACTGCTTTAAAAACCCAAGGTGCATTAAATGTGCAGGAAAACACACAACAAGCGATTGTCCGAAAAAAAACAAAATTTGAAGAAGTCAAATGTTATAACTGCGATGGAAATCACCCAGCAAATAAAGATTACGAAGTCCGCAAACAATTACAACAAAAGCTCTTCTCTAAATTAAGAATAAAACAACAACTGGAACAAACGGATAAACTAAAATAACAAAAACAATAAACTAACTTTTCCACAGAAGAATAAACGCATACGAGCACATCATACGCACAGGCGGCAAAAGAAAAAGATCACCAATCATCCGAACAAATTAATAATAAACCAACAAACTACAACTACAACAATTATATCCGATCAACAAGGAATAAGCAAACTCAAAGAAATGATGTTACAACTTATCCTAAAAATAGATAATATATTAAACATACGCGCAGCGATGATCACAAGAATGAAATAATGGCTAGTTCGTTCAAAATAGGAGTATGGAATGTCAACGGATTGACACAAAGAGGACAAGAGTTAAAAATGTTCCTAATAGAGCATAATATTGACATAATGCTTATCTCAAAGACACATTTAACAAAAAAAAGTTATAAAAAATTCCAAGATACAACATATATGACACACAACATCCATACGCTCTTCTTCAAAACCTTAGGCAACAGATTATAAGGCAGATTATAGTTAGAGAAGACTATAATGCAAAATACCTATGGTGGGGCTCTAAATATAATATATCTACCCCGAAAGAGAGGCAGTTATACCAATCCATCTCAGAAAATAATCTACGTATACTATCAACTGGCGAACCAACATATTGGCCTTCAGATCGTAGAAAAACACCCGATGTTATAATTTCTGTATAATAAAGGGCGTATCTGAACAGTACTTAAAAATAGAACCATGCTTAGACTTAACCTCTGATCATTCACCGCTAATAGTCACATTGCAAACATGCAAATTATAGAGAAAGAAAGACCCCCAGTTCTCCATAACAAAAAAACAAATTGGAACTCATTTAAAGAAGTACTAAATGAACAAATAACTTGTAATATACCATTTAAAATTGCAGAAGAACTAGAAATAGCCATAGACAATCTAAATAACTAATACAAACTGCAGCATGGACAACTACCCCTGAAACTAAAACATTAAAAGCACACGAAATATGCTCAACATATGTAAGGAACAAAATAACAGAAAAAAGGAAACTCAGGAAGGAATGGCAAAAAACACGTTCTCCGCATGACTAAGCAAAACTAAACAAAGCAACAAAACAACTAAAACAACTAATACATAATGAGAAAAATAAAAGCATTGAAGACTTCTTGAAAAGTCTCACAGCAACAGAAGTAACAGATTCCCTGTGGCTTCCTAATGGAAAATGGGCAAGAAGTAATAAGGAGAAAGTTAAACTATTTGCAGAACACTTAAGGAGAGTTTTTACGCCAACACCGCAAGAAATTACGCAAGAAATTACGCATGACAAAACAAAACTAAACAAAGCAACAAAACAACTAAAACAACTAATACATAATGAGAAAAATAAAAGCATTGAAGTCTTTTTGAAAAGTTTCACAGCAACAGAAGCAACAGATTCCCTGTGGAAAGTTACAAAGAAAATAAAAACCCCACAGCAGCCGATAATACCAATACGGACCTAATGGAAAATGAGCAAGAAGTAATAAGGAGAAAGTTAAACTATTTACAGAACACCTAAGGAGAGTTTTTATGCCATTACCGCAAGAAATTACGGACAAAAAAGAAGAGGAAATACATCATAATCTGTTAACACCTCTACAAATGGAAATGCCAATTAAGAAAATCAACATCAAAGAAGTATATAATATAATACAAAAAGATCTTAACGCAAATAAAGCTCCAGATTATGATCTGATAACAGGTAAAATATTAAAGAAATTGCCAGAAAAAACACCGAGCTTACTGACCATTATCTACAATATTGTGCTAAGACTTAATTACTATCCAGCACAATGGAAAGTAGCGCAAATAATATTACTGCCGAAACCAGGGAAAAACTTAGCAGAAGTAACGTACAGACCAATAAGTCTACTGCCTGTAATATCAAAGGTTTTCGAGAAACTGATACTAAAACGAATAAAACCAGAACTAGAAAAAAACAAAGTTATACCAGACCATCAATTTGGTTTCCGTGAGCAACATTCGACAATTGAGCAGGTCCATAGAATTGTAAGAAAAATCAACAATAATTTTGAAGAAAAACAGTACTACTCCGCAATATTCCTAGAGCACAAGCCTTTGATAAGGTGGCACCCAGGATTATTACATAAAATAAAAAAAATATTTCCTACATAAATTTTACTTAATATTAAAATCATACATATCAGATAGACACTTTTTAGTTAAACAAGAAGAACACACGGAATTCATGCCCATTAAATCTGGAGTACCACAGGGCAGTGTACTAGGCCCAATTTTATATCTTATATATACTATGGACCTTCCAACAACGAAACAAACAGCAACATTTGCGGACGATACAACTATAATGGCCTTATACACCAACCCAAAAATAGCTTCAAAAAATCTTCAAGAGAACATAAACCAAATACAGGAATGGCTAAAAATTTGGAGAATCAAAATAAACGAACAGAAATCAGTATATGTAACATTTGCACTTAGGAGCAAAATATGTTCCTCAGCAAAAATTAACGGAAAGGAAATACAATCAAAAACAATTAGATACTTGGATGTACGTGGATAACAAACTAACATGGAAAACACACATCTGGAACAAAAGAATGTAACTGGAATATAAATTTCATAAAATGTACTGGCTCTTAAATAAAAAATCAAAACTCTCATTAGAAAATAAGTTATTATTATATAAAACCTTGATCAAATCAATATGAACTTATGGCTTACAGCTTTGGAGCTCAAGTGCAAATTCTAACATTGAAATACTGGAGAGGTTTCTGTCAAAAATACTAAGGATAATAGTAGATGCACCATGGTTTATGACTAATAAAATTATTAGGAGAGATTTACAAACACCCATGGTAAAAGAGGAAATTAAAACCTATGGTAAACTATACATTGACAAATTAGAAAACCACCCAAACTAAATAGCGAAAAGGCTGCTCAAGGAGTGCACTGACAAAAAAAGATTAAAAAGATTTAAACCACTGGATTCTGAAAGAAGATATTTGTAAACAAACCAATGAAACACAGTAAACTGAAGAGAGGAGGATGCCCAGCAACTAAAACCAACTCATATATTTAAGACCGACATGAGATTGTATATTGGAAAGTGTTTTCCGGTGGGAAAATACTAGCATGCTACTGTAATCTTATAAAATTTGTTTATTGTCAACGCAAGACAGATAGCAAACAAACTGGGATTTATACTTAAAAAAACTTTACTATTTATATTAAATGTGTACATAGTAATTAACACGAACATCTAGCGTGGTTAGTTGGCCTTTTCCTTCTTAATGTTTTACTGAAAAAAAATTCTGGTTAAAAACGGACGAATCAGAAAAATCTTGTTGGATTGATCAAATATTCTGATTATAATAGGAATTCTGGTTATTCTACCATAAGTTATAAATTATTGAGCTCTATTATAATAACCAGTTACCAGGATTTCTGTTACAAGATTTTCTGATTTGTCTATTTTTAACTAGAATTTTTTTCAGTGATTAATTTATACATATATTACCGAACCTCAAGAATCTATTTTAATTATATTAAATATATATCAGTTAAAAATTAATATTTAATAGAAGAAGTTTTATATTAATGATATATAATTATGATTTATTTTATAATCTATACCTGAATACTTGGGCCTGGAACCATGCGATTGATAGAAAATATTGTTTTTTCAATTCCATCACTCATGACACATTGACACGATGAAGTAATTCTCGAATCATTCACTGGCACATCGCAGAAATTGCATGCACTGGAATGAAATGGAAAAATTCAATAAACAAATATTTTTATAAATCCTTTTAAGCGTTTGCGTACTGGTGTGTACACGCACCGGAATGATGTCCCTCGACGGCTAGTATAGGTGTGAGACAGCCGAACGCGGCAAACGCACACACCGAAGCGCGTATATACGTGTCTCTAGAAGTGCGGATCGAGAAGGGAAGGGCAAAAGTAGTGAGAGGCAGTCCGATGTCGCATCTTTATCGCAAGATGTACAATTGAGAAAGAAAACAACGTAAGACGCCTAGCGGTGTCCTATAGCTGTCTCACCCTCGCCGCTTGGATGCAAGGTGTGCACGAGAGATAGTTATAGAAACACCACGGTGTCACTATACGTGTCTCGCTCCTTCTAACATCTCTCGCGTGTTCTTCTTTAAGTAACACGCCGCGTGCACAGCGCGAGCATCGTTTATTAATATGTTATATTATTATATGTATATGGTTAAAAATGATAAAATGTAATGATTGATTTGATGAAAAACACAAATTCTTATAAAAATGTTTAATTATGCTACACAGCAAAAATGCGCAGTCATTATGATTGCGAAATAATTTTCTTAGTATTACTAAAAAATTTTAGGTAAAATTACAACTATCGTTGTAAATTATTTTGAGATTTATTATAATAATTATAAATTTTTATACGTAAAGGACTTAGCAGAATAAGTATGTAAAAAATGCCCCCACACGTATCAAACCGAAATTGATGTCATAGGTTGATATTAGTGTGATATAACATTCCTCTAAATTTTATCCCGAAAAATGTATTTTTGTAGGAGTTATGGAAGGGGAAAACAAAATTGAAAAAGTGAATTTTCTCGAAAACGGCTGAACCGATTTTGATGAAAAAAATATACGTTATGTAGACCGGTAAGACTATTTAAAAAAAAATTTAAAAATTTTTTTGGGGTGTTTCTCTTTATCAAAAAATTTTTCAATTTTAAAAAAAATAGTCTTACCGGTCTATATAACATATATTTTTTTCATCAAAATCGGTTTAGCCGTTTTCGAGAAAATTCACTTTTTCGATTTCGCTTTCCCTTCCATAACTCCTACAAAAATAAATTTTTCGGAATAAAATTTAGAGGAATGTTATATCACATTGATATCAACCTATGACATCAATTTCGATTTGATATGTGCGGGGACATTTTTTACGTACTTCCGCTAAGCCCTTTGCAGTATAAAAATAAAATTAACTTCTTGTGTTGTAAGTAAGCAGATTGTGGAATTAAATTTACAATACGTATAGAAATAATAATGATATTTTTAGTAATTATATTATTCCGCAATCTATTTGCTTACAACACAAGAAATTTATTTTATTTTTATACTGCAAATTTACGTACGAAAAGAAGGGTATGCAAAAATGGGGATTTGGCAACCGTCGAGGGATCGAATAAATTCAACATTTTCCTATCTATTTTGAACCATAGAATCCGAAAATGGTCATAAATTTGCACCGAGGGTGCGATCGAAGCAGGGAAATCCTTCAATTTTAACATATTTTAACCTATTAATCTTCATGCTTAAACCAGTAATAGCAGGGTAAAACTAACTATTAGAAATAGGACATGGCCTCAAACTATGTAAATTAGTTTACAAAAACTTTTTTTACAATTTGTTTAAACAATAATTGTTTAGACAAATTATTGCGACATTAATTTTTTTGAAATCTAACAGTGGCAATCGATTCTACGGGAAAAATTACTAAAGAAACAATAGTTTTCACTGTCATTGTCAATATCAATGTGTTGTAAAAAAGTTATAAACTACTATTATAGAAAATCGAATTTTAAAATATCTGAATACCCCGCCGGTGCTCATGACTAAATCACAAACTCTACGATGAAAGTGGCTATTGCAAATAGAACATGGCATGAAACTATGTAAATTGGCATACAAAATATTTTTTTACAATTTATTTAAACAAATTGCAAAAAAAAGTTTGTATACCAATTTACATAGTTTGAGGCCATGTCCTATTTCCAATAATTAGTTTTGCTCTGCTATTACTGGTTTAAGCATAGACATTAATGAATTAAAGTATGTTAAAATTAAAGGATTTCCTTGCTTCCGGTGCGAATTTATGGCCATTTTCGGATTCTACAGATCAAAATAGGTAGGAAAATGTTAAATTTATTCGATCCCTCGACGGTTGCCAAACCCCCGTTTTGTGTACCCTTCTTCATAACTATTATAATAAATCTCAAAATGACTTACTGTTGATTCACAATGCAGAGACATTGAGCTACATTTGCAGCACGATTTTTGTTTCCGAGACTTTTGTAGCGCGACAAAAAATGGGCTATATCTAAAATATTGCGACAAAATTATGGAGTATAGGAGAGTTTTAACCCAAGGGTTCCGAGGAAGGAACGGGGCGTCCCCGATGGCGAGGATATGACGTCACGCGGGAGAGGGTATGACGTCACAGGAGTAGGGATGTTGTCTTGAAGATCATTATTAGCAGTTAAGTGCTTTACCCCAATAAATTTGGTCCTATCGATAAACATTATCAGCAGTTAAATGTTTTACCCTGATTTTGGTCCTATCGGTAAAAATGTTTTAAGTATGAAAATCTTTTGTAACAAAGTTTCGAATAAGTGCTAATGTGATGCTGTTTTGGAGGTCATTATCAGTAGTTAAGTGTTTTACCCTGATAAATTTGATCATATCGATAAAATGTTTTAAGTGTAAAAATCTTTTGTAACAAATTTTCCAATAAGCCCCGATGTTGTTTTGAAGATCATTATCAGCAATTAAGGGGATGCTGGAATGACGGTCAAACTTGATCGAGTTCGATAATCTAGAATATGATATAAAAATTTCCTACATTATCGATCCTAGCTCAAACATGTATACATTGCGCTTGTGCGTGCAATGTTGCCGCCTCGATTGTTTACGATACGAGCAGGACAGATATATGGTCTTTCGTCCTTTTCCTCTCATTGTTACCAAGAATCTCGATGTTGCCAAGATTCTCGATGTTCTGAGACGGCTAGAGCGTCCGAATTTCCTTTTACCAGGCACTGCAGGGCCGCCCTACAAATTGTGGGCCCCTCATCCTGATAATATTTTAATAAATATTAAAGTCGCGTATGATTTTAATATGTATAATAATATAACGACTTTATTATATCTTATGAAAGAAATATATTCAATAATTTGTACTATATGACTTGTATAATACTAATTTTGTCTTGAAGTGTGACTAAAATTATAGTGTTATATAAAATCATATTATTCTATGATTTTAAATATTGGGAACAGTGGATGAGCCCCTCCAACGTTCATTCCCGTGAGAACGCACAAATAAATTTTTCTCGTCTCTCCGAATCAAATTTATAGATATTTTTAATAACCAACACTATCTTAAAAACAAGATGCTTCTGGTTTTTATTAAAATCAGTACCGTCATATCACAAACGCCTCTGACCTTTATATATAATATATAATCATATATAATATATAATCATGCAGTTTTATATTTTAATTTTATATACTCAGTTCCGTCAAATACACGCTTCTGATTTTTATTATAATCAGTACCGTCAGATTACAAACGCCTCTGATTTTTATACATAATATATAATCATGCAGTTTTATACTTTAATTTTATATGCTCAGTACCATCAAAATAGATGCTTCTGATTTTTATATGTAATATACATATAATCATGCAATTTTATATACTCAGTATCGTCAAAATAGACGCTTCTGATTTTTATATGTAATATACATATAATCATGCAATCTTATATACTCAGTATCGTCAAAATAGATGCTTCTGATTTTTATATGTAATATACATATAACCATGCAATTTTATATACATCAATTTTATATACTCAGTATCGTCAAAATAGACGCTTCTGATTTTTATATTTAATATATATATAATCCTGCAATTTTATATACTCAGTATCGTCAAAATAGACGTTTCTGATTTTTATATGTAATATACATATAATCATGCAATCTTATATACTCAGTATCGTCAAAATAGACGCTTCTGATTTTTATATGTAATATACATATAACCATGCAATTTTATATACATCAATTTTATATACTCAGTATCGTCAAAATAGACGCTTCTGATTTTTATATGTAATATACATATAACCATGCAATTTTATATACATCAATTTTATATACTCAGTATCGTCAAAATAGACGCTTCTGATTTTTATATGTAATATACATATAATCATGCAATTTTATATATATCAATTTTATATATTCAGTATCGTCAAAATAGACGCTTCTGATTTTGATTGTACATACCATTAGAAATCGGGACTGAGAATCTTTGAAATTATGTTATTTCACGATTCTAAAGGCTCGCCACCGCGATCGAGAAGTTCGAGTGGAAGCGCTTGTTCGACGTGGAGTTGGCGCGCGAGAAGTCCGACGAGTCATAGTTGGCTCGCATGGAGAATCGCTCGACTGAGCTGGAGCGCGGTATCGAGGACCGGCTCTCGGACTCGGAGTTCTTCGAGAACCGGTCCTCGCTTGAGTCCGAGTCGTTGCGGCTGCGTCGCGTCGACTCCTTGTCCGATCCGTTCATCAGCAGCCGGTCTTCCACACTGCTCGACTTCATGATCTCGTTCTGCTGGCGCTGCTGCTTCCTCGCGTGGTTGCCGACGCGCTCGAGGTTGCCCTCGGGGCTGCTCTAATTATCACGACTATCACTAATTATCACGACATTGTCCGTCTCGTCGTTTGTCGTGAGACACGGTACGAATACATGATTACACTCCAAAATACACGGAGCGAATAGGCATTCGCGCGCTTTGACAGTTCGGTCAACTTTTTTCCGTTTACGTTCGCGTGTTTTGACTACGTGCGTATCCTCACGCACTCGGGTTGTGTGTAATAGTGTATACATGTGAATCTTCCTTGTGCTAAGTTACTAACACAAGGAAGTGTCATACCGACACGCCAATGCCATCTTCTAGAAAATTCCGGAACTACTGTCGTGCATTGTTTACCGTTCCACATGTACACTGCATATGAATAAAATGAGTGAGCTTTACTGCAATAAATCTCTCTTATTGGACATTTTCTCGTACTTTTATCGCTACCACAGTGTTAATTATTCCTGTCCGAGTCCTGCTGGTCTCTCGATTTATGTGCTAACCTCATATAATGAGTGAATGTTTCTGTGAGCTGACAACTCACAATAAATAATTAATATAATTATGTAATTTTAAGAGTACAGCAGGAATTGTTTTAGTACGTACTTTATTCCTGTAAAAGGATTTTTTAATCCGTTAAGCCGTTTCGATGAATTATTACAATAAAGATATGAAACTGTAATGTCGGTATCCAGCATCACCTTAAGTGTTTTATCCTGATAAATTTGATCCTATGATAAAATGTTTTAAATATGAAACTCTTTTGTGACAAATTTTTCGATATAAGAAGCATATAAGCGTATCGATTATAACAGGTTGGTCTGCAACTGAACGTATGAGTAAGATGAATTGTTCAAGAATCTTCAATCATCTCGTGATTAATTATCCTGTGACAGAGGTAAGTAAAAAAGTTGATATCAAAGATATGTATAAAAAACGTGTTATTTTTTCCAGTGGATTTGGGTGGGCGAATTGCCTGTTGTTTCACAATCAGTTCCATCGTGGAACGTCGTAAGAGTCCAGTTTGTCGAACCGGAGGTATATATATCTTTTAAAACACATATAAGTATAGTTAAAAAATTAATTTAATAAAATTTTTTTTACTTCAGAATATCAATATGAGGCATGTAAGAATCCAAGGATTCGTCAATATTCGCGAAAGGCAATGAAAACGTAACGAGCGATGAGGCGATTGTTGGCTCTACGACGCTTTGCAGGAAGGTACAATGGAAGATCTTTTCGATCTTCAAAAATTATTCGTTTGCGAGGAGGAATTTGCGGATGTGAGGGAAGAGGAGCAGGAACAGGAGGAGGAGTGGGTGAGACTGCAGCAGGAGGAGGCAGAATGGGAACGCAGGTGGCTTGAGCGGGAGTGGGAGCGGTAGCAGATGATGAGGCAATGGCAGGAGGAGGAAATGGATTGGCAACAGGAGGAAGATTTATAATTGATATCGATTGTATTTTTTATATTATATTTTTATATTGTTTTTTACATTATATTAATTTTTATTATTTTGTTTTTATATTCTTTTCCCATATTCTTTCCCCGTTCCTTTCCCTATTCCTTCCTAAGAGCGATTGGAGGATCGCGAAGATTGCAAGCGAGGGTGGGAGCGCAAACGCGGGAGCACGGGTGGGGATGTGAAGCCGATGCGAGCGAACGCTAAGGCGAACGTGCGAGCAAAGGAGCGAGGGTGCGCGAAGACGAGCGAACGTTAGGGTGAGAAGACGGGCGAAAAAGCGAGAGAGAGCGTGTGAAGATAGAAAGTATGTGGGAGCGCGTAAAGGTGCGAGAGAAAGTGCAAAGCTAAAATATTTTTTTAATCCATGGAGATCCATTATCCATTATCAATTCATCAAATAATTTTACATAAAAAAAATGTTATTTATATAATTTTTATATGTTGTATCTGTATTAGAGAGAGATTTGTATAATACGTCGTTCGCAATTATTACCGTGTATACAGACGGTAGACACAGAATCAAGTATTAGAATCAATCACCGAGCGGTAGAAATCGATTTTCTCTATTCACAGTAATCCGCTGTTCGCGTCCTCCCTCCCCTCTTATTTTCATTCCACATTCCCCTTTATTAGGATGCATCACAGTGATGGATATGACTTGAGACAGAAATGGCTGTGGAACTCGCAAAATAAAGCTTTCATCGATATCTATATTATTTGTATTTATACGCGTTTATACAAGCGCCGGTGTCCAACCGGTAATATTCTATCCACAGTCGCCCTTGACGACAACTCTCTGGAGGGCCCAATTCTTTTCACGAGTGCACATGTGATTGGAATTTTTGAAAGCGTTGCGAAGCATTTGATATCATAAATAGCTTCATTCTTTCGTTTGCCAGCTTCAGTTTGTTACAAGCTGTGAGAGAGAGATTATGAAAATTAATTAATTAAAATTTTAAAAATGGCGCACGCGAAGTGCATACTTTACAGTATTTAGTTTTTAATAAAATAAAAATTAAAAAAAAACGGAAAAACATCAGTAAGTATCAAAACATAATCATCTTATTGCATAAGATCATATTGCATATAATAAAAAAATTAATAATTATTTTATAAGTTATTATTTTGTTTTCCATATTGAATCCGCTACTTTATTGTAATTTTAAGTATAGATTCGAACATGTCGACCCAAAAAACCTTTAGAAAGTTTCAAACGATTTCTTTCATAATTGAGGGTTATCGATTTTTGATCACTTTTTCGGGATTTCACCCTGTGCGACGTGCCTTCTCGTTCGTTATGTTCGTGTATAAACACAACATACAACCGCGCGCCGTATCCTTGTGCGCAAATATATGGCGCGCGCTTGTGTTGTGTTTCCCCATCCCAAGAGCACCGTGGTGCTAGTGGCCGGAAAACTTACAGCACTAGGCTATATCTACCGTCATTCCGCGTCGCCAACTAGTGCCGAAAATTCGAACCGTATATTTCTCCCACTATCTCACCAGGCGACGACCATAACGACGATAATAATAATAAGAATGATAACGACGACGTTTCTTAAATGAAAATTTACCATTTCAGACTTTGCATTGCAATATCTTCACTCATATAGACGAAAAATAAAAATACTATTATTAGATAATTATATAATACTATTATTATATAATCGACCCTGAGCTTTCGATTGACCCTACTTAGAATTTGATCGGTTCAAACGTTATGAGATCCGATAATCTATGATCTCTGGAATCATCAAACTCGCGTATAAGAACCCCGGTGTGTCTTGCGTGCTACGCACGCTTCGCGCGCAAAAATTTCTCTTTCGTTATTTACTACTACACTTGGCGCGAAACACCGTGTCTCTTGATATGTTATTATATAATATACATTTTTATAAGAATTTTATAAGAAATTCCTTATAAAATCAATCATTAATTTTATCATTTTAGATAATATATAATAATATAATATACATACTATGTAATAATGTAATACTATGTAATAATAATAAATGTGCTCGCACATTTATATTATTATATATTATTTAAAATGATAAAATGTAATGATTAATTTGATTAAAAACTCAAATTCTTATAAAAAAGTTTAATTAAGCAAAATGTTTAATATTACAAAAATGCACGGTCTTCCTAATTATGATTGCGAAATAATTCTTTAGTATTACATTTTTTACACATTAAAAAATGTGTAAAAAAATTACAACTATTATTGTAAATTATTTTGAGATTTGTTATAATAATCGTAAATATTTATACATAAATTAGTAGTATAAAAATAAAATTAATTTCTTGTGTTGTAAGTAAGCAGATTGTGAAATAACATAATTACAAAAAGTATCATTATTATTTCTATATGTATTGTAAATTTAATTCCGCAATCTGCTTACTTACAACACAAAAAGATAATTTTATTTTTATACTGCAAATTTATGTATAAAGATTTACCACAATTTTAATAAATTTCAGAATAACTTACAATGATAGTTGTAATTTTAACCAAAACTTCTTAATGTGTAAACTAAAAGAATTATTTCACAATGATAATTAACATAATCATGCACTTTTGCTGTGTAGCATAAGTAAACATTTTTATAAGAATTTGTGTTTTTCATCAAATCAATCGTTACATTTTATCATTTTAGACAATATACAGGGTGTCCGGTATGAAAGTTCACAGCCAGAAACTGGGGGTAGAGTGGGTCAAACTAAGAAGAAAAGTCCTATACCATTTTGTAAAATTCGCATTATGTTATGAAGAAATAAATTAAAATGTCAAAGCGAATCAGCATGTAGAAAGCGATGGGTGGGGCTCAGTGGGCTTGTTTGTATAAGTATCTCCTAATAGTGAGCTCTAGTCTGTAGTAGTGAGAGGCGGTGCGGCGCGCGACAGCGCGTCGGAAAAAACTGGCACGCAGCGAGCGGCGAGCGACGCTGACATAAACGTCGCGCCGAGAAATTATTGTCTCTTCGATAATGTGGTCTCGAAAATGATGCGCTATCATTTCCACACCACCTTGCGATAGATAGCTTTGTGCGTTTTTTTTATAGTGGAGTCCCCAGTAGGCCTAATCCACTCATAATTTAATGCAGAAATTGTTCAAAATGCCGTCCTCTTTGTTGTACGCAGAGTCCGGCCCTTCGAACAATGTCGCGCGTTGCACGCGCATTTTCACCCGCTAGCCCGTAGGCCACTATCATATCTGTGTATCATTTGTTTCTTTTACAACAGACAGTTGTCATTTGTTTCTTCCCAGAGATTCGCGGGTAATTATTTACTTTAGCGATTCCTCAGCGATTTCGATGACCTTGAAATATGTTGTCAAGCTTATCATTCTAAACAACTTTTCCCTATACATGTCATTGCCGCTCGGCTTTAGTTATCGAGATATTTGCAAAATTATTTTATAAAACAACACAAAAATATTTTTTAAACTCTGGCTTTGATTTCAAATTTGAATTAGTCTTGGGCTAGATTTGAGTTAGATTTAGTATAAAAAAATATAACAGCACTTTATTAAACATTATTCTTTATTATTGTTAATAGAAACTGGAAAAATTTCAGCCATTATGTCAAAAAATGCAATTATTCTTGTATTAAAATCATATTGTCGTCGAAATAAAAATTCCGCTATATAACCAACATAATGCTTTTCTCGAATTCCATATCGTGGAATATTAGCTCTAGTTTCACGCCAACAACGTTTAATACTTTGGATATGTGCCCCACAATCTGGATCGATAAAATTCATTTTATGATTTACACTCAAATATTTAAATCCTTCTTCACTTAAGCAATTATATGATTTCCACCGATCAGATATAATTGTAGAACCTGGTTTAATCCACTTGCGAATTACACACAGTAAAGTTTCAGATAATCTATTCGGAACTGGCTCGATAAATAAACGTTTGGATGTACGTTCAACTCCACTAAAAATCCATTGTCCACTAATAAGTCGTCCTTTGTTATACTTGCGTTTCCCAATTTTCGCTTCGTCAATTTCTACAATTACATTATCTCCTCCAATTTGGACTGAATTCTTCTCCATCCACAAAATACATAATTTTCGGCAAAAACTTGCCCAATCAACAGCTGTTTTCGACGAAATACTCAATTCATTTTCCAGAGAAGCTTGTCGCGGTGGTCTAGGCATTAAGTGATAACCAATAAAGCGACAAACACTTTGAACAGGAAGGCGTGATTGTTCGAACCAAGAATTCTTACATGCACTAATTCAAATTACATTGTATTTTGACGCGTTTCTTATTGTGATTTTTAATATAAGATGTTGTATGACACAAAAATATTAATTTCTGCCGATCAAATTTCATTTCCTTTCCACATTTTATACAGTTCATAGTACCGTGGATAACTTTTCGTGCCATTAAAAAATCAATTAATTTATCGTAATTATTACAAATATCCATAAATTCATACAACTTCATTTTACTTTATAATATGAAATCACGTTATAACATATAAAATACGTTATATCGATCAACACTAATACTAACAGTTCAATAAACGATGAAGCCTGAATGATGACCAGAATGTAACACAGAACAAACTCACAAAACATTTCGTCAGTGACTGTTTACAAACGTTATAGTGTATTATTATGAAGTAAAGCAGGAAATGGGGTGGGGTGAAAGTCACTGCCCCGAAACAGGGGGCGGGTGGGAAGTAGCTTCACGAAAATTCGCAAACCCACGTAGAACCGTACAATCGTGAATCTAGCTTCGTTTCGAAAGCGCCGTGACAGAAATTTTCGTCTTACTAAATATATGATGAGTCTACAATAAACTAGAAATAATAGATACGAAGATTAGCAAGGCCCCAACGCAAGGTGTGGTGTGCCATTAAATCTTTCATTTTTTATTTTTAAAAAATTTATTTATTTTAAAAAACATTATTTTTAAAAACTGTCTATGCGCTCATTAAACTTATCATGTTTTTTAAATATAAACTCAACAAGATATGCTTCATAATGATACGTACGTGTAACAGCGCGCAAAAATTAAGTTTTATTATAAATCTATGTAAAAGTTGTGAGAATAAATAATAACGCGTGGGCGGGGGAGGGGCTCCGCCCCTCCCCCGCACCCCTTCCTCGCTTTATCCTAACCCAACCCCTTAATTCAGTAATAAATTAAGTACTAAACACCTAATTAGGTGCAAAATTTTTGTTGTTAACCTATGTGGAAGTTGTGAGATTGAATAACAACGCTTGGGCGAAGTCTCTTATTCCATACTCCGTCCAAACATTATTATTCAACTTCACAACTTCCACCTAATAAAAGGCGTTTAGTACTTAATTCATTACTGAATTAAGGGGTTGGGTTGGGTTAGAATAAAGCGGAGAGGGGGTGCGGGGAAGGAGCGGAGCCCCTCCCCTGCCCACGCGTTATTATTTAATCTCACTACTTTTTGATTTACAACTTAAATTTTGTGTTGTTAAATAATAAATATATATATTATATATATATTTAGTAAAAATTATTTTGTTAATAACTTTTTAATGAACAACGTGCGACGGCTAAAACCTCTTGAAGATTACTCAGGAGAGTGATCTTGACAATATATGTCAATAAGGTCATTGGAAATGCCTACGTTTTTGACAATATTTACCAAAGCCGAGCGACAATAACATGTATAGGGAAAAGTTGTTTAGAATGATGAGCTTGACAACGTATTTCAAGGTCATCGAAATCGCTGAGGAATCGCTAAAGTAAATAATTACCGATTCACGTTGAGGATTCTCATCGTGATCATCAGGATCAGTCGCGTTCGATTTTCGTGTAGTGCCAAAGCGACCATGCAATTTACTCCGGAAGAGTACACAGATATGATAGTGGCCTACGGGCTAGCGGGTGAAAATGCGCGTGCCGCAGCTCGAATATATGCGGAACGATTTCCCGGGCGTGAACATTATCCGTCTTCCCGCACAATTTTTCGTGTTGTGCAAAGATTACGCGAAAGTGGGTGTCTTGTACATAATGCAGGAAATGCACCAGTGCGTCGGCGTGTACAAGCCGAAGAAAGAATTCTTGACATGTTTCACGAAAATCTGGGGATCAGCGTGCGTGGTGCGGCACATGAGCTCAATGTTTCGCGGTACAGCGTTCATCGAACTCTACGCATTAATGGATTGGCACTCGTATCATTACCAACGGGTGCAACAACTTTTGCCGAGAGACTTTGAACAGCGAATTAATTTCTGTGAAGGTATTGTCATTATTAACTTTTTTATATTTACGGTACTTTCAACGTATAATAATCGTCGAAAAACCATACTCAGGATTCCTGGCACAATGCAGACGGTATTTATCTTTCCGGGATATTATTTTATGGACCGACGAAGCAACTTTTACACCGAACGATGTATTTAATTCTCGGAATTATTTATACTGGGCAGACGAAAATTGACATGTTGTCCGAGAAGGCGCATTTCAATTTCGCTGGTCCATAAATGTATGGGTTGGAGTAATCGGAAACCAAGTGGTAAATGTAAACCGTAAAAGTAAAGCAATTTTTTTTATTAATAGAGCTATAAATTTCTCTTTAAAATTTTCAGATCGGTCCGTATTTTTTACCACCGCGTCTAAATGGCCAAATTTACGCGAATTTCTTACAAAATGAGTTGCAGGAACTTCTCGAAGATGTACCTCTTCGCGTGCGTAGACAACTTATATTTCAGCACGATGGAGCTCCCGCGCATTTTTCTCGGCAAGTTCGCGATATACTAAACATGAACTATCCAGATAAATGGATAGGTCGTGGTGGCCCGATCACCTGGCCAACACGGTCGCCAGACCTCACGTACTAGATTTTTTTGTATGGGCTACATAAAAAAATCTAGTCGAGGATCGGCGTAATAGTACAGAGAACGAAGTACGTGAAGCTATCATTGCGGCCTTCGGTACCATTACGCCAGACATGGCACATCGTGCAACGCGCGACATTGTTCGAAGGGCCGAACTCTGCGTACAACAAAGAGGACGGCATTTTGAACAATTTCTGCATTAAATTATGAGAGTGGATTAGGCCTACTGGGGACATCACTATAAAAAAAACGCATAAAGCTATCTATCGCAAGGTGGTGTGGAAATGATAGCGCATCATTTTCGAGACCACATTATCGAAGAGACAATAATTTCTCGGCGCGACGTTTATGTCAGCATCGCTCGCCGCTTGCTGCGTGCCAGTTTTTTCCGACGCGCTGTCTTACGTCGCGCGCCGCACCGCCTCTCACTACTACAGACTAGAGCTCACTGTTAGGAGATACTTATACAAACAAGCCCACTGAGTCCCACCCATCGCTTTCTACACGCTGATTCGCTGTGACATTTTAATTTATTTTTTCATAACTAATGCGAATTTTACAAAATGGTATAGGACTTTTCTTCTTAGTTTGACCCACTCTACCCCCAGTTTCCGGCTGTGAACTTACATACATTACCAGACACCCTGTATAATAATATAATATATAATATTAATAAATGCGCTCGCGCGATGCACGCGGCGTGTTTCTTAAAGAAAAAAGTGCGAGAGATATTAGAAGGAGCGAGACACGTATAGAAACACCGTGGCGTCTCTATAGCTATTTCACGTGCACGCCCTGCATTCAAGCGGCGAGGATGAGATAGCTATAAGGACACCGCTAGGTGACAGCACGTCTTGCATTGTTTTCTCTCTCGATTGTTGCATCTTGCGATAAAGATATGACATCGGACTGCTCTCCACTATTTTTGCCCTTTGCTCCTCGATCCGCATCTATAGACGTATGGACGCGCTTCGGTGTGTGCGTTTGCCGTTTCGATTGTCAGACACCTATACCAGCCGCCGAGGGACATCATTCCTGCCGGTGCGTATATGTATATATGTGTGCGTAAGTGCGCGCGTGTGTCCGTATATACGCGTATGTATACGTGTCCTGCATGTATTCTATTTTGAGTGATATCTAAAAAAAATTAAATTATAAAAATTTTTTGTTGATTGATTTAGTGAATTGATTAATGTCTCAAAAAATTATATTTCAAAAATTTTTTAAGTTACTAAATACATAAATAAAGGTGATTTTGAAGACAACTTTTTCATAAAGTTTTAATTTTTAAGTTTAACTCTCAGGGTACTATCTAGGTTACTGTAATCCGGGCAAATTTTGAAATGCACGCCATTTCTAAACAAAAAAGTTTGAAAAAAGTAAATTTTTGCAAAAACTTTTCGTTTCCTATTTATTTTTAAAAAATGTCTTTTGTTACGTCCAGGAGACTGCACGATTTCTCTCATTCGAGCACAAGGAAAAACGAATCACATATTTTTCCCTGTGGAGGGGACGGAGCGGCCCACACGTGCATTTGTTAACCTTTTTTTTTTAAAGTTAAATTTTTCGAAAAGTAACAAAAATAAAAGGAAAGAACCTATCAAAGGGCCCGCTCGCACGTGTGGTGTCGACAGACGGTCCTCCTAAAACAATAATCTATGCATTTAACGGCGAATTCTCTGAGAAGTGCGTTTTGAAAACGAAAAAGTGCGGTATTTATGAGTTTACTTTAGGATTATCGCTGGCGTCGCGCCAAACTGTCACGACGAAAAACCCTTTTTGTTAAAAGTTAGATCTTTCAAAAAATAACAAAAACCATTTGAGTTCCGGAGAAATCGGCTCATAAATTTTATGATTTACTTTTAAAAGTTTAAACTTTTAGAAAAGGGCAGCTTGGTCAAGTCATAAAGCAAAAAAGGATTTTAACGACGAAACTGCCTATAAGGAAACATAAACAAATCTATGTAGCCGATTCTCTAATCAACATTGAAGAAAACGAAAAGCGCTCCACGAATCCAAAAACACAAATCCGACGCTCCGACACACCCAACCTTCAATTTCCCTGTATATAAATCCACGATTTCGGGCCTAGCGCGTCTAATACTTTCAGCTTTATTCTCACCAGTATTCTCAGTAGTCTCACACAGATTTTTTTCTCCGCGATATCAAGTTATTCTCGGCCAGTGCCAGTTAATAAGTTAAACTCAGTTCCACGAGCCGATCAGACGCTGCACCTGACCTTCCGAGGCGTGTCGAGCCAACTCCGAAATCTTCGCGAGTCTACTTCGTTCACTCAAGGAAATCAACATCAGTGAGTTTCTACGATTTTATTTTTTTTTTTAATTCGTTTCTGCCCATCTTGAACCGTCCGGCGTATATTGATTTCCCGGATTGGTTATCGGCGATCGTTACTCCTTCTTTCGCGACCGAGTCTCGAAAGCTTGATTCACTGGATAATCAGGTGGATCGAGGGCTCTTGATTCGGATCTGCGACTCTCATTATTCCTTCTTTCGCGACCGAGTCTCGAAAGCTTGATTCACTGGATAACTAGGTAGATCGAAGGCTCTTGATTCGGATCTGCAACTCTCATTATACCTTCTTTCTCGGCCGAGTCTCGAAAGCTTGATTCACTTGGTAACCAGGTGGATCGAGGGCTCTTGATTCGGATTCAGATTCCCAACCACCATCTTTCCGTTCCACCGAGAAACCTCCGATTGACCACTCCCATAAGGTTACCTTTATACTCAAACAATAATTAATTCGATCGACCTCGGTCATAGTGTCGGATCAGTTAGTCGCCGCGTTCTACCAGCCGGACCGCTGCCAAGCACAAGCGGAACCGCCTAAAGCGCATCGTTCGTCGGGCTATCACTAACTTGTTGTCCGACCTCGTGAAGGAAATCGAAATAGCGGAACAGTGCCGCGAAAACACCCAGCTAGGCCCAAACGCATCGCCACCACCACCCTCTCGTGGCCTTACACCCCCGTTGCCCGCTCGTGCGCTGTCGCCACTACATACGCCTACACCGCCGCATGCTAACTCTCCGTCGCCTTCCCCTTCTCCTGCATCAGTAGCAACCCTTGTTTAGTCGGAGACACCGGTCTCCATACACCGCTCTCCCTCTGCTACCCCTGATTTTCCCGCAGAAGACCTTCATCCTCGTTCTCCATCCTCCTCTTATTCTCACTAGCCCTCTCCCTCGTACTCCCCTACATAGTCTCTCTCCGCGGACCTCAGGCCCGTATCCTCCACTCCTTCCGAATCGAGCATCGAGCTACTGGAAGAAATTCCACTCGAGACTCCTCCCTCTCCTGCACACAATCTCCCTCGCCCAGCATCTCCAGCAAATTCTACATCTAGTGTAGAATTTGTGGAAAGCGTCCCTCTTCCTCTTCTTAGGCCTTGTCGGCTGTCGCTCGAGGAGTTTACGAACTCGATCGTAAACTTCGAGCAATACTCTGATCCTCTTCCTCCCAATTCTTTTAAAATAACTCCTGATGGAGTTAACTACGATTCCTTTCGCAAGCGTATACAACGATCTCAACCCGATGAAGTAATCCCAGTTTTTATATCACTCATGATACTCATTCTTATTTAGTCCCCGTCTCCCATTTTTACAACCTATTTCCCCCTTCTATAGTTTTCTTCCATGAAATCCTTTAATCCTCTCCGCACGTGAGCGTTTGTTTCTATAATTATATATATATATATATAAAATTCACCCTGTATATATATATATATATATATATATACAGGGTGTCCGATAATTATTGACACAACGCTCGTGTGCAGATAGAGTGGACTAAACTGAGTCGAAAAGTTCTCTACCATTTTGAAATTTTCGCAATAACGAGATATCAATTATTGAAAATCACCGATTTAGCCTAGCCTATCGCCAAATGCAAGTGCGCGGCAAGAAGCATTCGAGCCGCTCGAGCTAAGCACGGCCCAGCGGAACAAGTATTGGCTGGCGGTGCGTGGCCAAAGAGAAGGAGCGATTATGTAACTACAAACAACGGCGCGCTGTCCTTCTCCTTAGCTACGCACCGCAAGCCAATACTTGTTCCGCTGGGCCGTGCTTAGCTCGTGCGGCTTGAATGCTTCTCGCCGCGCGCTTGCATTCGGCGGTAGGCTGGGCTAAATCGGTGATTTTCAATAACTCGTTAACTATTGCGAAAATTGCAAAATGGTAGAGGACTTTTCGACTCAGTTTAGTCCACTCTACCTGCACACAAGCATTGTGTCAATAATTATCGGACACCCTGTATATATATATATATATATATATATATATATATATATATATATATACAGGGTGAATTTTAGTTGTTGTGCCATCTTTCATAATAAGATAGAAGAGACTAAAATAAATAAAAAAGTCCCATACCATTTTCCCAAATTCGTAATATTTATCAACTTATTAATTGTTAAAAAGCGGAAGAAGGGATAGACAGCGCGGTGCTGGAGACGTGAGAGCGGCAATGGCAGCAGGAGCAGCGAGCCCCCGCCCACGTCTCCCGCACCGCGCTGTCTATCCCTTCTTCCGATTTTTAACAATTAATAACTCGATTAATATTGCGCCATTCGTAAAATGGAATAAGACTTTTCTATTCAGTATGATGCAAACTATGTACAATCGACGAGTTGGCCATTCATTGACACCCTGTATATATATATATATATATATATATATATATATATATATATATATATATATATACATGATGGGCCATTTTAATCTATGCAGTTAAAATTCTCTGCACCGAAGACAGATACCGAAAAATGGTTCAGACAAAAGTTGTTGGGGATGAAGGGGGTCACACAATGGTTCTAGTGAATTTGACCTTCAAGGTCATTTTCAAGGTCATATGGGAGTTATGATGACATTTTTAAATGGGAACCCCTATTTTTTATCCCGGATTTGAAAAGAGCGGGAAATTTTACGTATAAAATGGTTATTTTGTAAAGGTCATTTCAAGGTCACTGAAGGTCAAATATACGAAAATAGTTGAAATTGTATCCGTTGACATTGCAAGCATTTAAAAAAGGTTCAGATCACTTTCAGAGATGCAATGGTCTACCGAGCATGAACGACTTTGAAGGTACTACCGTTATCAAGGTCGTTGAAAGGTCAAAATCTCAAAAATTACTCAATTTTTTATAATTTTTGTAAGTTTTGGGCACAGTAAGTAAGTTTGTAAGTTTATCACAGTGCCACTCTATTGTTATTGTTATCATGTGCGATTATAACTTTAGCCACGAAGAAAATGTTCAAAGTTGCCTCTAGTTGCATTAAGGCATAAAGTTAAACGCATTTGGAATTGTACAATAAAGTGCCTTAAAACGTAATAGTACAATAAAATGACAACCGACCCTCTTGCGGAGTCTCGCATACGTAGGAATATTCTTCGCATTCGTATGCGACTACCGCGTACAATACTCTACATACGTTTATTGCAGGTTATAGCTTGAATAGAGTACGTAATATGGGCACTGTATTCTACTAGTACGTTTTAAGGCAATTTATTATATTCTTTTAGTCGTGTACGATAAAGTGCTACTTAGTGTAGGAAAGTCGCGCACGATAAAACGCGGAAATCGTACTGCGTTACATAAAATACATAATAATAATAGTATCAATAACAACAATACTTTCGACACACGGCTAGGTCTTATTAGTATTATTATTATTATTCTACGACTCTTCCGCGTATAATAATAACATTATAATGCTTAACGCATTTTCCCGCTTCCTGGATCAAAATAACTCATGATGAAAGTATCATAGGGACGTAATACATTTAATAAGGCCTTTCAGAAAACAGCTAGTATGAAGAACAGACAATCATTAATTGTTTAAAGAGCCACTACAGTCGTGGCCAGTCCAATTGCAGAAGCAACAAATATTGCTGATCTAAAATTGGCATTTACATTTCGTTGCGAGTACTGAATTAATCCTTACTCAATTATTCGCTGGAATACCTACCTGTTTCTATCAGTGTGTACATTAAAAGTACGTGTGATTAGTTATTCGATATTTCTCTTTTTTTGAGGTCGGTTTAATTTTGATTAACATTTCATTACTTCAGTGGCGCATTAAAATTAAACAGTCTTAAAAATGTCTGATTATACTCCCACTGAAATTGTTGACATGATAATGGTTTTAGGAGTATGCGATAACAATTATCGTGCTGCAGCAAGGCTTTATGCTGAACGATATCCAGACAGAAGACACCCTACAGATATAACAATACGTAGTTTAAGTGGAAGAGCTCGTGATGGGCATTTTACTCGCCAGCGCAGATGCCACGAGTACAACGAAAATGACCCTCGCGTTGTAACTATTCTTGCAGCTATACATCTTGACCCTCATATCAGTAGTCGTCAGGTTGAAACAGAAATTGGTATACCAAGAACATTTTTAAGAATCTTAAAAGTTCTTAAATATCATGCGTATCACATAACGTTAGTGCAAGAATTAAAGGAACGTCATATTCAACAGCGAATTGAATTTTGCCAATGGGCTTTGCAGACAGTAGAGAATAGTCCAGAATTTTTTAGGTTTGTTCTTTTTTCAGATGAAGCTAAATTTTGTAGTGATGGACAACTGAATAAGCACAATTGCCATTTCTGGTCAAATGAGAATCCTCACTGGCATCGATCTGTAGACCATCAAAATCGCTGGAGTCTTATGGTGTGGTGTGGAATTATAAATGGATATTTAGTCGGTCCTTATTTTTTTGAAGAAAATGTCAATACACTAACCTACTTGGAGTTGATAAGAGATCAGTTGCCAGACTTATTGGATAATGTAGATTTGGATACAAGACAAAGAATGTGGCTTCAGCAGGATGGTGCAGCAGCACATTTCGCAAGAACCGTACGGGAGTTTTTAAATGAAAGGTTTCATGAAAGATGGATCGGACGAGGAGGTCCCATTAACTGGCCTCCATGCTCACCTGATCTCACATCCCCTGATTTTTATTTGTGGGGTTATTTAAAGAATGTTGTTTATCAACAACGACCCACAACTCGAGATGATATGCAAGACCGCATTCGTCAAGCGTGCGCAGCAATTCCCAGACAGACTTTGCTAAACACCGTTCGACATTTCCATTTGCTTTAACTTTATGCCTTAATGCAAATGGAGGCAACTTTGAACATTTGCTTCGTGGCTAAAGATATAATCGTAATAACATAATAACACTAGTGAGAGGCAAGGGGACTCACTCTGATAATCAAGCACCCCGAATAGTGAGAGGCAAGGGGACTCACTCTGATAATCAAGCACCCCGAATAGTGAGAGGCATGGGGACTCACTCTGATAATCAAGCACCCCGAATAGTGAGAGGCAAGGGGACTCACTCTGATAATCAAGCACCCCGAATAGTGAGAGGCAAGGGGACTCACTTTGATAATCAAGCACCCCGAATAGTGAGAGGCAAGGGGACTCACTTTGATAATCAAGCACCCCGAATAGTGAGAGGCAAGGGGACTCACTCTGATAATCAAGCGCCCCGAATAGTGAGAGGCAAGGGGACTCACTCTGATAATCAAGCACCCCGAATAGTGAGAGGCAAGGGGACTCACTTTGATAATCAAGCACCCCGAAGGAAACATAATCCTATTACGTCCACGTCGTTGTTCCTGGATAGTGCTAAACATAGGAAACTTATGACCCTGGAAAAAATGAGGATCATTATTGGGTGGTCGGTTTTATCGAGCTTTAAATGTCTATTCAACTTCCGTAATTCAGAGTAAAAAGTTCATGTCCAAAATTTACAAAAATTATAAAAAATTGAGTAATTTTTGAGATTTTGACTTTTCAACGACCTTGATAACGGTAGTACCTTCAAAGTCGTTCATGCTCGGTAGACCATTGCATCTCTGAAAGTGATCTGAACCTTTTTTAAATGCTTGCAATGTCAACGGATACAATTTCAACTATTTTCGCATATTTGACCTTCAGTGACCTTGAAATGACCTTTACAAAATAACCATTTTATGTAAAATTTCCCGCTCTTTTCAAATCCGGGATAAAAAATAGGGGTTCCCATTTAAAAATGTCATCATAACTCCCATATGACCTTGAAAATGACCTTGAAGGTCAAATTCACTAGTACCATTGTGTGACCCCCTTCATCCCCAACAACTTTTGTCTGAACCATTTTTCGGTATCTGTCTTCGGTGCAGAGAATTTTAACTGCATAGATTAAAATGGCCCACCATGTATATATATATACAGGGTGTCCCAGAATTGTGGAACAAATTTTCTTGAGCAGATAGAGCGGACGAAACTGAGTCGAAAAGTCCTCTACCATTTTGCAATTTTCCCAATAGTTAACGAGATAATTATGATTAAAAATCACCGTATTAGCCCGGCCCTCCGCCGAATATAAAATCGCGGCGAGATACGACCGCCTAGCGTCATTGTTTCCAAGGAGGAGTTGTTTTCTACAAAAACAGGGGGACAATCGCAGCTCAAAACCGCCGCTCGTAGGCATTGCTGCGTGTAGTAAACAATTCCTCGAGTGCCTAGCAACACTGGGCGGTCGTATCTCACCGCGATCTTATATTCGGCGGAGGGCCGGGCTAATACGGTGATTTTTAATCATAAATATCTCGTTAACTATTGGGAAAATTGCAAAATAGTAGAGGACTTTTCGACTCAGTTTCGTCCGCTCTATCTGCTCAAGAAAATTTGTTCCACAATTCTGGGACACCCTGTATACAGGGTGTCCGAAATAAAAGTTCTCACACGAAAGTTGGTGGTAGATCGGGTCAAACCGAGAAGAAAAGTCCTGTACCATTTTCCAAAATTCGTAATATTTATCGAGTTATTAATTGTAAAAAATCGGAAGAAGGGATAGACAGCGCGGTGCGAGAGATGTGGGCGGGGGCTCGCTGCTCCCGTTGCCATTGCCGCTCACACACACACACACACACACACACACACATGCGCGCGCGCGCGTGCACACGCGCACACGCGCACACGCGCACACACACACACACACACACACACACACACACACACACAGGGTGTCCGAAATAAAAGTGATCACACGAAAGTTGATGGTAGATTGGATCAAACCGTGAAAAAAAGTCATGTACCATTTAACAAAATTCGCAATAGTTATCGGTTTTTAATGATAATGTCTAAGCGAATAAGCGCACGAAAAATCGTGGGTAGGACGCGGCAAGCGACTGAGAGCAGCGAGAGGCGGGATCATCTAGTGACGGTGGGCGAGCGGCGACCGGCGACCGGAGAGTGACACGCGACATATGACACCGCGTCTCTCGCCGCTACCCCACCGTCGTTAGATGATCCCACCTCCCGCCACTCTCAGTCGCTTGCCGCGTCCTACCCACGATTTTCCGCACGCTTATTCGCTTAGACATTATCATTAATAACTCAACAACTATTGCGAATTTTGTAAAATGGTACATGACTTTTCTTCACGGTTTGACCTAATCTACCATCAACTTTCGTGTGATCACTTTTATTTCGGACACCCTGTATACACATATATACAGGGTGTCCGATAATTATTGACACGCTCATGTGCAGGTAGAACTAAACTGAGTCAAAAAGTCCTCTACCATTTTGCAATTTTTGCAATAGTTAACGAGATATTAATTATTGAAAATCACCGATTTAACCCAGCCTACCGCCGAATGCAATGCGCGCGGCGAGAAGCATTCGAGCCGCTTGAGCTAAGCACGGCCCAGCGGAACAAATATTGGCTGGCGTTGCGTGGCTAAGGAGAAGGAACGCGCCGTTGCTCGTAGTTACATTATCGCTCCTTCTCCTTTATTTTAACTTTATTTTAACAAAGTAAGCATTATCATACATGACAAAAAAAGTGACCACTTTATAAATCTTAATTCATACATTAAAGAAAATTAAATTTAGTAATTAGTATGGCTTCCTTTGGCCTTAATGACTGCCGCCAACCGTCTGGGCATACTTTCGACCAGATTATGTAGATGATTGGGATCGAGACTTTTCCAAGCTCGCTGTAGCGCATGGAAGTAATTATTTTTGTTTGTGACTCCAGTTTTATTCACATTTTTGTCCAAAATCGACCATAAATTTTCGATAGGATTTAAGTCTGGGGACTGCGAAGGCCAATCAAGCAGTTTTATATGACTGGAAGTAAAAACTTCTTTGTTTTTTTTGGCGGTATGCTTGGGATCCTGTTATCCTGTTGAAAAAAAAAATTGTTCTCCAAGCCTAATTGGATCAACGAAACTTCCAAATTCTCACTTAAAATGTTGATGTAAGTGCCAGCAGTTATGATTCCATCGATTTTTATCAATTGACCCACGCCTTCCCAAGAAAAACATCCCCAGACCATAATGTTACCTCCGCCATATTTTACCGTTTTCTGGAGGTGACGATCTTGAAGCTCCTCGCCAGTTTTCCGCCACACACGAAGTCGTTGTTTGCATCCAAGAAGTTCGAACTTACTTTCGTCCGTCCACAGAACTCGTTTCCAGAACTCCATGGGTTCATTTGCATACTTTTTGGCAAATTCGAGTCGCTTTTTCTTGTTTATCTTATTAATCAAGAGGTGCTTACGTGCGAAACGGCTCTGTAAATCTGCTTCCCGCAGCCTCCTGTGCACTGTCCGGTCGGAAATGGACAGTTGGAGTGATTCACGAATATTCCTGACAGTTGTCCTCGAATCTTTCTTCACCATTCGTATGATGTTTGCATCATCACGCCAAATTGTGCTCCGCGTTCTACCTCTTCCAGACTGATCAGCCACTGTTCCGGTATTCAAAAACTTCTTATAAAGTTTCTGGACAGCGCTCTTGCTGACTTCATATTTCTGAACAATCTTTCGTTGTGAAACACCGCGTTTACAATCTTTGATAATCAGGCTACGGACCTGATAAGAAATTTGTCGACCAGTCATATTCATTACCTTTCTATTACTGCTGTGCTTTGTTCGGAATGTAAACACGGAACTAGTAGTCACAGGTCGCTGTTTGTTTACACTTTCCGCGTTATACATCGCGTTTATACAACGCGATTAAATGAAGACGCCAGAAATTATAAAGCGGTCACTTTTTTTTTGTTATGTATGATAATGCTTGTTTTGTTAAAATAAAGTTATAATTTCTTCTTATTTGAAATATTCTTTTTTGTGACAAACCTTTCGTGTGACAGTAAAACTTTCAAAAACGCCCGATAATAGGATGCTTTTTCATTAAAAACATTAGTTTTAAGATATTTTATATATAATACACGAGTGGTCACTTTCTTATGCCGGTCACTATATGGTATATATATATATATATATACATATATATATATATATATATATATATATATATATATATATATATATACGCACACACACGCACACGCGCACGCGCACGCGCACGCACACGCGCACGCGCACACGCACACACACACACACACACACACACACACACACACACACACACACACACACACACACACACACACACACACACACACACACACACACACATTCTGAACAATAACATTATCTTCGACTTTCTAACCAGCACCATCTTAATTGTGAGTCTTTTTCCTTTCGATTAAAAAAAAAAAACCGTTGAAATCGTTTGAATTTACTCGGAGATATTAATCGATAAAGTTTGTGGGTTACGCTAACTATTCGTACGAACCATAACTTTTTTATAATTAGTTTCCTGAGGATTAAACTTAAAACTTTATGAAAAAATATTTCATAGAAAAATTGCTTGATTTTGAAGAAAACAGTAACTGATTTTAAGTTGATTTAGGTAATGTTTCCAAAATCATCTCTTTACTTAATAATTTAAAAAAACTTTTGTAATATATATTTTTATATGAATAAATTCTCTTTAATATATTCTGTATATAGAATATTTTAAAAAGGTTGTGATAACTATACATATACAGTCATGTTTTTTATCAAGCAAACAAAAAGTTTCTATAAGACATGTTCTTAAAATATTTTGTTAAAAAGGTAATGTAAACATTGCTGTTGTAATCCGATTAGCAACTTATTATTCAAATAATATCATTATCTAATTATTTAAATACTAGGAAGAATTATAAAGAAATGAGATCACAATATAACACGAAGAAGGGCTGCAGAAAGGTCAAACCATTGACCAATTATCCCAGAACAACGATTCATCGAAGAACGCAAAAGTCTTCAAAGATGGGAAGCCCCGACATCTCAAGGCTATCTTTGAAAAGTAATGCAGTCTTCTCAAAGTAACACAATTTATTGCGAATAAATTAATATACGCAAGTATCACTGGTAATTAAATAAAAAACAAGTATAAATTAACTGTAATTTATTCGTAATAAAACGATGATTTGACTTCGAATATTCCTTGATTCTCGGTGGAGAACAGACCTTGTGTCCATGGCAGGACAACTGCTTTAATTGCAATTTAGATACAACTATTTACTTATTTGTCAAATATTTTGATATGTAGTTATCATTGTGTTAGCTACAGTAAATTTTTAAAATAAATTGTGAGTCATGGAGATTAATTCAAATGCAGAAGTGGCTGATATACATTTGATGTATGGCATGGTAAATTGTAATTGAATTAAGCGACTTTATACGGATCGATTTCCAAACTAACATTTGCTTAATTCCTTAAGCGGTAAGTTGGTTTTGAATGTGCTTCAGGAGGCAAAAAAAAAGATTCTTTGATTTTTATGAAATTTTCTATCTAGGGTTTTTGGATCATAGAATACAAATACGTGGTCAAAATTGTCAAATTCAAAATGGCGGATCCAATATGGCGGACAAAATGTTACCTAAACCAAAATTGACGTATTTTATTAAAATTTCGTATTTTTTATTTTGTGTATAAATTGTCAATGCCAAAATAAAATTTTCAAATTAGAAATTATCGATTACACAGCCCCACAAAAAAAAGTAGTCTGTCCGACCAGACCAGTATATCCTTATATATTTTGACCCGCTGAATCCGAATCCGCAGTCAGAATTGTCAGAGAGGCTTTTTTCACCCTTACAACTAACCAACCTAACTTTAAAAAAGGTTAGATTGTAGGGATGAAAAAAAACCTCTCTGACAATTCTGACTTCGGATTCGGATTCAGCGGGTTAAAATATATAAGGATTCAGCGGGTTAAAATATATAAGGATATATTAGTCTGGACCGTCGGACAGACCACTTTTTTTTATGGGGCTGTGTTATTGACATCTAAAAAATAAGAAGAAAATTTTAAAGATTTATTTTTCTAGACTCTGCGTGAATACTTAGTTGGTAAATTCTCATTTACGACTTCAGAATATGCGAAGAGGCAGAATGGAAATTACACTCTATTTTTACTTTTTTAAATGTTTTTAATTTTTAATTTTTTTTAATTTAAATTTTATTTATGTATTTTTATATTTTATATTTTTATTTGAAATGTTTAGTTATTATTAAATAACACATTTTAAAAATATATTATACCATAAATACGTATTCCACGGCTCAAAAAATTCTCAAAAACAAAGTTTAATATTTTCGGATTATGTGATACTTTTCAGTCCATCATATTGGATCTGCCATTTTTAATTAATCAATTTAGATAGATTTGTATTCCGCGACCCAAAAAAACCCTGTATGTATAATTTTATAAAAATTACAACAACGATCTGCGAGAAAAATGTAGTTTACGCAATATTGCGTCAATGCCTCTTGAAGCACGACGAAAATGTGCGTAATATGACCTGAATACGTTAATGCGTCAAGGGGTTAATGAAAAAACATTAGAAAAATTACACATTTGCTAATAATTAGAAAGTTTAATCTCCTACTCCAGATTATGAATGGTCACAAATTGCAAGAACTGCTCGAAAAATGAGTGTTAACTTACTACAGATAATAATAGAAAGTTTAATCTCCTACTCCAGATTATGAATGGTCACAAATTGCAAGAACTGCTCGAAAAATGAGTGTTAACTTACATTGAAAAAAATACAGATAATAATACAAGAAGAATTGCTTTTGAGGAAGATTTGTACGATGCTATTCTAAAACCTGTCAAAAACAATATTTGGCAGATTTTAAGAACTTTTAATTTATTAATCATTTGCAAAGGGTCTAAACATTACAAGACGATGACTATCTACCATTCAGTGAAGTAGTCTATTTAACTGTTTTGACAAATGCGGATAATAATATATTTTTATCATCCATTTACTTTATTGAAAAAACAATACTCAATAGATTTGGAATCTTTAATTTTCACATGTTTGGGCATATAAAATGAAATACATGTGATTGTGCAATCAAGATATTAACATGTATTTACAATAAATATTTAGGCTGATTATTATAATAATTGATGATTTCTCAATTGATTCATTTGTTTTACTGCGAAGGTTTATAGGGAATCACATTGCAATTTTTTATAAAATTATCTTTCAAATCTGCTAAATACAATAATATTCCATAAGACTTGACGGCACGTGTGTGATTTATGCATGATGGTTCACTTCCAATCGTATTACAAAACGCAGAGTTTTTGGATATATTCTAATTGATAGTCACAGTAGCCCACTCAAAATAACTTACATACTTAAAATTCACTTGATTTTTACCTATAGGACTATTTGAAAACAATTGTTTATTCAGTTCTGATTGATAACAAATAATAACTTAAAAAAAAAATCAAATGAACACAATACTTTAGGAGTATTCAAACAGTCATAAGATAGTCTATAATACGAAGAACCCAGGATTGCATTGATTCATGAAGTTAACATTTTGAACATTTTTTATTTTGGTTCTTTTTTAATTTTTGAAATTCTTTTAGATAAATATTAATATGTATTATCTTAACGTTAAAATGAATTCTTTAGACGACATTTTTAAACAATTTTGGAACATATTTTATAGAAAATTTTTGTTTGTCTTGATGAGAAGAATAACTACATAATGTCCCATTTGAATCAGTAAAGTCTATTTTCTCCAAAATTATTAATGATACAAAAAATGTTTCAGACAAAAATTGTATGATTTATAGGGGGATAAATAATATTAAAATTAATTTTCGAAAAAGTTGATTTTTTTCAAAGTTACAAAAGTTATCGCTATTTTTTAATTATGTGACTTTTTTTACATAACATCATTATTCTAATTGTTCTGCATATAAAAGTAGGTAAAATTTTAAGATAAAATTGTCGAAAAATCTGTTCACTAATATTACAAAAATAGTTTATTAATATTTCATACAATACTTCATGTCAAAATATCAAATGTGCCAGAAAAAAGAATTACTTCTTCTTGTTGATCTTCTCATAAATTCATTTTTCGACATCTTTATCTTACTTTTATATGTAAAATAACTAATGGAAAACTAGTGGAAGCATTTTATGTAAAAAATATATAATTCAATTTTTTTAAATGACCTTTATGTGACTTTAAAATATCAATTTTTAATATTAATTTTAACATTATTTGTCCCCTTTCAAGCCATACAACTTTTGTCTAAAACAATTTTTTGTATCATAAGTAAATTTAAAGAAAGTTGACTGATTTCATTAAAACGAAATGTATACCATGTGTTTCATTTTAATTGCTCCGGCCAAATATCTCGAAAAATATGGAAATATAAAAAAATGTTTCAGACAAAAGTTGTATGGTTTCGAGGGGGACACAAGACGGTGTCATTGATTTGACCTTGAATAATTGTTTGAAGATTACATAAAGGTTATCTTTAATTTCTTAAATGGAACCCTCCATTTTACATTGCGTAATCTTGTAGCTTACCTCGAGAGCTTTCCAAAACACTATAATAAAATATTTTTTCATTACCTAATTTTCAAGTTATAATGCTTAAAGGTCACAGTATGTGCTGACATTAGCATTACCCAAGATTGATCCGATGCAATTTAAAACGAGGGGTTAAAAAAGGGATTTCATTTAAAAAAATTAAAGGTAATCTTTATGTATGTATAACTTTCAAACAATTATTCAAGGTCAAATCAGTGGCACCGTCTTATGTTCCTCTCGAAACCATACAACTTTTGTCTAAAACATTTTTTCATATTTTTCATATTTTTTGAAATATTTGTCAGAGGCAATTAAAATGAAACACACGGTATAGATAATACAATTTTTTCTGTACAAAACACACTCTGTATAAATGTAATATTTATAAAAAATTTAATATTTTCTGAAATATCTCATATTTTATATAGAAAATTATATATAAAAATATTAAAATTTATCAACAAAATATAAAAAATTTTATAAAATATTCGCTATCTATAGGAAATTGAACTTCTGACGTTATACTATCGAACATTTTTTTGTGATTTAAACGTAAAATTTTGCTTTTTATCGCGTTTTACCTGATTTTCCGCTATTTTGACTTAAATTCTGGTCGGAATAAATTATCGACACTCATTATAATTATTAATGACTGTAATGCATAGATGCAAATGACTTTCATCTTTCTTTTTTATAGTCATTTTTATTAATAATAATAATAGGAAAAAAAGACTTTTTAAATCTAACATGTAGAAGAGCTTAAATGAACGAAATAATATGAAAATCAGACGAAAAGCGAATTGAGATAAAATTCGCGGTATAAAATCCTACTGAAAAGATATTGACACGCAAAAAACAAAAATATTATTTCATTCTGTCATATTTTAACGAAATTCGTATTTTCACTTAATGCGAGAAGTTCAATTCCTTGGCTATTTATCCTATAATCTTATCGTTACACATTTTTATGCATAAAATATTAAAATAACGTGATGAATATATAAAGAAAATAAATAATTACATAAAAAAGTAATTGTAAATGCAATTGTTAATTGTTATTTTATATTTAATTTAAAAATGTGATAATTCAAAGTTAAAGTAATGACTCAATTTGTTTTAAGTTTTATTTGTATATAAAACTATACTCGACATTTATGTATACAGGGTGTCTGAAATAAAAGTTCTCACACGAAAGTTGGTGGTAGATCGGGTCAAACCGAGAAGAAAAGTCCTATATCATTTTCCAAAATTCGTAATATATATCGAGTTATTAATTGTTAAAAATCGGAAGAAGGGATAGACAGCGCGGTGCGCGAGACGTGAGAGCGGCAATGGCAGCGGGAGCAGCGAGCCCCCGCTCACGTCTCCCGCACCGCGCTGTCTATCCTTTCTTTCAATTTTTAACAATTAATATCTCGATAAATATTACGAATTTTAGAAAATGGTACAGGACTTTTCTTCTCGGTTTGACCCGATCTACCACCAACTTTCGTGTGAGAACTTTTATTTCGGACACCCTGTATACATGTACATATAGTAGTATATATGTATGTGTATGTGTGTAAACGCGCAAGTACATAAATACATACTAATTATTTGTCGTATAATATTCAAGCACAAAATAATAGTAACAATATTTCGGTATTTCATTATCTCGACATTCCCGCGCACATTCTTCTGGCGTTGAAAATTTCTGTTGAAAATTCCATGTTGTTGAAGTTGGTTTTGGGCGCCACCAATATGCTATTTAAAATAATAATAGATTTTAGTAACAAATTGTATAATTACAAATTTATATTACATAATTAATTTTTCAGAATTATGTTTTTCTTACAATTTTTTAAATTTTATCGAGATACAATTTTTGATCATGTTAAATAATAATAATACTTGCTTTACGTAGAAAGAAATATGATTTTATTAAGAGAAAAATACTATTATATTGTTTTTCAGTATGTATGTATACAAAATTACAAGAAACTAATAAGTATTTATAACATAATAATATATTTTTATATATTATTAACTTTTAATTTTAATTAATAGTTAATAATTATAATTAATAATTTTAATTAATAATATGTATTTATATATTAATAATAATTTAATACATTATGAATATAAAAGTGCTCTAGTAAAATGGTCGACAAATAAATATTTATGATAACTTTATTTTAAAATTTTTGTCTAAAATAACAGGAATTGATTTATAAAGAATTATGTGACACTATATTGATTACATTCAACAAAAAAAAAAAACAGAAACGAGAATAGGTATTTCCCGTAGTTTTAGACGCTGAATACGAATATGTTCGTCAAATTGCTCCATCACGTCACAATTTTGAAAAATCTGCAATTAAAGTTGCAAAAATGGGTTATTTTTACGTACTTTGTCATGTTATAACTACGATATGTGACGTGCTAGAAAAGTCTTCTTGCGATCAAAATTAAGTATGTTGTTAAGATTTTCAATCCTATTAATCATAGCCGACACTAAAAATTCCTTTTGAGTGGTAAAAGTCCTAACAACATATTTAATTTTGATTGCAAAGAATCTTCTCTATCACATCACATATTGTAGTTATAACATAATAAAGTACGTAGAAGTAGCTCATTTTTGCAACTTTAATTGCAAATTTCTCAAAATTGTGACGCGATGAAGCAATTTGATGAACGGATTCGTATACAGCATCTAAAAAACTACGGGAAATGCCTATTCTCGTTTTTGTGTTCAAACGAAAGTCTTTTTTGTCGAACAGTATTATATTTAAATTTCCTAATAAGTTTATTATACATATTTTTTATAAAATGTAAATGTTAATGCACGTAATTGTAAAATACGTGCATTAACATTTACATTTTATATTCATATCATGCAATTTTATATTCATAAGTACTATTAATTAAACGAAAATCTTTATGGTTTATAAACACAATTGATTTAAAATAAATTTAAATTTGCTATAAAACTTAAAAAGTTACCTTTACAAAACTGAAGATTGGTATTTATTATAAATATCAACACAAACATGAATATAGACGGCAGCATATTATAGTAAAACCAAAAGAAGGTTGCAAGTTTACGATTGCTGTTACCAAAGTTCTATGAGAACAGTTTGAGTACAAAATTGTTTTTCACCGCAATATCATGATACAATTTCTATTTTTAAGATAAACTTAATTGTTTATGTAAATGCACGATAACAGTTCTGACGCAAGTTCGTGCCGTTTATCACCTAAAAGGCTTTATTTACACTATTTTTATTCTAATTTGTTGATTATTTATCGTGTTTTAAGCTAATGCATAGTGCATTATTAACGCAAGTTTTGTTCGAAAATATTATTAAAATGTGATAATAACAATATGATTAATTACGCAATTTCTTCATGTACAAGTATATAGAAACTAATTGAATATTGAATTAATTATGTAAATTATCTAATGTACAATAACCTTTATGTTAAAGATAAAGTAAAAAATTGTATTTTTAAGTCCATTATATTATAAATATAACAAAATGTATACAGGACTCTAAATAAGCGCGAAAAATTTTAAGAGCTGATTCTTTGTTGAAAATTAAACGAAGTTTTTTATATAAACATATACCCTTATATCCCTCCCTGAGGAGCTCCACTCCCCCCCCCCCCCAAAGTGGAAGACGGAAATTAGGTTTTTATTTCATTTTTCAAATTTTTGAAGAGTTAAAAAATAACATGGACGTCTTTTACTAGGCTTACAAGGAGATGCCGCCAACTGCGAACTCTACTTTTAAATGAGCCATAGTGCATTTGAAAGGGTAGGTCGCGAGTATAAACCGTGCCAGGGCTTTTTGGTGTGTGGGCCTTAGTTTCGGAGAAAATTAATTATAAAAGTGTGTATTTTTCAACTGTACGGTAAGTACAATGGATAGCCATGATTTTGCATAAAGCGCGCTAGCTGTGCAGGTTAGGCGTGCGCCTAACTATTTTACGTCCGTTGCGAGCCGAGTTTAAATCCGCGTAGTGATAAATTTTTTTTTTAGAAGATAGATGACTGTTTATGAATTAGTTGTAAATTTATTTATTATTTATTTTTTTATTTTTTACAGTAAAAGAACATATATATAATGAAAAATACCAATAAATTTTGTATTTTTATTGTATTATAAATTTATTGTATTGTGTCTTTTCATTTATTATAAAATTAGCAGATAAACATATTTTATAATATTAATTAGTTGTGTTTTCCACCGGATGTACATAAGAAAAAAATGTATCTGTAATACACAGACTTCATTTATAAAATGTTCATGGTGTGCGATCCATTTATGCTTCGAATGTTTTTATAAGTAAAGTATCACTCGCAACATTGTACAGCGTCAGAATTTTATAATAAATAAAAAGACACAATACAATAAATTTATAATACAATAAAAGCACAAAATTAATTGGTATTTTTCATTATATATACGTTCTTTTACTGTAAAGAATGAAAAAATAAATAAATTTACAACTAATTCATAAACAGTCATCTATTTAAAAAAAACATTTGTCACTACGCGGATTTGAACTCGACTCGCAACGGACGCAAAATAGTAGGCGCACGCCTAACATACACAGCTAGCGCGCTTTATGCAAAATCATGACTATCCATTGTACTTACCGTACAGTTGAAAAATACACACTTTCATAATTAATTTTTTAATTAATTTTATAATTAAATTTTCTCTGAAACTAAGGCCCACGCACCCAAAAGCTCTGGCACGGTTTATACTCGCGACCTATCCTTTCGAATGCACTATGGCTCATTTAAAAGTAGAGTTCGCAGTTGGCGGCAACTCCTTGTTAGTAAAAAGGATCCTTATTAATCTTTTTTTATCCTCCCGTTACATATCGTTACAAAGAGGTGAAATTTGCAATTTGCAAACTATTAAATTTTTTATTAGAACTTTTTAACATGCTAGAATATGATTATATAAAAATATCCATTAAAAAGCATAATTTCTTTAGAAACTTTCATCTCTCTTATTTTTTTCGTAAAGTCAATAGTTTTCAAGTAAAAAATATAAATAAAGTACGTTTTCAAATAAAAAAATAAATAAAGTACGTTTTCATATAGAGCACGTTGCTAAATGATAAAGATTTTGGGTTGCAAAAATTTTAATTGTATTTATAATTTAATTGTAGAATAAAATGTAAACATACAGAACAAATTTAATTTATAAATGTTATAAAATAAGATAAAAAAAAGTTATAGCAAATTAAGTGATCGCCCTCGGCCATGATATAAGAATTGGCGTATTTTATAAAATTTATTAATTAATTTTGTTTTGTATATTTTAATTATTTATTTTACAATTAAATTACTCTACAAATACAATTAAAGTTTTTTAACTCAAAATCATTATCATTTAGCAACGTATTGTGTATGATAACTTATTTTATTTTTTAATTAAAACCTACTGATTTTACAAAAAAAAATAACTGAAATGAAAAAGTATCTAAAGAAATCAAGCTCTTTAATGCATATTTTTATATTGTTGAAATAGGGAATTGATTTTCTGTTAAGCGATTCTACATCTATATCATTATTAGTCTATGGTACTAGCGCTATCTATGGTTACTCCTATTTTACTACTATCTTCCTCTGTCACTTCCTGTATATTCTTTTTCACGGAGATATCTTTTGTACAGAACGCGTACAATAAAAGTATTTAGATCTGACAAGGGAAGGTCGCGGTGATGCCCTCGCCGATTTTGATGCGCTTTGGTATGGTGAATGTAGATAAAAAAAAAGTTGTTCCGAGTTCGAGCTTTTCGTCCAATGCGCCTTGTAAAAAAAGTTTTTTTATAACAGTCGGTAATATCATTTATGTAGCATGAAGAAAGGCCCGCTATCGACCAGTGCCGTATAGCGTAGTAAGAAAGCGCGAGAGTAGTAATAGTGACGGGGGGCTCACAATCAGTCAGGTTCAAAACCTGACAGTATTAATTTTTTTATATATATATTTTAATATTTTTTAATAATTTAAATAAAGTACAGGATAATAACGAGCAATTGAGGGTGCTTTAAATAAAAATATATTTATAAAATTTACTAATATAATACAACGATAAGCCAATATATGTTTCGGACTACACGCAGTCTTCTATAATAAATTAAAAGAAATAAAACGCAATAAAAGTTAAAGAATAAAATGCAAAAGAGTATAATATATACATAATAAATTTAACAGCGCAAACATATCAAGTCCATCAAAATAAAATTCCTGATGTCATGTGATCAATGTATAAAACTTTAGTAGACGACGCTAACAATATAATATTTTTTTAAATTTAATATTACATAACATTTAATATTACACATATATATATAATTTTTATGTATTTTCCAAGTTTATACAATACATTGAGCCGGATGATACAAATCGTAATAACATGTAAAACATATATATTTTCTGCATACGGCGCATCTTATAAATGCACACTTCGCACAATTATTACATTTCGACAAATGAATATTACTCGTAAAACAAACTTCATTCACATTTGAAAAAATAAATCTCTCTGGTATTAATTTCGACGCAAACCATGCATATTTTATCATGCGTTCAAAGGTCGGTGCGGATAATTGATGGTGAATAAAAGAATGAATTTTAATAGCATCTTCTCTTGTTGATAATTGACGTTTATTTTGCAAGACTTCCACTGAATTTTGCAGTCTTTTAATAAAATGCTTAACTTGTCGGAAAAAATATACGTCACATGGTTGGCAATATGGAGTGCAATGAGGAGAAATAATTTCAATATTTGAAGTGCAATTTCCATCATTATCAGTAAAAATGTTATTAAAATGTGCTGAATCTGTCTGACCTCCCCATGAATCTAAAATGAGCAAAAATTTCTCTTGCTTACAATATTCCATGAGAACATTTTTAACAAAACTATTGAAATGGTCTTTCGTTAATTTCCCAGACTTCGATGCCGTGACAAATACATTTCCGTATCTTTCTGTTAATTCTTGGATTGTATTGGAAACGCGAGGACCAAAACTTCCCTTAGGTTCTTGCATACAAAGAAAGACTTTTGGAAGAAGTTTTCCAGAAACCATAATCGCATATTGTGCTGTATAACTATGTGTAACCTTATTAAAGTCACCAAGGAAAAGATCTATACCTTTATCTCCCTTGTTGGCTATTGTTCTGCTTACATCAACACGATACTTGCAACCTGTTTGATCTGTATTAATTACAAAGTCAGGATGAAAAGTTGGAATTTTAATTGCAATCCGTTTCTGGAATTTTTCTGCTTCGTTTAATATCGTTGATAAATCTAGAGCATGTTTCGATTTTAAATAACGTGTGACTTTTCTCTGACGAATGAAATGGGATGCCTTAAATTTAGTTACCCAAGTATGCGATGCTGTAAACGAAAAATTTGGTCGAAATTAAAGGATAGCCCTGAAGCGTGACCTCAGGTCAATTTCGAACACTTTCTCTTTTTTTAGTTGTCACACAGACCCATGATATACGAGTCCGTAAGTGTTACCAGATGTCGTGCCAAATATTGTCAATTTCGAACACTTTCTCTTTTTTTAGTTGTCACACAGACCCATGATATACGAGTCCGTAAGTGTTACCAGATGTCGTGCCAAATATTGTACAATAAACAAGACGACATATTCAAAAGGAATCCCGATTTTCCACGCTGTCTGATTTACGCTATTGCAGCACGATTGTAAAATCATTGGGACGCGATTCGCTACACTTTCTCTTTTTTTTTACGACTCGTAGTACTATTGTGATGCGTCTATCCACGATTCGTGTAAATTACGAACCTTTCAGGTAGAGCTGACGGTATATAAGGCGTCGCCATTCCTGACTCTGTTCAGTTCGTGTCTGAAGCTAGTCCCGTACAGTTCAGTTCGAAGCGCGTACAGAAAGGTGATCTTACAATTAGTTACAACAATTGGAGTATGGCAGCAACATCGGAAATTATTAGTGAGCAACCATCCACGAGTAGAGGATATGAAGTCTTGGAGAAAAACGAGTTTAATACATTGTATTCCTATGAACAACAGGATATTACACATGGTTTGCAAGTTTGTTACCAAATTTTGGAAAGATGGATACAAAAATTAAAATCTTAAATATGGCGAGAGAGCATCCAAAATGGAGTTTACAAACATTACAAAAAAATGGAGGTGGAGCACTTAAAGCTAAAAAACATTTAAAACAATGGCAAGAGCAAATCGAGAAAGGAGGCGGGATAAAAGAAAAATTCGATTTAATCAATAAGTGGACTTACGATCGTTTCGTTGAAGCCCGGCAGCAGATGCAACCTGTGTCAACGAGAATTATACAGCAATGGGCTTCTCAAGCTGCTATGCAATTCCAAGGACCAAATTTTTCGTTTACAGCATCGCATACTTGGGTAACTAAATTTAAGGCATCCCATTTCATTCGTCAGAGAAAAGTCACACGTTATTTAAAATCGAAACATGCTTTAGATTTATCAACGATATTAAACGAAGCAGAAAAATTTCAGAAACGGATTGCAATTAAAATTCCAACTTTTCATCCTGACTTTGTAATTAATACAGATCAAACAGGTTGCGAGTATTGTGTTGATGTAAGCAGAACGTTAGCCAACAAGGGAGATAAAGGTATAGATCTTTTCCTTGGTGACTTTAATAAGGTTACACATAGTTATACAGCACAATATGCGATTATGGTTTCTGGAAAACTTCTTCCAAAAGTCTTTCTTTGTATGCAAGAACCTAAGGGAAGTTTTGGTCCTCGCGTTTCCAATACAATCCAAGAATTAACAGAAAGATACGGAAATGTATTTGTCACGGCATCGAAGTCTGGGAAATTAACGAAAGACCATTTCAATAGTTTTGTTAAAAATGTTCTCATGGAATATTGTAAGCAAGAGAAATTTTTGCTCATTTTAGATTCATGGGGAGGTCAGACAGATTCAGCACATTTTAATAACATTTTTACTGATAATGATGGAAATTGCACTTCAAATATTGAAATTATTTCTTCTCATTGCACTCCATATTGCCAACCATGTGACGTATACTTTTTCCGACAAGTTAAGAATTTTATTAAAAGACTGCAAAATTCAGTGGAAGTCTTGCAAAATAAACGTCAATTATCAACAAGAGAAGATGCTATTAAAACTCATTCTCTTATTCACCATCAATTATCCGCACCGACCTTTGAACGCATGATAAAATATGCATGGTTTGCGTTGAAATTAATACCAGAGAGATTTATTTTTTCAAATGTGAATGAAGTTTGTTTTACGAGTAATATTCATTTGTCGAAATGTAATAATTGTGCGAAGTGTGCATTTATAAGATGCGCCGTATGCAGAAAATATATATGTTTTACATGTTATTACGATTTGTATCATCCGGCTCAATGTATTGTATAAACTTGGAAAATACATAAAAATTATATATATATGTGTAATATTAAATGTTATGTAATATTAAATTAAAAAAATAATTATATTGTTAGCGTCGTCTACTAGAGTTTTATACATTGACCACATGGCATCAGGAATTTTATTTTGATGGACTTAATACGTTTGCGCTGTTAAATTTATCATGTATATATTATAGTCTTTTGCGTTTTATTCTTTAACTTTTATTGCGTTTTATTTCTTTTAATTTATTATAGAAGACTGCGTGTAGTCCGAAACATATATTGGCTCATCGTTGTATTATATTAATAGATTTTATAAATATATTTTTATTTAAAGCACCCTCAATTGCTCGTTATTGTCCTGTACTTTATTCAGATTATTAAAAAAATATTAAAATATATATAAAAAAAAATTAATACTGTCAGGTTTTGAACCTGACTGGGCCCCCCGTCACTATTACTACTCTCGCGCTTTCTTACTATGCTATACGGCACTGGTCGATAGCGAGCCTTTCTTCATGCTACATAAACGATATTACCGACTGTTATAAAAAAAACTTTTTTTACAAGGCGCATTGGACGAAAAGCTCGAACTCGGAACAACTTTTTTTTTATCTACATTCACCATACCAAAGCGCATCAAAATCGGCGAGGGCATCACCGCGACCTCCCCTTGTGAGTGATTAATCATTGTAACCCGCAACAGGTTATGGGCCCAGGACGTGGTAAAGTTTATAATTGATATTTTCACGAAAAAGACAAGATATAGTAACTTTATTGTAAAGATAAAGTTTGTTGAGGTTAGTTGAGCATACGAAAAAGTATAAGAATTTCTACATCAATATACCCATTTGCTTCCCTTCTCTAAACTGGAAGGATCGAGTAATTACAGCAGCTGAAAATTTCAAATGGAACTTTACTTGATACACGAGGATTTATGAAAGTGGGTTTCTGAAGAGCCGGATACAGATAACGCGTCCGCAGTCTTAAAAGATAAAAAGGCGAGATCAAAAATAGGTATGATGATCAAGCCACATTGTCTTGTTCATATAATGGGAACCATTACAGCGCAACAAGCATGGGAAGTTTTGCAAAATGTATACCAAGACAAGGGGATAAATAATAGATGCAGGTTACTTAGAAGGTTAATATTGTTGAAATTCGAACAATTTAAGTCAATGGAAGAATATGTAACAAAGGTATTATGTGCATCACAACGTTTGAGAGACATAGGAAAAGAAGTCGACGACGAGTTGTTGGCAGTACTCATGCTACAAGTGAGGACTATGAATCTCTAAGAAAGCTTTGGATCACTCAACCGAGAAGATTACTTTGGACCTAGTGAAGACTAAACTTCTTCAACTCAACATAAAAGAAACTATATCAGGTGACAATGCAATGCTGATAAAAAATAAAGGCACAATTCAAAGTAAGAATTATAAGAAAGCTAGTCATATACCGAAGAATCATTTTCACTGCTTTAGGTGCAATGCGGAAGGTCATAAGGCGATAAATTGCTTTAAAAATCCAAACAGAAAGCAAAATCAGAAAACTCAGCAAGATAAATCAGAGAAGACTGAAGAAAAAGAAGACCGAAGAAAGCATCAGCGAAAAAGACGGAGACGGATTTATTATTTTTGAGTGCAATGGCAACCAGAGTTCAAGAAAAGGAATGATACGTCGATTCAGGTGCCTCAAATCATATGAATAACAGAAGAGATTGGTGTATAAATTATCGACAAACTGATAACAAAGAAATAAATTGTGCTAACAACGTCAAGCTGACGAGTAAAGGCATAGGAAATATACAGATTAATCTAAAAGACATTGAAAATTTAACATTAACTATAAACAATACTATAAGCAATAGGGTTGCAAGAGAAATCAAGATTAATCTTGGTATTGTCTTGTCTTGCCTCTAAATTTCTCCAAATTCGAGACAAGATAAAGACAAGATTATAAATAAAATTTCAAGACAATACCAAGGCAAGATGTGCAGATTCTTGGTCTCGTCTTGATAGTATTGGTTTAAAAAAAATTTATTTATATTTAATTAAATAAAAGAAAAAAGTTATGTGTATATACAAGAAACTTTATTTATATGATGGAAGCATTTTAATAAAAAATTCAATGAAATTATAAAATTTTTAAAAATACACTCCTCACAACAATTAAAGGATCACTTATATTTTCTTGAAAAATTGGCAAATTTCAATCAGCTGTAACATCATGAAAAATGAACCAAATTTAAATTTAAAAAAAGGATTTTAAAGCTTGAAGTATCTACTTTCAAAAGCTCCCTACTCTTTTTACGTTCCTGTACGTTTATTAATTTTTACATGTAGAAAACTACAAACTGGACAAAATTATACATTTTCTTCTCACTTTGCGAACCTGCTACGTGTGTAAAAAAAAATCTACCAAATTTTTCAACTATTTAATGTAAAAGCTTGAAGTTCTCTTAACAAAATCGTTTTTAAAAAATCTTTCTACGAGTTTTTATTATTACTGAGTTATCGCCGATTGAATGGAAAATGAGTATTTTGACTTTGATCGTTCATAACTCTGTTAAAAATAATCGTATCGCAATTTTCAAAAACAATTTTTAAAGCTGAAACTTTGCTCTATCAAATGAAATAATTGCCAAAATTTTTGCAAAAACATATAGACTGGTTACAAATAAATGAAAATAACGTAAAAATTACCCACTTTTTCTTTTTTCATTTAGTCTTAAAAAACAATTGCACAGAACAAGAAAAAATTTTGGTCTTCACGTCTTTTTTTTATTTTTAAGTATCCTGAATTTGAGAAAAAATCGGCGAATTGCTACAAGATTTTTTTCATGGTGGCCACTATGTTTTTATGCTGCAAAAAGTTGTAAAATTGCTTAACTTCAGTATAACAAATGAAAAATAAAGCCAAGTAATGTTAAAAAATTGTTTTTCAATACACTTATACTACATAGACTTTTATTAACAATAAGAATTAACAAAAAGAAAAGACCAATTGTTTGAGTTTTTCTCTCTCTACCAAAATATGAAAAATTTTAAAAACGCCGGCATTAGCGTAACCCAAAGCGTACCACGAGAAAGTTGCACGGTCGGATTTACGCTGCGTGCGTGCGTGCGTGCGTGCGTGCGTGCGTGCGTGCGTGCGTGCGTGCGTGCGTGCGTGCGTGCGTGCGTGCGTGCGTGCGTGCGTGCGTGCGTGCGTGCGTGCGTGCGTGCGTGCGTGCGTGCGTGCGTGCGTGCGTGCGTGCGTGCGTGCGTGCGTGCGTGCGTGCGTGCGTGCGTGCGTGCGTGCGTGCGTGCGTGCGTGCGTGCGTGCGTGCGTGCGTGCGTGCGTGCGTGCGTGCGTGCGTGCGTGCGTGCGTGCGTGCGTGCGTGCGTGCGTGCGTGCGTGCGTGCGTGCGTGCGTGCGTGCGTGCGTGCGTGCGTGCGTGCGTGCGTGCGTGCGTGCGTGCGTGCGTGCGTGCGTGCGTGCGTGCGTGCGTGCGTGCGTGCGTGCGTGCGTGCGTGCGTGCGTGCGTGCGTGCGTGCGTGCGTGCGTGCGTGCGTGCGTGCGTGCGTGCGTGCGTGCGTGCGTGCGTGCGTATGCGTGCGTGCGTGCGTGCGTGCGTGCGTGCGTGCGTGCGTGCGTGCGTGCGTGCGTGCGTGCGTGCGTGCGTGCGTGCGTGCGTGCGCGCGTGCGTGCGTGCGTGCGTGCGTGCGTGCGTGCGTGCGTGCGTGCGTGCGTGCGTGCGTGCGTGCGTGCGTGCGTGCGTGCGTGCGTGCGTGCGAATTCAATAACGCGTGTTTCCTCCTCTATTTAAGATTACTGCTCGCAATCTGTTTCGCATATAGATGCAACGATGTATTGCTGCCTGAGGGATTCGCTGCCAAGTTTGCCGAAGAATTGTGACAAGCGAAGCCAAATTAGCGATGTTGGGATAGTTTTTGCGTACTTCGCGTTCTAACATATCCCAAACATGCTCAATTGGATTTAAATCGGGACTCATTGGCAGATGCAATAACGTTTCGATTGGATGATTCCTCAGGAATTGTTGGGTGTAACAAGCAATGTGCGGTCGTGCGTTATTATGCAATAGGTGAAACCGTCTACCGATTCGATTTTTAATTGGTAGAACATACAGGTGCAATATTTCGTGAACATATCGTCTAGAAGTTAATGCCGGTGGGGGGATGACTATTAAAGGCGTTCGTGAAAATCGAGATATTCCTACCCATACCATTACAGAGCCACCATGAAAAGCACGAACTGGTCTGTTGCAATTTTGTGAATAACGTTCGCCTAAACGTTGCCAAACTCGGACTCGTCTGTCATTGCCAAAAATGCAAAATCTTGACTCATCTGTAAACAATACAGAATTCCATTGTCTTTGTCGCCTGTTGATTAAAGAATAAGCATAATTTAATCGCAGGCGACGATGACGGCGTGTAAGATATGGAACCTGCAATGGCCGACGAGCGTGTAATCCGGCTTCTCTTAAACGATTTCTTATCGTTGAAGTCGAGATCGGTCGTCGTCGATCATGATTAATATGGCCAGTAACAATACGTGCAGATACAGAACGATTCTGTATAGCCGGATGATCGCTCAATCTTCGTGATTACTTGTTTCACGAGGACAACCTTGTCCCGGCCGTCTGTGATATGAGTTAGTCTCTCGAAATCGAGAATAAATTCGACTAACGATAGACTGACTTATTTCAAAACGATTTGCAACATATCGTTGACTGTTATTCTTCTCTAAAAGAGCCACAATACGAGCACAATCTGTTTCAGATAAATGACGCAAAGGATGAAAAAAAAAGAAGAAAAAGAAATAAGGCAAAAGGTACAGGAAAGAATAAAGAAATTTAATATTGAGAATAATTGTTAATTAAGATTAAGTAGAAAGATATTAAAATTTAAATTAAGAAAGAACGGTAAAGATACAACATTAAAATCGACAATAAAATAGGAGCATCCGAAACCACATGTGGATAATCACAGCAAATTCGAGTAGGAGCTAGCAGTACGCGCGGCTTTAAGTATTGTACCTGAAGTGTTTTCACTTACGAGAAACATCGCCACCTAGCGGCGAGACGTCGCAGTTTGCGTGCGGTATACGAGCACTAGCGAGAAAGTTTCCCGATAGCGCTTCGCGAGCCCTGTATGGCGTGTTGTCGTCCCGTAGTTCTTGTATGATGATTGGTCAATCTTTACATTTCCGCTCGTAATTTTTTTTTTTCATATTTTGGTAGAGAGAGAAAACTCAAACAATTGGTCTTTTTTTTTTATTAATTCTTATTGTTAATAAAAGTCTATGTAGTGTAAGTGTATTGAAAAACAATTTTTTAACATTACTTGGCTTTATTTTTCATTTGTTATACTGAAGTTAAGCAATTTTACAACTTTTTGCAGCATAAAAACATAGTGGCCACCATGAAAAAATCTTGTAGCAATTCGCCGATTTTTTCTCAAATTCAGGATACTTAAAAATAAAAAAAAGACGTGAAGACCAAAATTTTTTCTTGTTCTGTGCAATTGTTTTTTAAGACTACCAAAATGAAAAAAGAAAAAGTGGGTAATTTTTACGTTATTTTCATTCATTTGTAACCAGTCTATATGTTTTTGCAAAAATTTTGGCAATTATTTCATTTGATAGAGCAAAATTTCAGCTTTAAAAATTGTTTTTGAAAATTGCGATACGATTATTTTTAACAGAGTTATGAACGATCAAAGTCAAAATGCTCATTTTCCATTCAATCGGCGATAACTCAGTAATAATAAAAACTCGTAGAAAGATTTTTTAAAAACGATTTTGTTAAGAGAACTTCAAGCTTTTACATTAAATAGTTGAAAAATTTGGTAGATTTTTTTTTACACACGTAGCAGGTTCGCAAAATGAGAAGAAAATGTATAATTTTGTCCAGTTTGTAGTTTTCTACATGTAAAAATTAATAAACGTACAGGAACGTAAAAAGAGTAGGGAGCTTTTGAAAGTAGATACTTCAAGCTTTAAAATCCTTTTTTTAAATTTAAATTTGGTTCATTTTTCATGATGTTACAGCTGATTGAAATTTGCCAATTTTTCAAGAAAATTTAAGTGATCCTCTAATTGTTGTGAGAAGTGTAAAATCTGCAAAAAATGTCTCGAACCATTTTTAACACCAGATAATCATAATCCTCACTTTTCCATTATTTTTAAATGGATTATAAATTATAAAAAATTATAGATTATAAAATTTTTAAAAATGAAATCTACCTATAAATTTTTGACATCAAAGGACATTTAATCCATGAATTTATACACATTAATGCTTTTAAAGAATCGTTTTGTAATCGAGTCCTATTTTTTTTCATAGTTAGAGCTCCTATTGAAAACAATCTTTCTACTGGTACAGACGAAGCAATTGAATTTAAAATGTCTCGAGCCATTTTTGACAATGTTGAATAAATATCAGCATGACTTTTTCACCATTTTAAAATATTTACGTCTATACATTCTCTCGGAGCCTGCAAATAATTATTAATTTCTGTCTTCCATGAAATAAGAGAAGGCTTTTTTTTTATGTAAATAGACGGTACTTATATCTATTAGATCGTTGTCATCGACGTCCTCGTTTTTAAAAGTACGTCCTAAAGTATTTTGAATTGTATTGGCTGGTTCATTAGGATTATTTGAATAATCTGAATAATAATGATTTCTATAAATATCTTCAAATTTTAAAATAGTACAATTTTTAAGTTCTTTACCCCATGATGTTACATCAAATCCTTCGATTTTGTGTCTTGGATCTAAAATTAAAGAAATGCAATAAATCCAATTGCATTTACGATAATGTTTTAGTAATTTATCACGCCCAGCTTGAAATGCAAGAAGTAGAGTTTCATCTTGTACATTTCTATCAAATTTATTATTTAAATTTAAAGTTATTGATTCAATTTTATCAACAAGCATATTAAATGCTAACACGATAGTAGGTAATGTTTTGTCTGAATCACTTGATAAAATTTTAGAAACGTATTTAAAATGTTTTAAAAAGTGTACTATTTTTTCTAATATAATCCATTCTTCTTCAGCAATTTTTAAATTTATTAAATCGGAATTATTCCACATCATCACTAACGCTGATTTTAATACTAAAGATGTATATAACATGTTATAAGTGCTATCCCATCGTGTTCTTACGTCTAACACAGGCTTTATAAATTTAATATTGGCAGCTTCACAAAATAATTTTAACCGAATAATTAATTGTTCCGATCTTCGTATTTTTTTACAAGTATTTCTAATATTATTAATTACCTGAGAAAAGACATTTTCATTTATTTTATCATCATTTAACTCATATTCATCTTCATCTTCACTATTATTGTATTTGTTTGAATCTGAATATGGAGTATTACAGCATTGCTTGGTATCGACTTTTATTAGTTTTAAAACATCTTGTACTGCTAAGTTGATAATATGTGCGAAACATCGGAAATGCTGATTTTCTACATCAAAAATTATTTCTTCATCATTTAATAATATACTAAGTTCTTGAATAAATGTTGTATTTGCAGCAGCATTATCTAACGTTATACCTTGAACTTTCTTTTGTATATCATAATCTTTAATTATATTAAGAAAAAGGTTAGCAATGTCTTTTCCAGTATGTTTTCCATTTGATGGAACAAAATCTAATGCTAATGACTGAAAATTCCAATTATTATCTGTAAAATGTATAGTAACTCCGTAATATGATTCAAAATTTGGCGCAGTCCAACCATCAATTGTAAAAGAAAATTTACAGTCATTTTTATATTAGGATTTAAAAAAATTACGAAAAATTACGAAAAAATGTACGAAAAAATTTTTGCGTTATTTCATCGTCAAAAAACGCGAATGGAAGTCTTTTGTAAGCGAGCCATGAAACAAGCATTCTGTCCCAGACGTGATCACTTGATTGATTTTCATTCTGCAAAAAATATATAATATATTTAGAAAATATAATTCGTATTTTTGCACACGTCACAAGTACACATACACACGCACACATACGGATTACTTATTGTTTATTCACGATTACTACGCGATACAATAGTTAAAAACAGTAAAGAAAGCAAAATTTAAGTGTTGAAAAATATAAATACATATACATAACAAAGAATAAAGACATCAACAATCTGCAAAAAAGAAGACGTATATTTATTCACACATGCAGTAAATTTAAAGTAGATAAATATAATTGCAAAATAATATAAAAAAAGAATGCATGTGTATAAGTATCGCAACCAAGAAGCACGCAAAAAATTATTTATATAAACGTACATATAAAGACGATGATATGATATATAGATATAAAATAAATATATAAAATTTTATAATATTGATTTATTCGATCTATCCAACACAAAATGAGGAGTAAACAAGATACTTGTACATGTAGGTACATGTCTTGCACTCTTTACCATTACACATTCTAATGTAATATAAAAATAGTACGGATTTAATAATACTTTATACATAATTTATACAATTTAATTTCAATACTTACATTTAGAAATACATCCGTAGTTTTCTGTTTTTCTATCAATGTTTTACGTTCTATTGCTTTTGATCCAAATAAGTGTTCATATGCTTTTACATGATTTCTCTCCAAGTGTTTTTTTAATCCCGTAGTGTTACTGTTTTTCATTTTTAATTCCTTCGTTACATTTTTCTTTTCACACAATAAACATACACCAATTCTTTCATTGTTTCTTGTTTCATATTTAAAGTAAGTCTTATAATTGCATTGTTTAATCACAGTAACTTCTTCCATACTTTCGTCACCACTTTCTAAAGTATTTTCATGTTCAGTAGAAGTGCTTGGCCTGACTTTTTTGGTTAAATTTATATCAGATTTACTGCGTTTCATTTTTATGAAACAAAACTGTTGTCCGAACAATTAACAAGAATCAAGAACTATTTTATTTGATGTAAAATGCAGACGCACTAGACGCATTGACCAGTGAGTCCCGGCGACGCGACACGCAGTGACATGCAACAATCTGCGTGAGTCTATTAAACAAACCGCTAGCGCTAATCCCTGCATGTTGTTTTCTCCCAATTTCTCCCACCGGGAGCATATACTGGACTAAAAATCTATAGGGCACGTATATTATAGATTTTAATATAGTTTATGCTTCCAGTGGAAAAAATTCGGAGGAAATGAACGCAGACAATGCATGTAAATCGCGTGCATGCAATACGCACACGCACATATAATATATTTAGTGTCATGAAAAGTAAATAAGTGCATAAAAAGTAATAATAGTAATATACATTCATAACATACATATTAAATTATGTTAAATATTATTAAAATTATATAAAATATTATTTTAAACAATTATTTAATATTAGGTAAAAATAATTAATAAACTCAAGATAGAACAAGACAAGACGAGATTTTTGCTACGAATATTCATCAAGACCAAGACAAGATTAAGAATTTTCAAAATTTTCAATACCAATACAATATTTTTGTAAATATCCTCTTGTCTTGGTCTCGTGCTACCCTAAAAAGCAATGTGAGTTATGTTTCAGGGCTCAATACAAATCTGTTAAACCTAAGTGCCATGGTGAAAAAGAATATATCGGTGGTATTCTCTGAAAAAGGATAAAATCTTTAAGAAAAACGATATGAAGATTCAGAGGGAGCCTGTTTTGAAAATAAAAGGGAAGAATGGAATTTATATACTAGATGCAGAAAACATTGAACGTAACATTCAAGGATCATCGGATATGGTTAATCAAGGATCAACTTCTAGTGGTGCTAAATTATGGCACAAATGGAACATCTAAATTATAGCTATCTGAGTGATCTAAGAAATTTAGTTACTGGACTTAATTTTAAGGAAATCCCTAAATCTTTAAATTGTGTTCCATGCCTTAAAGGCAAGCAAATGAGGAAGCCCTTCAAGAAATCGAAGAAAGCAAGTAGAGCAAGTGACATTTTGGAGCTAGTGCATTCTAATGCCCTATGTATTGCAGTCTGTGACCCTATGCAAACGCCATCATGGAGTGGTAAACGTTATTTCCTAACCTTTATTGACGACAGATCGAGAAAAACTTTTGTATTTTTCCTTAAAGGAAAGGATGAAGTGTTTGAAAAATTCCGGGAGTTCAAAAAATTAGCAGAACCGGGCAGAAAACTGAAGATATTAAGGACAGATAATGAAAGAGAATACGTGAACCAGAACATGAAAAAATTCATGAAGAGGAATGGGATGCGACATCAAACAACTGTGGCGTATACAACTGAACAAAACGGAATAGCCGAAAGATGTAATCGAACAATTATGGAAAGAGCACGTACTATGATTGAAGCGGATAATTTCGATCATAATTATTGGGCAGAAACGGTAAACACAAGTGTGTACTTGAAAAACAAATTACCAACAAGGACAATTTTTAGCATGACTCCAGAAGAAGCGTGGTCCAGTCAAAGAACTGATGTGAGTCACTTACGAATATTTGGATCACGGGCTTTTCTTCACATTCCGGATCAGCAGAGAAGCTAGATGCAAAAACGAAGGAGATGATTCTAGTCGGATATTGCGAAGACTCAAAGGCGTATCGATTAATGGATCCAAATGAAAATTCAGGTAAAGTCTATAAAGAAAAAGATGTTGATTTTATTGAATTTTCAGACAACAATCATCAAAGAGGTGAGGATGGAATAATTCAGAAAGAGATCGAAGTTAATCCATTAACATGCAAACAAAAAGATGAAACTTTAGAAGAGGAAAATGAAGACGTAGAGAAAGATTAAGGATAAAGAACTTCAGAAGAAGAAAGCATTGAATGGGAAGATACAGAATATATAATTAATAATGTACAAGAAAATCGAAGGTATCCGCTAAGATTAAGAAAACTGAGAGAATTTCCAGACATGGTCATATATCAAGCTATCTGTGAAGATTCTAGTAATTTAAAATCACTAATAGTGAAAGAAACCTTTGAAGGAGAAAATGGAGAGAAGTGGAAACAAGCAATGCAGGGTGAGTTGAAATCGTTACATAAAGCCTCAGCCTGGACACTTACAGAGTTACCTGAAGGACAGAATGTAATAGACAATAAGTGGATCTTTAAGATTAAGAAAGATGCTGAAGGGAATGTTAACCGTTTTAAAGTTAGATTAGTTGCGAAAAGTTTTTCGTAAAAATTTTGAATAGATTATGAGGATACTTTTTCGCCAGTAGTAAGATATTCGACTTTGAGACCGTTGATTGCTTTAGCTGCAGAGTTAAACTTAACAATAAATTAGTATGGACGTGAAAAGGGCATTTCTGAATGGAGAGCTTAAAGAAACAATTTACATGTCTCAACCAGAGGGATGTATTAAAAGAAATAAGAGTCATTTAGTTTGTAAATTGAATAAGACAATATACGGTTTAAAACAAGCCTCCAGAACATTATATGATAAGATTACAAGTATTACATTAATTAGTGTTTTTGTTAAAAAGGATAATTTATTTTTACTTATTATAGCTTTGTATGTGGATGATTTGCTATTGTTTTCAAATGATAAAACACAAAAACTGTTAGTTAAGAAAGAACTCATGTCGAAATTTGAGATGCAAGATTTAGGAAAGGCCAGATATTTTATTCTATTTTAGATATAAGAATTACTCAAGAAAAGGATGAAATTACTTTAGATCAAATGAAGTATATTGAAAGCGTACTAGATAGATTTAATATGAAGGATTGTAAAACAGCAATAATTCCTCTTGAGTTAAACAAGAAATAGTTAAAAGTGAAAAAACTGTTTCTGAAAGGGATACCTTATTAGAAGTTAATAGGTTGTCTTATGTATATTGCAATTTGTAATCGTCTAGACATTATGCATACTGTTAGAATTCTTAGTCAATTTAATAATTGCTACAAACATGAACATTGGCAAGCGGCTAAGAAAGTGTTAAGGTATCTTAAGGGAACTTTGTATTATCGTTTAGTATATAAGAAAACAGTGAAATGTTGAAGGGCTATGTAGACTCGGATTAGGGCGGATGTATAATAGATAGAAAATCCTATACAGGTTTCTGCTTTACTTTTAGAGCAGCGATTTCTTGGGAAAGCAGAAAACAGCGAACAGTAGCCTTGTCAAAAATGGAAGCTGAGTACATGGGAATGACAGAAGCTGTAAAGGAGGTCTTACTTTTGAAATATCTGTTGAAGGAAATATTAGGCAAAAAATATTGTATTACGATATTTAGCGATAATCAATCAGCGCAGAGTTTATACTTTAAACGCAGTCTTTAAACACTACATGTAATAATAGAACTAAGCATATCGACATCAGTTAGACATCACTATGTTAGAGAAAAGATAGAGTCGAACGAAATTACTTTTAAGTACATTAAGACTGATGAGATGGTTGCAGATGTATTAACGAAAGCATTATCGAAATCCAAGCATACTTATTGCGTAAAACGAATGGGTGTTATAACGAAAAGCAATTCAAGAGGAATGTTAGAATAGGGAATTAATTTTCTGTTAAGCGATCCTACATCTATATCATTATTATTCTATGGTAGTAGTGCGATCTATGGTTACTTTTACTTTACTACTATCTTCCTCTGTCACTTCCTATATATTCTTTTTTTCGGAGATATCTTTTGTACAGAACGCGCACAATAAATCCGAAAGTATTTAGATCTGAATGATTAATCATTACAACAACATATATGATCATATTCCAGCCCGTCAAAAAGTTCTAATAAAAAATTTAATAAGGATCGCAAATTTTATCCCCTTGTAACAACACGGGAGGATAAAAAAGATATTAATAAGGATCCTTTTTACTAGTAAAAGATGTCCATATGTCATTTTTTTTAACTCTTCAAAAAAATAAAAACCTAATTTCCATCTTCCACTTTGGTGAGGTGTAACTTCTCAAGGAGGGATATAAGAATATACAGGGTGTATCCCATTTTAAAGGACCCACTCAAATATCTCTTTTCCTATGCTTTTTACAGAAAAATGTTTTCTACAAAAGTTGTTTCACTTCAAAGGAGACATAAGATGGTGCCATTGATTTGATCTTGTATAATTATTTGAAGGTCATGTGAAGATCACCTTCGATTTTTTAAATGGAACCCTATACTTTTTATTACATAGTCTTGTAGCTTATTTCAAGAGGTTTCCAAAACGCTATAAATAAATATGTTTTTGTCAAGTACTTTTCGAGATAATTTAAATTTTGTCATGACATTTTTTAATGTAAAACGCAAAATATCTTGTAAAGTATTCATTTTTTAATGACTTGACTCTAATAATATTATGATAATTTGACTTTGACTCGCTTATTCAAGGTCAAATAAAGATCAATTTGATTTTTTCAAATAAAAACCTTTATTTTCTATTGCATCGTCAAAACAAACCCCCACTCCTTCGCCCTCTGGCGCCAGCCCCCCACTCTGACTCCCGCCGGTGGTGGGGAGGGGCCAGACGGTTGGGGTCCTAGGGAAATGGAAGTCTCAGATTGGCTGACGCGTGGGTGGAGGGAAAAAAATGTCGTTTTCTGATTGGTTACCCCGTAGCTGCCACAGGTTTTGATTGGATACCCCGTAGCTGCCACACGTGTTGATTGAATACTCCCTCCATAACTGACAGGTGAAGAGACAGGGGTAAGAAATTTTGGGACGCGCGTGGAAAGAGTTAGCAAAATGGCGCCCGCCGAGATTTGTACCACGTGCGTTTTATTTCGTCGGTAAGAGAGGGAGAACAAAGAAAACCCCTCTCGCAGTGCTGTGGCACGCTTTGTTTTTCAAAAAATTCATTATTTCACTTGCTTTTATATGATAGGAAATTGTTAATTTTATATGATTTAAATTCGTATAAAAAGCTTATGTAAATCTAATCCTACGAAAACGTGCGAAAAGAGCCTATTACGGGAATTACGAATTACGCTTTTCGATGACTTATCTCGATAGGAAATGGAGGGGGGAAAACAGGAATGATTAAGTTCGAGCGAGTCTGGAACTGGTCAACTATTTTTTCGTGAAGGTTTCTTTTTAGGACTAAGAGGGATAAAAAATTCTGAAAATTTGGAGAAAAAAGGCTTTTTATTATGATTGAGGGTGAACAAAGAAATACTCTTAGATAGGAAAAAAGAAAATTTATTACTACAACATTCTTTATAGGAAAAAAATACAATTCTGCCATTTATAAAGTAGAAAGTTGTTCGGAAATTGTACAAATAATAGTTTATGATTCACGACTCGCCAAAATTGTACGAAGAATCTCGTTAAAGTGCAGTGAAGTAATCTCCAAAAATATTACAGTGAAAAAGATGTCGAGGAAAGTTAAAGCGTTAATTTGAGTACGTACATTACGCTCGATATCGTCGTAATTTCCTCTAAATGTCAGTTTCACAATATCGCGATTAATGTAACTTTTTGGGAGATTTAACTCGATTTCCTTTATTAAATACTGCACACATTTATTGACGTTGTTCTCTAAAGTTTGCAAAAGTGACAAATGCGCGTTGAAACACTCAGTTACATTTTTCAATCCGAGAAAAGTAGTCTTCTGCATCACTATCGCCACACTCTATGTTTTCCGCTTCTTCGCAGATGGAAAATCCGTTGTCTCTCCGTCTGTAGGTGCCGTAGAAGCTTTTTCTTCTTCTTTGTACGCCACCAATATGGATCTCACGCCATAGGATGTGGTAAAATTAATGCAAATATTGTTGATGATGAGAGGGTCCGGCTTCATTTTGTCGTTGTCCTCAGAGAAATATTCTTCCATGAGTCCCATATTCTCTTGAAATTTCTGCCATGTATTGGCGTCGAAACGAATTCCCTCCGCATAGCTGCCGGTTAATTTGACTACCGGTGCGAAGAGTCCCTCGTTTGTTACTTGCAAATCCACATGCAGCCTTTTCGTATGCGAGTTGTTGAGTCCGTACGTCGTCGATAGCAGCAGATGAAAGCGTCCGTTTCCTTCCTCGGTGTCGCTCTTCTTATATTTCTTAGAGATATCGCCGGGATACTTCCGCTTCTCGAAATTATTACCGCCTTTATAACTAGCCATTGCTCTTATTTTTCTGCAGCGGTAACACTCGAATCGAATCAAACGTCTGAAGAGTGCACTGTTCACAGACTTGCTGCTTCGGACGACGATGAGACTCGAATGATTTCGATTTTGTAAACTTAGTTAGCACCTTAGCTCTGTTTAGGTCGATGGTGGGGTTTTTGTTAAAAAAATTAAGCAGCGCTCGCATGAAAATTGAAAAAATTTAGATTTTTCTAGAAGAGGCGTCGCATAAAAAACTTAAAATATGTTAGAAGATAAAGTTTAAACTAATTTTAAAAGGTTTATGTGCTGGAAGATATTTTGTTAACATTATACCAGGGTTTGAAACCTATGGGCATAGAAATTTTACTTTGGGATTAAATAGGCATAAAAGAATAGAAAAAAATTTGAATTTTATCGTCTAGACAATTTTAAACGATAGAAAATATTTGTAACAGATAGCATTTGCAGGGTTTTAAAATTTATAACCTTTTGTTACTTATAAAAGAAAAATATCAGAAAAATAGAAAAAAATGGAAATTGAAAAGCATCTCTCCTTTCAATATCTCCTTTGAATAAATTTTCCTCACGGAGAATTTATGAAGATTTATTGCTAACATTACGTGACGTTTTGAAATTAAAGCCCATCCGTGGTCTGTAAAGGAAATACGTATCAATAAAAGATAAGATTTAGATAGGTAAAAGGCAAAAACATAGTCCTTCGATGTCGCTCAGAGCAAAAAATTAAGGTTTATCGTCACGAGATAAAGATATATTGAGAACATTTTGAAATTTAAGGCTATTCAAAAAATATGTAAGCCCAAATAACTAGAAAAATAGAAAGGTCTTACTTAGCTTTTTCTTTCTCGCTATTGCGCCAAGAAGACGCAGCTAGTTATAACGTAAGGGCTTTTCAGCCTGCGCGGAAATAATAAAGTTAAAGCACCATAAAACACCTAAGCAGCATAAAACATATCCGGTGGGGAGGGCACTAGTGTCTCTCCAGAATCTATCAAACAAAATTGAGACAAGAAAATTTTCCGACCTTTTTTCGGAAAATATTCCTGGGTATAAAATCAGGATACGCTGCAACTAGGTGTTAGTCCTGCTTCAGAACGTACTCTTATCATATTCGGGCCTTTCGCTAAACTTACAATATTTTGTAAATCGGTAATAGTGTGATCAAGTGATATGTGAAAATAAGCAGCAGTGTAGTGAGACAGTGTCTGTGTACAAAAAAAGATGGAGACGCGTACGATTATTACTAATTTTTTCATCATAGCGTGTAACTTGAATAAGAAAATTGAGAAAGGACGCTATTTTAAAAAATTAAGTAATAATACCGGAAATAACTATGAATTATTTGCGGAATTTGTGCGCGAGTGTTCCAACACACTGTTGTGTTTTATGTACAAAGCAGGCGACTGTGGCAATGATGCGAGATTAGAAAACATAATATCACGTCTTGTCGAATCGCGTATCGCAGATATCTCATTTTTTGAGAACGACGCGGGAAGACATATAGCTGACTTCCTGCAGCGTAATGAAAATAGCGAAGAGGAAAGAGGTAAGTTAACAACTAATAAGTATTAAAAGTAAAGCACAGGATTTGTGATTTAATATTTAATTATAATATCTATTTCTCAGTAAAAAGGAATGTTGCAATTGTGAATCCGCTTCCTCGCCGGAGTCGGCTAACTTTAAGACGATACGCGGTGAGACGACGCGCTGTAGAAGAACCCGAGGAAATTGTTCCCGCACGTAAGTTGAGAAATAATAATAAATTAATTTTTATTAGAAATTTCACATTTTATACAGATTTTAACCTTCTAGGGAGAGCTCGGATCGAGGCGGGGGTCGATAACGCGGCGCACCAGCGTAACAACCCTGTCATACCTACCATCGACTTAGAAACCGGTAAATCACGATTTCAAAATAACGAGCTATAAAAAGTTAGACATAACATTACTATAAGAATAACAAAATAAATATAATTCTGTTTAGATGACGACGAGACTGATGTCAGAATATCGAGCTCGCCCGACACTGATATATACTCTCCGAGTAAATTTTTAAAATAAGCCAGAGAAACTTCTTCACCCGTAATTAATTTAGATAAATAATAAGATTTTTAAATACAATAATATTTTTAGTACGTATAAATGAGGTAGAGGATGCACGCGAGGAAAACGAGGGAGAAGAAGAGGTGGTGATGGAGGAGGCGGAAGAGGAACAAGAGGAAGAAGAAGAAGAGTCGTTCCCAGAGGCGCAGAGGTGGTGGGTATCGGAGGAAGAAAATACGGAAGAGGAGGAGGAGGAGGAGGGGGGGGGGAACAAGACGAGGAAGAAAATGAGGAACAGGAAGAGGAAGGAGAGGAGGAACAAGACGAGGAAGAAAATGAGGAACAGGAAGAGGAGGGAGAGGAGGAAGAGGCGAAGGAGGAGGGGGAGGAGGAGGAGGAGGAGGCAATAGAAGAAGAAGTTATCCCCGCATCTTCTGAAAATGAAGGTAATAATATTTCGCTATACTTTTTAGTTTAGTTACTTAGTTATATTCTTACGCGTGTTTTTTGCTAGATCTATACTCTCCGGTAATATTCCCGCTATTGCAAAATAATTAAAGCTGGAGAGGGAAAAAATACTATTCCAAGCGACCAGATTAAGCAACTAGAGGTGAATTACTTTAGTATGCTATATCTCCGTCGCAATTTCACATACTAATAAAATTGAATTCATTGATGTGAAACAAATTCAACAAAAGTTTAAAAAGTTTTTGTCTTTTTTCAGTCCAAATCGGTGGCGGCGCTATTCGTTCTGTTGACGCGGAAAATAACGAACATCATCATCACGAGCAACATACACATTCACAGCAGTATCAGCAACAGTCACAACAGTCGCAGCAACTAGCGCAACAGCATCAACAGCAGCAACAACAACAACAACAACAGTCACAGCAGCAGCAGCAACAGCCGCTACAGCATCAGTCGCAGCAGCAGCAGCCGCATCAGGTCGGAAATACTTTTAGCTATATAGATTTACTGGCAGAAAATTCGCGACGTTTTTGTAATTTCGAAGCACTCGGTAGGGAGGCTGAATTTAGAATACGACCGTTGGCCGAAGGTGCCGTCTGTGTACGCTGGTTAGAAAACGCGTTCCGTGAAATTTACAAGTACGCCGTACACTCGAGCGAACAGGATGACTACGTCGGAATCTCCTTTGATTCGGCGGAATTAACACGCGGAGCGGCAGGTCTATCGTTTCGTCCGATACGCACCTTAGCTCCCGAGGATATATGGGGGCTCGTGAGTTCAGTAGCGCAAAGCGCCGGAGGAATCGATATCGCGCGGTCTTTCACTGTGCGTGTTTTCAACGTAGCGGTGCCCGTGGGTCGTGGCAAGGCGAACAAATTAACACACGAAGACGCCGCTAAACGCTCGATTTTACAGCTAGCCAATTCCGATAACCTTTGTCTCCCTCGTTCTCTCGTAGTGGCGCGTATTCATTGCGAACGCGGGAATCTACGCACGGGCGAATTACACGAACGTTGGAACTCGGTTAGATACCGGACTTCCGTGTTACAACGCGAGTTAGCGCTAGAATTAACGAGGAATGCAGGTATCACGATACTCGAAGAGGGTTGCGGAATACGTGAAATCGAGAGTTTTCAACGGTTTCTCAGCGCTGAAGATATGGCTATTGTGGTATACAATTTTAATAACTTTGGACGCGGTGAGAAATCTTTGTATGATGGTTGCGAAACACTTGCCACGATAGGACGTGAACCATTGTTTCGATTAAATATTATGTATTACCTGGGCTTGCAACATTATAATCCGATTTTGAGCTTAAAAGCCGCGGCCGGTTCTCGCGGGGGATATTGTGTTGCGTGTAATGTCGGTTATCGCAACGATGTAGGACACCGTTGCTCTAAAAAATGTCCGCGCTGTTACGCCGTACCCTCGTGCGAACAATCCAATGCCGAGTTTATCAAGTGCGATAGATGCAATCGCGATTTCTTCGGAAACTCGTGTTTCGAGCGTCATTGCGCGAAGAAATCATATGCTGAAGAATCTCTCGCGAGCGTTTGTGAATCCGTACAAATTTGCAGCGGGTGTAGGATTTTTAAAACATCAAAATCGCGACACGAATGCGGCGTTGTGTTTTGTAAAACGTGTTGTTCGAGGCAATCAGTAAACCATTTTTGCTTTATGCAGCCTCTTCGCCGTAAAATCATAGTTGAGGACCCTGGGAAGGGTACGAGTACTATGGCGGTGGGAGAAGAGAGCAGTGCAAGCAAAAAAGATAACGCGAACAAATCCTCCAAAGATCGCGTCGCATTCGTGTTTTACGATTTTGAAACGCGACAAGACGAAACGGTCGAAGGAACCGATGCTGTGAAGATTCACGTACCGACTCTCTGCGTCGCGCAACAAATTTGCGCGGTATGCGCAGCGATAGACGACATGACGGTGCGATGTCGTTGGTGTGGGGTGCGCGAATTCGTATTTCGCAATAATCCGATGAAACAGTTTGTCGATTTTGCCACGCGAACGACAAAATGTTTTAAAAAGATCATTTGCATCGCGCATAATGTGAAAGCGTTCGACACGCAATTCATTTTAAAATACTTAACTGAAAACGCGAAGATGACGGAAGAGCCTGAGGTGATTTTGAACGGCACGAAAATTGTCGTAATGTTGGTCGGACATACAAAATTTATCGATAGCGCGAATTATATGCCTATGCGATTATCCGACTTGCCTAAAGGGCAGGACTTTCGGGTTGCAGGACACATCGGATAAAGGCATTTTTCCGCATTTATTCAATACCCTCGAGAATCAGGCGTATGTCGGTCCGATACCTGAAGCGCGATATTATTCCCCCGAACAAATGAAACCCGAGGAGCACGAACGTTTCGTAACCTGGCACGCTGAAATGTTACGAAAAAACGTCATTTTCAACTTTCGAGAGGAAATTATTCGTTATTGCCGCAACGACGTGGATATTCTACGACGCGCGTGCATGGCTTTTAGGAAGATCTTTTTAGAACGCGGTAATGTATGCCCGTTCGAGGAATGTACAACTATTGCGTCCACGTGTATGAAGGTTTTTCGTAAAAACTTTCTTTGCAAGGACGAAATAGGGATCATTCCCGCGCGGGGATTTAGAAACGCCGATAAACAATCGCCAAAAGCCATACAGTGGCTAACGTGGATGGAGCGCGAACTTGGCCAGCTTATATTACATGCAGGTCGAGGTCGCGAGCATCAAGTCGAAGGCACGCGCGTTGATGGATATTACGAGACGAAGGTAAATAATGAAACGTCTCGACATGTACTGGAGTTTCACGGCTGTTTTTGGCACGGATGTCTAGCGTGCTTTAAAGTAAATCGCGATAGAACGCTTTCGTCTGAGAATCGTAGAAAAACGATCGACGCGCGCTACGAGCGAACTCTCGCGAGGACGCGGCATCTTCAAAACCGAGGGTACCACGTGACAGAGATGTGGGAGTGCGCTTTCAACCGAGAGATGAGGGAAAATCGAAAGATGCGTGAGTTTCTCGAAAACCACCCAATGGTAAAGCTCACGCCTCTCGATCCTCGCGAGGCGTTTTACGGCGGACGTACAGGTAATATTACAACCCTGTGCGAGGCTAAGGGTACAGAGAAGATACGCTACATCGACGTATGTTCTCTGTATCCTTTTGTATTGAAAACCGGTGCTTTCCCGATCGAACATCCCGATATTTATATCGGGCGAGAATGCAGCGCAATAATCGGGTCGGCACCAAATTATAATTTTGATTCGGTCGAGGGTCTCATTCGCTGCAGAGTACTCCCACCGCGCGACCTCTTTCATCCGGTACTTCCATATCGCGTGAATAACAAGTTATTGTTCGCCTTATGTCAAAGTTGCTACGAAACGTTCTCGCAGGCTGAGTGCACTCACAATGGTCCCACCGAACGGGAGTTCGAGAGTACCTGGGTATCCTGTGAATTGCGCAAAGCCATCGAGAAAGGATATCTCGTGACAGACGTAAGCAAGATCTGGCAATATAAAGTCACGCGATATTGCTCCGCCACTCGTCAGGGCGGTTTGTTCGCCGAGTATATAAATACCTTTCTAAAATTACAAGAAGCCAGCGGATGGCCGAGCGAATGCGAGGATGACGAGGCTAAGGAGCGATACCTGCGGGAATATGAAGAAACCGAAGGTATCGTTCTCGATAGAAACGCGATCGCCCGAAATTCAGGTTTACGCTCGGTCGCGAAGCTGTGCTTGAACTCATTTTAGGGAAAATTCGGCCAACGAGCCAATCTGCCCAAGACCGAAGTCGTCAAAACTTACCAGCGTTTCGCGACTTTGCTCACGAGTCCCGAGCACGAGATAACCGATATATTACCCGTCAACGACGAGGTAATGTACGTTTCCTGGCGGCTACGTGAAGAGGCGATCGTAGCCTCGCCGATAACGAACGTCGTGATCGCAGCATACACAACGGCACAAGCGCGGTTGAAATTATACGAATATTTAGAACTATTAGATAGGCGTGTATTATATTACGATACGGATTCATGTATTTACATAAGTAGCGGCGATCCAGACGAATACGAACCGCGTACGGGAAATTTTCTGGGGGATATGACCGACGAACTCGAAAGTTACGGGCGAGGAAGCTATATCGAGTCGTTCGTCTCGGGCGGTCCGAAATTTTACGCGTATGTCGTTCGTACGCCGAAGGTCGCGCGCACGAGGTGTGTAAAGTTAAAGGCATAACGTTGAATTACGCCAATTCTTTAACCGTAAATTTTAATAATATTAGAAAAATAATACTAGAAAGCGAGAAAAAAAATTCAGCGGATGAAGAAGAAGAAAAAGAGGAAGGAACGGCGGGGACATCGATAAACCTGCGTTTCAGTGCAATTCGTCGCACCAAGTTTCATGAAATTGTGACTCGTCATGAAACAAAAACGTGTGCGCCGGTATTGGTGAAACGTAAGTTTATCAATAGTCGTTATTCTGTTCCTTATGGGTATGTGGAGGAGTAATTTCTTTTTCTTCTTCTTTTATAATTATTCAGCTAGTTTTAAGTTAAGCGAATTTTCTGCCACGTTAAGTCATATATATATATATATATATATATATATATATATATATATGTATAAGAAACGTTATAAATATAATTGTAAAAATATTTGTAAGATATTTGTAAAAATAAAAATTTTGCTTGTAAATTTTCAGCTCTTAAACATTTTTATTCATTTTGTATAGATATAGGAATATTTTGTAATTTTTAAACAATGTATTTTTATACGTGTAAATATAGAAATTGAATTGTCATGTTTTAAAAAAAATCACTTTAATTTCCTCTTCTTCCAAAGCCCGCTTATTTCCTATAAACTTGTAACCTCTCCCGCGGAGCATCGCGCGCAACGAGCTTATACGCGATGCACCCCCACAACTATATGCTGAGCGTCTCCCCCCGCGAATAAGCTTATGCACCCCCGCGCGTGAATCAGCTCTTTGTCGATCGCGGTGTTTTCCGCTCGTCAGCGGTGTATGCGCTGGCTCCGCCGCCGCCGCCGCCGCCGCGAAGGTAAGCTTATATTTCAGATTCTTGCACGAGAGGGGGGAGAGGGTGAAACGTTACCACATATTTTTCTTTATGAGGTTATGCGAAGGCTTCGTGTCGTTCATTTCGCAAAATGGATGTGCGTTGGAAACATCCCTGGACATCGATCGTATGCGGACCTACAGGGTGCGGGAAAACAATCTTCGTAAAGACTTTTCTGCGGAATTTATGCCGCATGGCCGACGTTCGCTTCGAGAGAATTTTGTTTTATTACGCAGAGTGGCAAGACGCCTATCGTCAGTTGCAATACGAGAAAGAGGAGAAGACAGGCAAACTAACAGTGACGAGGACGATTGAATTTCACGAGGGATTACCACGATCGGAGGATTATTCGCGTGATCCACTCATCCCGAAATTAGTGATAATCGACGATCTTATGAGAGAATCTTCCTCGAGCGACGCGATCGTGGATCTTTTTACCAAGGGTAGTCACCATAAGAATCTCAGCGTAATTCTTATCTCGCAGAATCTTTTTCATCAGGGGCGCGGACAGCGCGACATATCGCTCAATGCGAATTATATTGTCGTTTTCAAAAACCCTCGTGATCGTGCCCAAATTCGGCATTTAGCGCGACAAGTCTACCCCGACGATCCAAAGTTTGTAGAAGAAGCATATTACGACGCCACGTCTAGAGCGCACGGATATTTGCTATTCGATCTAAAACAATCAACTCCGGACGAATATCGATTTCGGACGTGTATCTTTCCCGATGATACGAGACATTACGTCTACGTACCGCGTAGATCGTTTCCCAGCGGACACGTATAAAAAGCGCGTAACGTTACTCGCGCGTCTCAGTCGTGTAACTCTCTCGTGATGAAGAAAAACGGCAAAAGATCGGATAACGCGACGAAAATCGCCCGTCATTCGATCGGAAAGAGAAACGCCTGTCTGCTAGAGGCATTGTGTCATCTGAACAAAAATCAACGAGCGGCCCTCCTTCGGACCGCTGACGATAAATTTATTCGCTGTATATGCGAATGCGTGGTTAATACTCTTAAGGGTAACGTCCCGCTTGAACATCGCGAAAAAGTTTGTCTAAGCAAATACAAAACAACACTGCGTCGCATCGCGGCAAAACAAGGTAATTGGAAAGCTAAAAGAAAGCTAGTGCTACAGCGTGGCGGATTTTTACCCTATATTATCGGTCCCATCTTGTCAGCCTTATTAACACGTATTATCGGCGGGTGAAAATCGTGAGAATAAAAGTGTTATGGAAAGAGCAAAAAAAATGGTTTTAATTTCTACGGAAAATCTCGAGAGAATGCAACAGCAGCAACAGCAGCAGCACCAGCAACAGTATCCGACAACGACTGCACAGGAGGCAGTGGTAAATACTGCATCGCGAAATTCGGAAAACGATGATAGCGAAAATACTGTACGAACCCCCGGAACTCCTCTGACTCGACTCGATGCGGAAATGAGCCGCATTCTTAATTCACATTGGCCGCGCAGCGAGGATGAGAAATGGAAAATGTACAGAGAGGTGCTTTGGCGATATCTACACTTTATTCGAGAAGCGCGAAACCGAAATGTCTCACGCTACATTGGTGAAACTGAAATTGAGGCCGATGATACGGAGACCATCGACAAGCACGAAACACCGTACGACGATATTTTTCTCGAACTCGCGCAAAAATCACAAAGTTCCAGCAAGCTTCCACATTCGAGTGGTATTGACATAACGAAAAATACCGAAAGGAAAGAGCATAGTAGGCATGTGTTAGAAAGCGTCAAAAAAATAGTGGAAACCGTCCCGAAAACTTATCGCGTTCAAGCTCGCTTGCTAATGCGGCATTTGCTCGATAAAGCGGTGCCTGACAGAATTAGCTGGAACGAGGAAGGAGTCGTAACTATAGACGGCAACATCGTAAAAGATTCGAATATCGCGGATCTGATAAACGATGCGATGCGCGAGAGAAAAACTGTGAAAGCTGTGGGGAGAATTCAGTTTGCTCGCTTATTGCGTGGCTTAAACACACGTTCGGCACTGGTGGGCAATAAAGAATTATTAAGAACCTTCGCTTCTTCAATTATCGAGAAAACACAGTCTTTCGTGTGTTCTACTCCGAAAATATCGAAAGTACAAGCGTTGTCAGCGGTATCTGTGCAAAAGCGCGGAAGGAGAAGAAGCAGGAAGCGCGAACGAGAAGAAGAAGGAAAAGGCGTCGATTGCGCGCTGTTTCTATCCCCTCATTTTAACAAAGCCTATCCCCCTACAACTTTTATGAATTACGCCGATTGTGTACCGGCGAGAAAAAGGCGCTTGCTCGACTGGAGTACGCTGAAAAAACGTTGATGGCGAATCTTGAAAAATTGTACTACGACCCGTCGCATTATGCAGGCTATTCGGCGGTGGATAATCTGACACGCGCCGCTAAACCGAATTTCTCACGTAACAAAGTCACACGTTGGCTCGAATCGCAAGACGCGTACACACTGCACCGGCCATTGCGACGAAAATTTCCACGACTGCATTACAGTGTAACCAATATCGACGATGTGTGGGAGGCCAATTTGATCGAGCTCCGAAATCTAAAGAGTTACAATGACGGATATTCTTATCTGCTTGTGATTATCGATGTACTCAGTAAATTTGTCTGGGTAGAGGCGTTACGGGATAAAACAAGCAGCAGCGTAATAAAGGCTTTTCAGCGTGTTCTCTCGAGAAGCAAAGGACGAGTACCTGTATACTTGCAAACAGACAAAGGCAAAGAATTTGTCGCGCGACCAATGCAGAAGTTTCTGAGAGAAAATGATATTCGTTTTCGAGTAACTCGCAATCCCGACATTAAAGCCACAATCGTCGAGCGCTTTAACAGAACGTTGAAGGAGCGGATGTGGCGCTACTTCACGCATAAGAATACGCGACGCTACATCAATGTTTTGCAAGATATCGTATGCGCGTACAATCACACCCGACATTCGTCCACTAGAATGCAACCTGCGACCGTGACGCGCGATAATGCGCGTATAGCGTACAAAAATATAAACCGACGATGGAATAACGCTATAATCGCGAAACGAGGCCGAAAGGCTAAATACCACGTCGGCGATCTCGTTCGCGTCAGTAGAACTAAAGGCACCTTTGAGAAAGGTTACGAGGCAGGTTGGAGCGAGAAGATATTTCGAATTCACCGAGTTCTCGAATGGCGAAAACCACTCGTGTACGAGTTGAGCGATTTAGCGGGAGAAATCATAGACGGTATTTTTTATGAGCAGGAATTGGCTCGAGTTGACAAAAACTTGCAGGAAGAAGAATTTATCGTCAATCGTGTGATAAGGAGTAAGGGGCGAGGTGATAATAAGCAGTTGCTGGTTAGCTGGTGTGGTTATCCCAGCAAGTTCAATACTTGGATTCCCGCGACGAGTTTAACTCGCGTTCGAGATGGGGGAGGATCAATTTCTCATGGTACTTCCGAGCAATAGCAGTATGCGATATTTTCCGGAGAATACAACATCGTCTTTTATAACGGAATTACCGAATACTGTACATTTGCACGGCGAATGGGAAGTAGCGCTAAGCGAGATCCAATTTCCATGTAGTTTTTTACACGTTGGCTACGACGAAAATGTGATCAAATTTGCCGAAGAAATTGTGTTCAATTTTGACGAAGTCGAAAAAGAAGACGAGAAGAAAAAGAAAGATTATTATTACGGTGTCCAGGAAACTCTGCGAAAAGTTACAATTCCAAGTGGTATTTACAAAAATATCGAGGAACTGCTTCTCGCGCTTAATTCAGCTTGCGATAGTATCGAATCGCATTTTCATTTCGAGCAGAAATCCGCGAATGGAGGAAAAATTTGCATATGGCTTACCTGCGGCACATTTTGCGAAAAAATTCATTATATAAGCCTTTCCAATAAACTTCAACAAATACTAGGGTTCGTAATACCCTCTGTTGACGATGCAAATTTACATACCACGCTTACGCTACACGAAGCTGAAGAGGGATATTATACAGAGACTTTTTATAGACTTGGTTTTACAGACATTATTAGCGAAACATCGAAAATCCGGCGGACGGGGCTGGCTGGTACTGAACCCTACAGTTTAACGCGCGGTATTCCCGATAAAATGTTCGTTTATTGCGATATTTGTGAGTCTTACATAACAGGTGATGTGCGAACTCCTCTGTTCCGAATAGTACCGATCGATATACATAGAAATAATTACGCATACGGTGCGAATCTGGTGAAATATTTCTCACCCCCGCATTATATTCCTTTGCGAACAAATTTCTGTCGGATTGAAATAGATATAAGAGATAAACTCGGAAAAAAAATACCATTTGAATCTGGGACATTGACGGTAACATTACACTTTCAGCGTGTCCAATAACATTCAACTGAATACAGAAGCGGGTAAAACATCGGCTATGGTTAGTTGGGAAAGATTGCTTTTTACGCCGAGATGGACTACGTCATGGATGACGAGGAGCATTACAGCCTTCAGAACGGTGGTGGGAGGGGTGGAGGAATTCCTCGAGTTTTCGTCGGCTCGCCCTATCAGCGTGGTCACGGAATCGGAAGTTTTCTCGGCGGATTATTCAGAAAAGTACTACCTTATTTCGGTAAAGGGCTGCGCGCTGTAGGTAAAGAGGTCTTACGCGCTGGGATGAATGTGATAGAAGATGTTGAAAATAATACCTCATTGAGGGATGCGGTCAAAAATCGATTTGCGGAATCGAGAGGTAACCTCAAAAGAAAAGCCGAAGAAAAAATAAAAAACCTGATGAAGGGATCGGGATATAAAGTATCAGCGAAAAACGCGGTGCTTCAGTTTCCTCCCGGCAGCCTCGACACGCACATCGCGAAGAGACCATCGCTTCGTAAACGCGGCCGCTCAAGCAAAAGAAAATTGTCATCGAAAAGTAGTGCGCAAAGAAAAAGTGTGAAAAAATCGAGGAGAAAAAAGAAAATTCGTGCCTCAGGCAGAAAAATTAAAAGACAACAGCTACGTCACATCGTCGAGCTGGTGGGAAGAAGAAGAAGAAGCGCTGTGTATCCGACATATTTTCTTAAAGGACATCCAAGCCAGAAATTCGCGAAGAAAGGAGAATAAGCATGTCCTTTCTCCACACCCACTCGAGCGAGTGCTTAAAGAGTGAACTTGATCTCTTCACTTTACCACCTACTCAAACCAGCATTGAGAGCGCACAATGGATTTATTACAAACCCGTAACTTCGCTCGCGGACGACGCCCCTATAGAATTCGTCATACCCAGTCACGGGGAAGACTATCTGGATCTCGCGCACACTATGCTGAGTCTCCGCGTACGAGTGGAAAGTGCAACAAAAGCCGCGGCAGATACCGGCTCAAGCGCGACCAAAGTAGGTCCTGTAAATCATTTACTGCATTCCATGTTCAATCAAATCGACGTATATTTCAATCAAAAGCTCGTGTCGCCACCAAACAACGCTTACGCATACCGTGCGTACATCGAGGCGTTATTAAATTATGCTTCACCCGCAAAAACCTCCCATCTCACCTCTTCACTGTGGGATGCGGACACTCCCGAGCGCATGGACGAAACGCTAGATTCGTCAACCCTAAATCAAGCTCTCGCAAGACGCGCTCGTTACATTCAGGGAGAGCGTGCGTTAGATCTCATAGGTCATCTTCACTGCGACATTTTCAATCAGGATAAATTCCTAATTAACGGGGTAGAAGTTAGAGTGAGACTCGTACGCTCGAAAGATTCGTTTTGTCTCATGGAAAGTAACTCACAGTCAAAAATACGCATTCTAGATGCCAGTCTACTCGTGAGAAGAACGAAAGTAAGCCCCGGTGTGCTGTTCGCACACGCAAAAATGCTGAGTAAAGTCACCGCCAAGTATCCCCTCACGAGGGTTGAGGTTAAAACATTCACGATACACTCCGGTCTCGTGGGAGAAACGCTAGACAATGTAATACTCGGTTAACTACCAAAACGAATAATAATCGGTTTTGTTGATAATAAAGCCTTTAACGGTGACCGAAAATTAAACCCGTTTAATTTCAAAAATTACGGTATAAATTTCTTTTCGCTGTACGCCGACGGTTTGCAAATTCCCAGTAGGCCGTTACAACCGAATTTTTCGAAAGAGGAGCCGCTCTATATCGAAGCGTTTTACACACTCTTTTCGGGAACAGGAGTACACTTTTTGAACGAGGGGAATTCCATAAGTAGAGACGATTATTCCAACGGATACTGTCTTTTTGCTTTTGATCTTACTCCCGATTTATCGACTAATTATGCCGGACATTGGAACCTCGTGAAACATGGGAGCTTACGAATAGAAGTGAGATTCGAAAAGCCCCTTGACGTAACCGTTAATTGCATTGTGTATGCAGAGTTCGATAATGTTCTAGAAATCGACTCTTCTCGTCAAGTTATCGTCGACTTTTCCGGATAGGCTTTTATGTCAAGCGTAACCGAATATAGAATCAGTTTTGAACGAGACACGAGTGCGAGCACTTCGCTTGAAAAATTAAGAGTGTGAACCTAAGATTTGGTTATAGACATGGATATAGTCATCGACATTCAGGGTTTTCGCGATGTCTTCGACAAGTTTATTCCCAAAGAAGTCGCAGTTGTCGCGATTAATGCGACTTTCGCCGGACACTGGATTATGATATCGCCTTATCCATTTGCTGAATTACCCGAGAGAACAAGACGCGAAAATAATTGGCTTTCGCGAAATTATCATGGCATAGAATGGTTCGATGGAGAAGCCGAACCTGAATATTTTACACGCCAACTACGGGAAATTATACGAACGGCTCGCTGTATCTATGTCAGAGGACGTGAAAAGGCTCATTACTTGCATAATCTACTCTCCAGAAACGTATATAATCTGGAAGAAGTTTCCCCACCATTTAAAAATTTGTCAGATGTCAGCGAGGGAGGACACCGTTGCACTTACCACGGATTTCGAACTGACGCGAAATTTGTCTGCGCGTTGCGGAACGCCTTCAAATTGAAACGTTGGCTACTCGCACGAAACGCCAGTGAGACTAGCGGTGACACGACCTACGCTAGTCTCTCTCACGATAGTTGGGCTGTAAGCGACAATGAAAGCGAAAAATCTGACAACTATATTTTTGTGAAAAATATTGAAGCGTGGCGGAGGAGTAGCGTGATAGGGGAAGAAGAAGAGAAGAATCTAACACCGAAAGAAGAGGAGGCGAAAGCCTATCATGTAAACGACCTTGCTATTAAAACTTACGTAGAAGAGTAATATCTTTCGTCGATAGATAGAGACGATATTGCGCGAGTAACTAGCGTTTCCGATAATTCACCAAAGAAATTGGAAAATGAATTCATTGGAAATCTTACAAGCGTTGCATCATCTCGATGTCAAATATGCGGGAATCTATCCTGCCGACCGACTGCCGAGAGTGTGGACGAGATCGACAGCCATCGTCGCTAACACGGATAATCACGATCGAGCTGGACAACATTGGATCGTCTTTTACATCGACGAGCAGGGAGCAGGAACGTATTTCGACAGCTATGGATTACCGCCGTTGGATCCCCGATTCCTCCTACGACTTCGACGAAACTCCAGCACGTACCAATGGAATAACCAGACTCTACAGGGAATGTTTTCTCAAGCGTGCGGACAGTACTGCTGTGTATTTTTATATTTCATGTGTAATGGTTATAATCTTAGGTGGTTTCTTAATCTGTTTACCATGGATAGTGAGCGTAATGACCGTCTAATTGTAAAATTATTTCGGAAAATTTTCCTTCATAATAAAAACTCATGCGAAAAACCCCACTCTGTAATGCTGTCATGTTCAGTCTTGTAGCGTTAAGCGTACAATTAAAAGAGATAATTAATTCTCAAAACAATGTTTCATTTTGTGTAACAACTTTTATTATATAATAAATCTATTGTATCTTCAACACGGCTATTTTTTGTTCGCCTTACTCGTAATAAAATTTTTTTCGCCTAATTTTCAGGATTAACTTTTGTATCTTTGTAAATCTTCCATCACACGCTGACTAAATAATAATTCGAAATTCGCAATCCTCGTAATCAATTCCTCTCACGCGTTTTCGTGGGATTAGATTTCCATAAACTTCTTATGCGATTTTAAATCATAATTTTCTATCATATAAAAGTATGTGAAATAATGAACTTTTTTGAAAAACAAAGCGCGCCACAACGCTACGAGAACGTTTTTCTTTGTCCTCCCACTCTTATCGGCGAAATAAAACGCACGTGGTACAAATCTCGATGGGCGCCATTTTGCCAACTCTTCCTACGCGCGTTCCAAAATTTCTTACCCCCTGCCTCTTCACCTGTCCGTTATGGAGGGAGTATTCAATCAACACACGCTGTAGCTACGGGGTAACCAATCGAAACGCGTGGCAACTACGGGGGCATCCAATCAGAATGTGTCATTTTTTCCCTCTACCCGCGCGCCAGCCAATCAGAGGCTTCCATTTCCCTGGGACCGCAGCCGTCTGACCCACCGGCAGAGAGTCGGAGTGGGGGGCTGGCACCAGAGGGCCGAGGAGTGGGGGTTTGTTTTGACGCCCCATAGCTGCCAGTATACTACTCACGCGTAGGGACCGTGCCAGGCGACTCCCGTCAACCGGGGTGTCCAGGTCGCGAAGATCGCAACGTAGGGATCCGCCACGAAAACTAACAGGTTCGGCGGCATCAGGGCTGCCAAACCGAATAAATATCTTAATTGTCTAACCTTTTATCTCTTAATGTTACTTAATGTTACTTACACGCGTGTGCGTGTGTGTCTTTCGTTTTTTCTTTCTCGTGCGGATGTATGTTTATATTATAAAATAAAGATTAGGGATTAGATTAAGCATATATGTAAAATTATTGTAATCATAATTAATAAATTAGTATGTAATTTAGTTTATAAGTAATTATTATTACTTATTTATTCGTTTTGGCAGCGTCAAGTTTTTTGAAAAAAAATTTATTTGTATCAAAATACTTACTTGTCTGCTTTATATTATCTCCTTTATTTCTTACTTATACAGCCGCACAACAACCGTTTTTTGTAAAACAATCTTATATATAAGATCAAACTATGAACACTTGCCAAAAAGTAACAGTGAAGAAATAGATGTTCTAGTTTATGTAACTATCCATTTCTATAGTTGGCGCACTTTTTTATATCACTACTTTCGTAGGAAAGATAAATTTTTTGTCCTTTTTACAACAGTTACTTTTTTAGGCGTATTTTAAGCGCGTATACTTGACGCTTTTTTTTACCTTTTTTGAAAAGGTAATTTTTTATAACAAGAATTAAAGACGTCTATTTGACGGTACTGATTTATAATAAAAATCAAAAGTGTCTGTTCTGACGGTACTGATTATAATAAAAATTAAAAATTTTTACGATGGTACTGATTATTACAACAATTTATTGGTTGCCTTCTCACGGAAATGGTCGTTGTAAGGACCTATTCTTAATATTGAATATCATTTAATAATGATTTTATATTATAGTTTTCGTCACACTTCAAGACACAAAACTAGTATACATCAAAGTCTAGCACAAATTATTAAATATATTCCATTTATAAGATATAATAAAATTGTTAAATAATAATAAAGTCGTTATGTTATTATATGTACTAAAATCATACGCGATTTTAATGTTTATTAAAATATTATCAGGATGAAGGGCCCACAATTTGTAGGGCAGCCCTGCAGTGGCTGGTAAAAGGAAGTTCGGAGGCTTTAGCCGTCTCAGAACATCGAGAATCTTGGCAACATCGAGATTCTTGGTAACAATGAGAGGAAAAGGACAAAAGATCATGTATCTGTCCTCCTCGTATCGTAAACAATCGAGGCGGCAACATTGCACGCTTGTGCGTGCAATGTATATATGTTTAAGCTAAGATCGATAATATAGGAAATTTTTATGTCATATTCTAGATTATCAACCTCGTGCAAGTTCGTCCGTCAGTTTAGGATCCCCTTAAGTGTCATGTTGTTTGTCGTTTGATCAACGCTATCTGTGCCCAACTGCTGCCCCTCACTCACTCACTCGTCTCCTTTACGTCCCTTTACCGCACGCTCTCGCTAACGCGCTCCGCTACAATATTTTGAACAAAGATTAATTAACATAAATAGAATAAAATATAATAAATATAACAAATATAATATTTGAAATAAAAATAAATTTTGATATTTTACATAGAGAAATTGCAAGCAATAAATGATGATTGCAAAGAAAAAATTTGAAATTAAAAGCTGGAATTAAAAATAAAGAAGAAGTCATTAATGATTTAATGTCTTTAAACATGCAACTTTAGAATAAAATAATTTCAGAATATTCCAAAGTTTACAAGAAAAATGATGAAATTCAGATAAAAGTTTTAAGTAATTTTGATGAACTTATGCGTACTTTTTTTGGGTATTTTTAAAAAAATTCTTATTTATTTAATTCTTATTTCTTTTTAATAACAGTTTTTTCTTTAATAGACATAGTATCCAATTACTTTAAAACACATTCTAACACAACAAAATCAAGTTGGAAAGCTTCCTGTACCTACAGGTACAATCAATACAGTACAATCAAAATGCATGTTTTTAAGGCTTGTCTATCAAATCAGCAAATCGTATTCTTTCGAGAAATATTTATTTAAAAGGGAAAAAATATTTTTTCAATATATATTATAGACATATTGAACGTAACGAAGTAGAAATGAAAAGTACTGAAAAGTAATTGAAAAAATATTTTTTCCCTTTTAAATAAATATTTCTCGAAAGAATACGATTTGCTGATTTGATAGACAAGCCTTAAAAACATGCATTTTGATTTAATACTCCACACTTAACTTTCAATATTGTCTTCGACATTAGAAATATAATGTTTAATGTTTTTTTTTTATTTTACTCTAATTATATAGGTTCATCTTGGTCATGGAATTTATATTTGTGCACGTTAATATGATACTGTGTCTCAAAAACCTTATCACAATTTGTGAAAAATTTGACTATTGCAATTTTGGTATTAAAACTCTTAGAGAAAGTTCAGTGACTCGCATTAGATTAAATAGAAATAAAAATAAAGTACAATCTGAACCTAGACCAGCATTAGATTCTACAAAGTTACAAGCCATAAGAGGTGAGCAGTTATAAGATTTAAGTAATTCATTTCATATGTTGTAAGGTAAAAATACCAATAACTGACCAGTGCCTATTACCTGGCCATTGATAAGAGTTTTATTTTTTTTTAAGCTTTTGACATAAAATCTGAAAAATATTTTTACTAATTAATATAATTTAAACATTAAGGGTCTTATATTAAAAATTATGCTATTTAATTCTCTATATAAAATATTTTAACAAATGTTTAAAAAGTTGTAGTCGAAATCATCGCGGTCTTATCTGATTTCTTATGGTTTAGGTAAGAAAAGTACTGCTCATGATTAAGCCTATAAATATCGTAATAATAAGTTTTTGCGCATAAAAGAGGTGTTATAAAATCTTCATAACATGTACAATAAGTAGAAAGCAAAGTATTTCACGGTCAAATTGTTTTTTATATAAATATTTGCGTGGCTATTTATTGGTACAGGATAACTGTTGTATGCCCGATAACTGACCGATCGGCCAGTTATCGGTCGAACCGCTGCCACACGTGCTCATTTCTGTGTCCTAAAACATAGTCGCAATAAAGTCTGCTCGAGTTTTATCACCGTGTGAACATTTTTCGCATAACAATCGTAAGTATATTTACTGTAAACTTTATTTTTAAAAATCTTAAATTTTATTTAGAAGACTCGTAAAGTTTTATGCATTTTCTTCTTCATATTTTGCACATATTATATTGATAACCTCAAAATTTTTCTACATTTTCGAATGATTTTTAAGTACGCCCAGCATACACAATGTTACATGTAACATACATGTTAGTTGTAATTTCCCTCTCAATAATATAATTGTTATATAACACGCGGCCGTTTTACTTATGTTTTATTAAATATTTTAAACATTTTTCACGTTTTATATACTTCTATATTTTATTTTTATTGTTATGTATTATACTAACATTAACTTTTTGGATTTTTCACTATTTAATTTTTACTTTTTCTGTTATAGCAAACACAATGGGCAAGAGCAATAAAAAGAAGAAAATTCGGTCTAAAACAGTATATGATAAAAAGTACACGCAAGAAAATGTATACAAAGCTTTAGAAGAAGTGAGAAAAGGCATGTCTTCTCGGAGAGCTGCTGCTACGTTTAAAATACCAAGGAGTACTTTGTACGCAAAACAAAAGGAGATCATTCCAATTTATGGTGTACGAGGACCCAATACGTATCTGACAGCTCAAGAAGAGAAAATGTTAGTGGACTGGATCTTCTATTGCAGTGAAAGAGGCTTTCCGGTGTCGAAGTCTATGTTGCTTCAGTGCGTGCAAAAATTAGTGATAGAACTAGGAAGAGAAACTCCATTTAAACATAACAAACCTGGTAGACACTGGTGGGAAAGTTTTTGTCGGAGGCATCCTGAAATAAGCTCAAGAGTTGCTCAAAATATTAACATGAATCGAGCGTCAGTGACAGAAAATGTTTTAACTGAGTGGTTTGGTGAAGTGAAACAGTATTTACAAAAAAAAGATTTATTAGACATTCATCCCTCAAGAGTATAACAAGAAACCTAATTTTTTAAATATAAATTTTATATTAGAGATGTTTTAAATTAATGACCAAAATGTGATAAATAAATGTATGAGGTTGAATGACAATTTTGAATGACAGTTTTTATTATCTAGCTTCTTTTAAGTACTTAAATTATTATATTTTAAGCTCAAATATTTCTCTTTTCAGTTAAATGTCTCAAAATTTGTTTAAATTTTGTTGATTAAAAGAAATTAAATTAATAATTAATAATGATTTAATTATGTTTTATTTTAATAAATCAATGTTAAAATTTAAAGAAAAATGTCACGCATTTCACGAATAAAAGTCAGTTCTAAAAAAATGTATTTACCTTATCAAATTTATAATTTTATTAAATAAATCTTTAAATATAATAACTTTTTAATATTCGGCAGTACTATTTAACCTTTATCAAGTTTATAATTATATTTTTCTTATTTTTAATATGTTACCAAACTTATGGCCAGTTACTAGGACATTCAAAATTAGACGCTGGTACACCCGTTTTCAACTGGTCACGTATTGGGACATCTAAACAATTTTAATTTTTGCGTATAATTAATAAAATATCGCAAAAAATACCGTTTCGCTGTTCTCATTTGTTAAAAAATATCGGAATCTCTCGATCTATAAAAATTTTTTTAATCAGGAAATTGATTTTCTATTTTAAATTTAACATATATTCTAGGTGCACACTTAAACGGCCAGTTATTGGTACTTTTACCTTAATTTACAAAATATTTGTTTTTGTTCGTAGCTGCTATTAAACATTACGCAATGTCTGAGAAAGGTCATGACGAAGTATCAGCACATGTCGCAACTCACATAGCACATACAATTTATGAACTTAATAATTTGCCAGCTTGAAATAAAACAATAAAGAATGTTAATCCTGTGAGACAATGCGATTCAATTAATGTTGAATACTGATTCTGATGATGAAAATGATCAAAATTTATCAAAAAACAATTCTAATTCGGATAAGTCTAATTCGGATTTAGTGACGCAAATTGATAACAATACAGTGGAACAGGATTTGAATAATAATAAAGAAAATGAAGAAAATTCTGAAAATGAGGACGAGGAGGAAAATAATTCAGTAATGTATTCCAACCAAAACAATATAGATGAGTCAAGTTAAATAGATTTTAATACTTTTTTTCACAGGAGTACTAAATAAGTTTATTGTTTCTTTTAAAATATTACCTTTAATTAGCAAATTTTGCTAATTACCTTTAATTAGCAAAAAAATCAGAAGGTCTGTTTACAGTTTGCTAAAAATCACATAAACAGTGGAAGACTGGACGCCGATACGCCCGAACAATCCAACATCATGTAGACGTCTTATAATAGTACAGCGGCTAACATTGGCAAGATTTTCATCGCGGAGTTCGCGAGCAATGTCACTTGCTGTTTTCCGTGGATTAATAATTGACTTCATTTTAATCACACGATCTACCTTTTTTGTTGTTTTTCGCGGTCTTCCACTTCACGGGCAATCCTTCAGACCATATCCAGCGCGGTAATTAGCCAATATATTATTAACAGTCGACTTACAAATGCCTAAAAGTTTAGCAATGTCACGAGACACCTTGCCACTTTGCGATAAGTTAATAATTCTTTCGTGGATTCGCTGATGCGTCTTTCGCGACATGTTGACACTCTGATGTCTTTTGATCGACTATTCTTTGGGAAATGTATTGATAAGAACTCAGTAGAACCGTAACACAAGTAATAAACACAATGGCCACGAACTTTTGAATAGTGACTTATTGAAAGTGTGCTTGTAAACACACTTTCAAAAGATGAACTTTGGAAGTTACGAGTGCTATTTTCCGTACATTATCACAATTTACATTTACTTATAGTTAAAATTCACCTGCTCTTTCTCTATTAATAATATATTACCAAAAGTGAAATTTGGCCAAGAACTTTTTTCACACCATTGTAAATTTGTCTGTTTTCTTATAGGCAGTTTAGTCGTTAAAATCCTTTTTGTTTTATGGCTTGATCAAGTTACCCTTTTCTAAAAGTTTAAACTAATCATAAAAATTATTAGACGATTCTTCTGAGGTTCAAGTAATTTTTTGTCGTAACAGTTCGGCGCTACGCGAGCGATAATCCTCGAGTGGACTCATAAATTTTATATTTTGGTTTTCGGAACGCACTTGACTCTTGAAGAATTCGCCGCTAAATATATAAATTTTTATTTACGGAGGACCGTCGTCTGTCGATACCATACGTGTGAGTGGTCCCTTTAATGGTTTTTAGTTTTATATTTCCTTTTTTATTTTTTCCTCTTTTTTTATTATTTTTTAAAAGATAAGAACTAATAGGTGCACGTGTGGGTAATAGGGTCGCTCTGTCGCCAGTCCCCCTCCACAAGGAAAAGTTTTAAAGGATTTTTTGTGAAAATTGGAGCTTTATTGTGCAAAAATGGTAACAGATTGATTACTCAAAGTATTGTCCATCGTTAGCCACTACTTTTTCCCATCTTTCTGGCAGCATACGAATTCCGCGTTGAAAGAACGACTGGTCTTTACAGGCAATCCATGAATCGATCCATTTTTTGCATTCCTCGTAAGAAACGGAAGTGCTGCTCAGACAGGTCACGAGTCATTGATCGAAACAAGTGGTAGTCGGAAAGAACAACGTCTGGAGAATACGGCGGGTAGGATAGGATATCCCATTTGAGTGTTTTCAAGTAGTTTTTGACTGGCACTGCAATATGTGGTCGAGCATTGTCATGCTGCAAAATCACTTTCCTTGCTTTTGGACCATTCCCATGGCTTTGAGTCATAATGAAATTACTTGTTGAGTCACCTCCAAAGATTCTGCAAGTTCTTCTTGCATTTAACAAGAGTCTTCGTTCAATAATGCCTCCAATTCTGCATCTTCAAACGTTTCTAGCTGGATCGGCAAAGGCCGATGTATATAGCCACGCGGGTAAGAGTCTCGAAGTCACTACCTGACTTACGTATGACAAAACGTATGACCAGTTAAAACATGTTCCTGCGTGTTTTACCTCCGTCGTCACCGTTGCCATAAACAAGGGATCGGTGCATTCGACTCATCTTTTGTGATCCCCACGCTGCCTCCCATGCGCGATCCACTTAACCTAGCGACAGGCAATAGAAGGCCGCTAGGGCGGATCGGTGGCAATAGTAGGAGATCACAAAGGCGACTAAACAAAAATCCTTCCGGCAATCCAGGGAATCGATCGACCAGATTTTAGAGATATTTAGACGAGTATGTATCAAGTCTGTAACTCGTGAAAAATACAAGAATAAAGAGATCTGAAAACAAAACCTACAGTATGAACGTGAGAGCGTTTACGGAACCCACAATCCACTGGCCTTTCTTCACGTTCCTTATCCTCCGGGTCAAAATCACCACTTTTGAACCGTCTAAACCAGTACTCACAAGTTGAAATTGATGGAGCATGGTCCTCATAACCCTCACACAGCAATCGATGACTTTCAGCTGCTTTTTTCTTCAAATGGAAACAGAAAAGTAAAGCTTCCCGCAAATTGCGTTTTGTTGGCACAAAAGTCGACATATTTGGAGTTCAAAAAACTATGTTGTTTACACTTCGATAAAATGAGACGTACTGAAAACTAAAGCCTAATAATGATGCGTTAACATGAAGGTGATTAGGTTATGATCCGATGCGATTTAATACTAGTGATGCCATCTCTTGCCTTTAAAACTTATTTGTACTTCCAATATAACAGATCTAGTGGAAATTGCGGAAGTCTGGAAGAAATATTGCTCCAGGCTCTTTAGTGATGACATACTCTCCAGATTATAATAAACTTCGAAGAAGAACCTGCCATAAGGAGAACAGAAGTCGAGAGAGTTATTACAAAACTCAAGAACAATAAAGCTCCGGGAACTGACGATATTACTGCGGAAGTGACTAAGGCCATGGGAAAGGTCGGGATAGATATAATGCATATGCTCTGTGAACAAATATGGATTACAGGTAAATGGCCAGATGATGGGTGCAAATCCATTTTCGTACCAATTTTAAAAAACGGGGTCACCACTGGCGTGTAATAACTATAGAACAGTTGCCCTGATTCCACACGCTAATAAAATATTTTTAACTATCATTAATGAGCGCCTTAAGTCATTTCTCTTACCACAGATATGAACAAATGAACAAACAGGATTCATTCCTGGGAAAGGCACTAAGGAACAGATTCTAAACAGATTCCGATAGAGCATTGAAAAATCACGAGGATGTAATATAAAAATGTATCTCTGCTTTATAGATTATTTCAAAGCTTTTGATACAGTAAAGTGGAGTAAACTATGGACTATTCTTCTTGGACACCCCACCCTATCTCATTAACCTAATCAAACAACTATATGAGAATAACACCGCTGAAGTCAGAGCGAATAATACGTCCTCAAGCAGCTTTAAAACCAAAGCAGGAGTTAGACAGGAGTGCATTCTTTCGCCAATCCTGTTTAACATATATACCGAACATATAATGCGGAAAGTTATGGACGAATGGAATGGTGGAACATGTATGGAGGGGAGAAGGATAAATAACTTGAGATATGCGAATGATACTGGGATTATCACTGCTAGTAAAGAGGAATTACAGGAAATCATGGACAAGCTATGCACCATCAGCAAAGAATATGGCTTGGAACTAAACAAACAGAAAACCAAGCCAATGATTGTTGACCGTCTGCATAATAATCAGCCCCAAGTTCAACATGTTACTGGATATAAAGCGGTCAGCAACTTCAACTATCTAGGCTCCATGATAACAAATACAGGAGGTTGTGAAGGTGAAATTAAACGTAGAATAGCTATAGCAAGGAACGCAACAACCAAACTAATGAAAATATGGAAGGCTACAGCAATCACGCAAAATACCAAATTGCACGTCGCAAATTCCCTTATTTTTCTCATCGCTACGTACGGCTCTGAAACCTGGATGTTGAAAGAAAGAGATAAACAAAGAATAAATGCTTTGGAAATGTGAGTGTACCAACAACTTCTGAGAATCCCATGAACCCAGCGCACCGAACGAATGAGTCCATACTAAAGGAGCTAAAAGTTGAAACGATTCTGATTACAAAAATCAATCAATCAATATTAAGATATTTTAGACACATTGCTAGGAGGAGATACTTTAATGGAGAAACTGATTGTCGAGGGGAAAGTGAAAGAAAGACAACCATATGGAAGATCACCGAAAAGATAGGTGGACCAAATCAAGACTTTGGTGGGCTACAACCTACCTGAGACTTCACACATAGCACACAACCGAACAGCTTGGACTGAAACAATAAGAGGAATTGACACATGATGTCATCATACTTTCACGTAGGATGAAGGACTGGAGAGAGAGGGGGGAGAGAAAGGGGGAGAGGGGGAGGGGGGGAGAGAGAAAGAGAAAGAATGAATGAATGAATGATATTTATTTAGCTTTCTCAGCTATTTTGTTATACATAGAATGTCTTACAAATTAATTAACTGAGCTATAATATATTCTTTTAACATACGCTTAAATATTGTAAATTCATCACACTGTTTCAGCTCTGACAGCATAGCATTACACATTTGTATACCTTTGTAAAATAGATTATTTTGTGCACTTCTTGTTTTTCTAAATTGTATTACAATGTTACTTGCCTGTCTTGTTCGCCTTTCATTCCTATTTCTTACTAACACTATTCTACTTCGTAGTTGCTCAGGCAAGATATCATTTACTATTTTAAAAACAAATATACAAATGTTATAATATAACCTCTGTCTTATGGACATAAACTGCAACGCATGCACCTTAGTATACCTATCACATTGTAATATAACTCGCATGGCTCTGTTTTGCGCAACTTGTAATTTAGTCAGCTGAGTCTCACCCATACCTGCCAAAATTGTATTACAATATTCAAAGTGTGGTGCTATAATTGATTTATAAACAATACATATGGTGTAATATGTCTTTACCAATTCTGTTTAAGAAACTTATTTTTTCCCTATTTTCTTTAACAAATAATCACAGTGGTCCTCAAATCGGAGTTTACTATCGATAATTACACCAAGATATTTGATATTTTCTACACGTTCTATCATAATGCCATCTAAACATTTTAATGTAATATTTCTTTTCAATTCTTTTCTTATATTTCTAATTATCATAAACTTAGTTTTGGCAGCATTCATTTTTAATTTATTAACATACATCCAATTTTCTACTATAGGTAATACTGTGTTTAATTTCTCTTCTACTTCTCCGCTTCCGCTTCCTTTCACATACATATATTATTATGTCGTCCGCAAACATTTTGATGCTACAATTTTCTGGGCAAATTTGCACGATATCATTTATATATATTGTAAATAGCAAGGTCCTAGTACTGATCCCTGTGGTACTCCGTACTTCGTGTTGGATCATTGATTATTAAATTTAACTTGTTGTGTTCTGTTACTTAAATACGATCTTAATCATTCTAGTACCATTCCTCTCATTCCATATTGATACAATTTATCCAGTAATCTATTGGGTTGGCCAATAAGTCCGTGCGGTTTTTCTCGATAGATGGCTTCAAGATGCTCTGCTAAGCTTTATCTTCAATCGAAAGTCTTGAAACCGTATAGTCATTAACAAATGACATTTTAACATATATTTAAAAAATATACATAAATATTACTTGTGTATCTTGTGTGTTTTGCGTCATCTGAAAATGGATAATTAAAACGAGCATTTTCGGCATATTATGCTTTTTTATTTTAAAAAAGGCAAAAACGCGACGCAAACCTGTAAAAAGATTTGTGCAATATATAGTGAGGATGCCGTAAAAGAACGCGTGTATCAAAAATGGTTTGCGAGATTTCGTTGCAGAGATTTTTCCGTTAAAGACAAACCACGCTTAGGACGATGAGATCGATAACGACAAATTGAAGACAATAATCGACACCAATCTACACTACATGACGTGGGAGACGTTCTCCAAATATCGAAATCAAGCGTGGAAAATCACGAGAAGCGTCCAGAATGCGTGGAGGCGTCATCTTTCACTATGACAACTAGGCCGCACATATCTCTACAAACCCGGCAAAAATTATTGGCGCTAGGCTGGGATGTCTTATCACATCCTCTGTATTCTCCAGACATTGCACCGTCAGATTACCATCTGTATCGTTCCTTTCAAAATTCCTTGAATAGAAAGCACCTCGTTTGTGAGGAAGCTGTCAAACGACACTTGGAACAGATTTTTGCCGAGAAAAACAGGAACTTCTTTGAACTAGGAATTATGAAGCTGCCCGAAAGATGGCAAAAGATAGTAGATAACAACGGCCAATACATAATTGATTAAACCCACATAGAAATTGGGATCCAGTGGATGTCCATCAAATCTCCATAGCTCCATGGGACGTCTATCTCCATGATGGAAGTCAGATAGACGTCTACTGGAGATCCAAACTCCATTGCTCCATGCGATATTTGCCTCCACGTGGAAGTCTCATATACCTCTATTAGAGATCGATCTTATCTCCATAATAGATATCCATTACAATTCCATTAGACATCTATTATGGATGTATAACAGATTTACATATACTACGTTTCTAATAGATCATCTACATAAAATAATATCCTCTAATCAGCATCTACTGGATATCTACTGGATATCCATCATAAAGATTCGAAATTTCCAGAAGACGTCCATTAGACATCTGCTAGGCTGCCACTAGAAATTTCAAGGAATAATTTAGGATACTTTTAGAGAATAAAATTAAAAATTTTTTAATTAAAATTTATAATTTTACGTAGCAATGTCATTGTGTAGCAATATAATTAAAAACATCATTTAAAAACTTTCCGTAAAAAATCGTTACGTTACACGAAAGCGCTCTTTCTTGTGCTCGCAAACTTATATAAGTTCCGCTCACGTCGCAAGAACTATACGTTTTCTCGTAAGTAAAATTTATTTTTGTTTGAATATATAAAGAAGCTTAATGTACATCTTTAAACTAATCGAAGCACGAAATGAATGTTTTGAGAAATGAATGTTTTGAGCTTTAGAACCTTCTGGTAACACTCTACGAGTATAATACAGTAGTATGTTCGTAGTATATGTTGTAAACTAAAATAAGTAGGAAATTTGATATTCTTTAAGACATCCAAAAGATATCCATATACTGTCTGAGTTATATTCATCCTCTATGGACCCCATTTATTTTCCATGAACTCTTTATTAATGATCCACGTAACGTCGGTTAGTCGTCCACCGAGGATCTACGAATATTCTATTTATAATCTACGTTACGTCTAATGGATGTCTTTAAAGATGTTTAATAGAGGTCCAGTAGATGTCGTCAAGACGGAACTATGGATATCTAGTCGCCGGCTGGTGGATGTCTAATAAACCTCTACTGGAGTTCTAAATATCCAGATGTCTACTGGACGTCCATTAGAAGTTCTCTTTCTATGTGGGAAGTTATTACCTTTTATAAAAGAATCATCAATCATTTATAAGTAAAAAACCGCACGAACTTATTGGCCAACCCAATATTTCTATCTACTGTTTCGAATGCCCGCTTTAAATCCAAAAATATTACTCCTACAATGTCTTCTTCACTAACTATCATGTTCCAATCATCAATTACAGTTTGAATTGCTGTCTCACAAGAATAATTTTTTCTAAAACCCGATTGGTGTTCTGTAATAATGTCATTATCTTGTAAATACATTTCAATTTGCTCTTTAACTACTAATTCTAATACTTTCTCATATATTGGCAATATATTTATTGGTCTATATTCACTTGCTTTTTTTGGTTTTTCTATCTTAGGAATCGGTATTATGGTGGCTGTTTTCCATCTCTCCGGACATATACCATTACATAATAAATCATTTACTACTTTCAACAATTCTTCCCCTATTATGTAAAAACATGCTTTCAATATATCACTAGTTATTCCTTTATCCGTTCCTTTTTTACGAGGTAGACACATAACAATTCGCTCCAATTTATATATATCTATCAATTCAAAATTCTCTATAATTTCTTTATTATCTATAACATAAATAGTTTTCTTACTTATACTAATCTCCTTTCGTATGAACTTAATTATGTCGTCAATACTCTTGTATATAATACAAATTACACTTGTCCGCCAATTTACATTCCCCTATGTTTCGTAGTATCTCCAAATCTACATTATTTATTTCTTTTGTGCCCCCTTTCTCTCCACTTATTATTATTTTTTTTAAGATTTTCCATAACATTATAGGGTCGTTTTTATTATTGTCTATCATATTTTCATAATATTCTTTCTTTTTATTCCTAATTAATTTAACAACCATATTTCTTTCAAGTTTAGATTGTAACCAATCTTGTTCAATGCACGTGTGCATCGCTCTAATATTCCGCACAACAATTAGAGGATCACTTAAATTTTCTTGAAAAATTGGCAAATTTCAATCAGCTGTAACTTCGTGAAAAATAAACCAAATTTAAATTTAAAAAAAGGATTTTAAAGCTTGAAATATCTACTTTCGAAAGCTCCCTACTCTTTTTACGTTCCTGTACGTTTAGTAATTTTTACACGTAGAAAACTACAAACTGGACAAAATTATACATTTTCTTCTCAGTTTGCGAACCTGCTACGTGTGTAAAAAAAATCTACCAAATTTTTCAACTATTTAATGTAAAAGCTTGAAGTTTTCTTAACAAAATCGTTTTTTAAAAATCTTTCTACGAGTTTTTATTACTGAGTTATCGCCGATTGAATGGAAAATGAGCATTTTGACTTTGATCGTTCATAATTCTGTTAAAAATAATTGTACCGCAATTTTCAAAAAGGATTTTTAAAGCTGAAACTTTGCTCTATCACATGGAATAATTGCCAAAATTTTTGCAAAAACATATAGACTGGTTACAAATGAATGAAAATAACGTAAAAATTATCCACTTTTTCTTTTTTCATTTAGTCCTAAAAAACAATTGCGCAGAACAAGAAAAAAATTTTGGTCTTCACGGTTTTTTTTACTTTTAAGTACCCTGAATTTGAAAAAAATTCGGCGAATTGCTACAAGATTTTTTCCATGGTGGTCACTATGTTTTTATGCTGCAAAAAGTTGTAAAATTGCTTAACTTCAGTATGACAAATGAAAAAGAAAGCCAAGTAATGTTAAAAAATTGTTTTTCAGTACACACACTACATAGACTTTTATTAACAATAAGTCTTAACAAAAGGATAAGACCAATTGTTTGAGTTTTTCTCTCTCTATCAAAATATGAAAAATTTTAGAACCGCCGGCATTAGCGTAACCCAAAGGAAGTTGCACGGTCGGATGTACGCATCGCGCGCGCGCGCGCGCGCGCGCGCGCGTGCGTGTGCGTGTGTGCGTGTGTGTGTGTGTGTGTGTGTGTGTGTGTGTGTGTGCGCGTGTGTGTGTGAATTCAATAACGCGTGTTTCCTCCTCTATTTAAGATTATTGCTCGCAATCGGTTTCGCATATTGATGCAACGACGTATTGCTGCCTGAGGGATTCGCTGCCAAGTTTGCCGAAGAGTTGTGACAAGCGAAGCCAAATTAGCGATGTTGGGATAGTTTTCGCGTACTTCGCGTTCTAACATATCCCAAACATGCTTAATTGGATTTAAATCGGGACTCATTGGCGGATGCAATAACGTTTCGATTTGATGATTCCTCAGGAATTACTGACTTATTCCAAAACGATTTGCAACATATCGTTGACTGTTATTCTACTCTAAAAGAGTCACAATACGAGCACAATCTGTTTCAGATAAATGACGCAGAGGCATTGCAAAGAATGAAAAAAAAAGAAGAAAAAGAAATAAAGCAAAAAGTACAGGAAAGAATAAAGAAATTTAATATTGAGAATAATTGTTAATTAAGATTAAGTAGAAAGATATTAAAATTTAAATTAAGAAAGAACGGTAAAGATACAACATTAAAATCGCCAATAAAATAGGAGCATCCGAAACCACATGTGCATAATCACAGCAAATTCGAGTAGGAGCTAGCAGTACGCGCGGCTTTAAGTATTGTACCTGAAGTGTTTTCACTTATGAGAAACATTGCCACCTAGCTGCGAGACGTCGCAGTTTGCGTGCGGTATGCACTAGCGAGCACTAGCGAGAAAGTTTCCCGATAGCGCTTCGCGAGCCCTGTATGGCGTGTTGTCGTCCCGTAGATCTTGTATTATGATCGGTCAATCTTTACATTTCCGTTCGTAATTTTTATTTTTTTTTCATATTTTGGTAGAGAGAGAAAAGCTCAAACAATTGGTCTTTTCTTTTTGTTAAGACTTATTGTTAATAAAAGTCTATGTAGTGTGAGTGTACTGAAAAACAATTTTTTAACATTACTTGGCTTTATTTTTCATTTGTTATACTGAAGTTAAGCAATTTTACAACTTTTTGCAGCATAAAACATAGTGGCCACCACGAAAAAAATCTTGTAGCAATTCGCCGATTTTTTCTCAAATTCAGGATACTTAAAAGTAAAGAAAAACGTGAAGACCAAAATTTTTTCTTGTTCTGTGCAATTGTTTTTTAGGACTCAATGAAAAAAGAAAAAGTGGGTTATTTTTTTAACGTTATTTTCATTTATTTGTAACCGGTCTATATGTTTTTGCAAAAATTTTGGCAATTATTCCATTTAGTAGAACAAAGTTTCAGCTTTAAAAATCGTTTTCGAAAATTGCGGTTACGATTATTTTTAACAGAGTTATGAACGATCAAAGTCAAAATGCTCATTTTCCATTCAATCGGCGATAACTCAGTAATAAAAACTCGTAGAAAGATTTTTAAAAAACGATTTTGTTAAGAAAACTTCAAGCTTTTCATTAAATAGTTGAAAAATTTGGTAGATTTTTTTTACACACGTAGCAGGTTCGCAAACTGAGAAGAAAATGTATAATTTTGTCCAGTTTGTAGTTTTCTACGTGTAAAAATTACTAAACGTACAGGAACGTAAAAAGAGTAGGGAGCTTTCGAAAGTAGATATTTCAAGCTTTAAAATCCTTTTTTTAAATTTAAATTTGGTTCATTTTTCACGAAGTTACAGCTGATTGAAATTTGCCAATTTTTCAAGAAAATTTAAGTAATCCTCTAATTGTTGTGAGAAGTGTATATGCTTCTCTTTTCTTTGTAGCTACTCTTATATCATCCGAATATCATTTTTTCCCTTTCCATATCTTTGATACTTTATATTTCTTCTTTGGTGCAACTATATCTAATGCATTTATTATACTTTGAACGAATTTTTCTGCTCTTATGTTCACATCACACAAATCATCTTTATATTCTATTCTTTCTTTTATTTCTTCACAAAATTCACCTATATGAAATCTAGTATAATCTTTACTAATAAATTCTCTGTATTTTTTATCCACGCTGCTTATAACGAGTTCAATATTTATCCACAAATGATCTGTTATCTTTGGTTTATCATGCACTTTACAATTCATTTTACTATTCGCAAAAACCAAATCTATCAACGTTTTACTGTCTCTCGTTACTCGCGTTGGTTTATCAATATACTGTTTCATACCTAAATATAACATTTCTGTTGTTAGTTTTTTTGCATAAAATGAATCCTTCATTAAATTTATATTAAAGTCCCCTACCATTACCATATACATTGTCCCTTCACTACCATTATGTCCATTATATCCTCCAAGAATCGTATAAAATCGCCATCTGATGTACTCGGTGAGTGATACAAGTAGTAAAGATAGGAGAGTTCTAACCCATGGGCAACGAGCGGAGTGCGGGGCGCGGGGGTTCTCGGAGCGCGCGGAGGTATGACGTCACAGGAGTGGTGGGGATGACGTCACAGGCGTGAAAGCGCTTTCATGGCCGTCATAAAATTTTTTGTTGGTAGACCCAAGTTTGAGATACCTATCCTTGTATTGTATTTTAATAATATGAACAATACATTACAAAGATAAAACTATCTTTTCAAAATTTTCCGAGCGCCGATCTCAGGCTGCTAAAATTTATAATGTTATAAAATAATATTCTTTTTTCGAGAGTGCACATGTAATAGGAATTTTTGCGACGCATAAAGCTTCATTCTTTTATTCACCAGCTTCAGTTTGTTACAAGCTGTGAGAGAGAGAAAATCAATATGGATCGAATACAGGAGTGTATTCCTCAGAAATCAGGCGAGGACGAGAAGTATCAACCCTTGATACCACCAAGTCAATCATCGTCGCGGCCGTGGGAGAAAATGAAAGATTTTATTCATCGAAGATCGGACAAGGGCGATGGGTACAAACCCACGATATCGCCGAGTCAATCATCGTCGCGACCATGGGAGAAAATGAAAGATTATGTTCATAAAAAATCGGTCGAACGCCAAGGGTACCGTCCTCTAACATCGCCAAATTCATCACTGTCGAAGAAGAAATATAGTAAATAAAAATTTCGAGACCTAAGCCATCATCATCAAAGTAATAAGGTATGTATCTATTTTATTTACAAACGCGCTTTATCGAATGCAGTAAATATTCAAGTATTTTTTTCTTTTTAGAAAGCGCTGTCGCAGTCGGGCTGCCAACCATAGCTCGAACATAGCCAAGTACCGCCTCGCGCAATCTACTACTGATGCTTTAATATTCTTTTAATCTATTTTAAATGTAAAAAATTGTGAAAGGAATAAAAAACTAATTTTACATTTACAAACGATACATTATTTTGAAAGCGGAGCACGTATGGGGATACTCCATGGGCATGGAGCAGGGGGGGGCATACAACTACGGAGAGGGAATCCGTGGTGGAGGGGATGTGTATTAGAGGCCCTACGGCTGTGAGTCCTACGACTGCGTGAAAGATTTCTTCTCGCTCCCACCCACTTTCCACCTTCTCTCGCTCCCACTCGCTTCCCATCTTGTCTCGCTCCATCGCTCCCGTTCCCCCATGCATCTCGCGTACCCATCCACTCGCTCGCTCGCCCGCTCTTTATACGCTTTTTTTTCTTATTTTATTATTTTTTTTTATTCTTATTCTTATTCTTATACGCTTTTTTTATATTATTATTTCTTATTCTTATTCTTATTCTTATACGCTAATTTATTATTTTTTCTTATTTTATTCTTTTATTCTTTTATTTTTTTCTTTTATTATTTTTCTTATTCTTATTCTTATTTTTATTATTTTATTTCTTTTTTATTTCTTATTATTCTAAAATAGGAAAGGAAAGGAAGGGATATAAATTAACGATATCACATTTCATTTAAACATTTTATTCTTAATTTTTTACATACGTTTATACATATTTTTCTTACGTACTAAAAACTAAAGCCAACAGCTCGCAATCGATGAGCTGATGCTTATCGAAAGCATCGCTGACGCGAATCATGTTCGGTACCTCTTTAGGATCCGTCGCAGTGGATGCGATATGTGAAAATTGTGTAAACTTTACCTCAACCGAACCAACATTTTTAAATAACTGCTCAAATGCTAAATAGCCGATCCAGATTAAACATGGAGAACAACGTCGATTCGATCATCGTCAAACGTACGTTCAAAGATTCGAGACGTACGAGCTTAACATTATTAATCGCGCAAGCGCTGATCGTTAGGGGTCCGACGCTCATAGAACTGCTGGTATCCTTCGAGTCGTTCCGAAGGAATTTTTGAATGTTCCATCGCTGCTCGTAGAATTTTCTCCACATTTCGAGAGACACAATCATCTCGTTTCCACGATTATCTCCCACGACGATCTCCACATAGCTCGGTGGGCCCACATTGATGCCAATTTCGAGGAATTTGTATCCCGTGGCTCTCAGCGCGTATCGTCTACTCAGTACACGAACCGCACGACGCTCCAACAAAATGCTGTAGAAAAATAGTGAAATTAGTTTCAAAATAATATAATTTACAATATATAAAATAGGAAGCTCTATACTTACTCGTTAGATTTTTTCTTCTCACACGATAAAGTTTCACCATACGGCACGTAATAACTAATTGCGCGTTTGCCACTGCTTCCTTCGGCGGAATACATTTCTTTCGGATACGAGAAGCGACCCGTTGGTACGAGAAGTCGATGCAATACTGATCATGCCAAAAACTAATTGATGCGATTTACCCTTTTTAAGAGGAGAGGGGATGGACACTCTGGGGAAGGAGTATATAGAAGGGGAAGGAGTATATATGTATATAGAAACGTGTCAAAACCTGAAAAGACGTGATTAGAGGGGGATATGAGAAGGAGGGGATAATTGCGCAAATACATGATTCACCCTTTTTGATAGAAGAATGGATAGATGCTCAGGGGGAGGTATGTTTATAGAAACGTGTCAAAACCTGAAAAGACGTCGAAAGAAACATCTCACATACATCTTACATACATCTCACATACGTGTTACATACATTGTAAAGGTGCGTTCTTGTGTTGCCGCGGATGGGCTCGTCGGAACCCAGGGTTCGGGAACGCGGCGAGGGAGCCTGCTAAACGGCCCCGGTGCGGTGCGGTGTACGTGGGGCGCGGTTCTTCGTAGTCTTCGCGGTCACGGTGCGTCGCGAGGTGTACACCGGACAGGCCGGCGGAAGGAAGTCGAACGCTGGCCGTAACCTAGCTGCGGAGCGGTCGCACGGCTCCGTCGACTCCGGGTATCGGAAGCAGGGGTAGGCTCGCTAGGAGTCCTCGGAAGCTCCTGAGGCCGGTATCGGGAAGGATCTCGGGTCAGGAACTGGTGCCGGCTTATATACCGGTTCGTCGGCCCCTTCCACGCTTCGGTCCATAGTGGGGTCGCGTTTTCCCGTGGGGATCGCGCATGTCGTGTCCCCGTGATCGGCAGGCGCAGGGACTTAGTGACGACACCTTAACGGGTCGTCACAACATCGAGAAACATCTCACATACATCAAGAAACATCTCACATACATCAAGAAACATCTCACATACATCGAGAAACATCTCACATATGTCTCACATACATCGAGAAACATCTCACATACATCTCACATACATCTAGCATACATCTATCATACATCGAGAAACATCGAGTGATTATTAACAGAATGTTGAAAAACATCAAACGAATGTTAGCAAAACATGAAATAACGTTAAAAAAACGTGATTTTACTTTAATAAAACGTGAAATAACATTAATAAAACGTGAAATAACATTAAAAAAACGTAAATTAATATAAAAAACGTAAATGTTGTATGCGTAGGGTGGGGAGGGAGGAATAAAATAATCGACAATACATATATGTGAAAATAGTATACATTTATTTTTTATGGTGATGCCACCAATTAAACAGCTTGAATACATTTTGCATGGCGCAATTGGATACATGTTTATGGCAACGTAAAGTATGTGTAGCGTCCATCTTTTTCAACGATTCCACGTCTTCGTAGTGCTCGTCGAGGCTCTCGATGTAGACATCCTCTCTCGCATTGTCCTGGAGCAAATCCTGCAGCCATTCTCGTTTCTCGAGTCCCTTTACGTATACGATCGGTAATATTTCGCTCTCCGTCGCACTCGTCACCGCCTTTGTAATCAAATCTCTAGCCATGCTGTACGACGGAATCGGTCCGTCGTCCCACCGCAATCCGTGATGATTCACCGTCAACCAGGTTACGTTCCGTCTATCCGCTTTGTTGAGAAAATACCATGGCTCGGGGCTTCCAAAAATATAATGAGTGAGAATATATCCGTCTCTGAGAGCGGCAAATTCTTTCACGACGAAGGAATTTCTTCCGACGATAAATCCTTGCAGATCCACAAACGTTGGTGTTGACATGGTTGCACACATGAATGATTTATGTCAAGAAGCAGACTGCAAGGTATCGCCGGTATCGTCTCTCTAAATTGTATCGAGACAGTCGTCACATTTAGGTGATTTTGCGAACAATGTTGGTCAACGGGTTGTACTGAACCACACGATCATGTATGATGAGGCAATAGGCGGTAGTATTCGCCGGTATGTTCTCCTTACATTCGAATTCCAATCTCACATCCACGGTTTCGCTCTTGACCGATTCATTTTGTCGAAAACAATCGATAATCACAAACGGACCGTATTGTTTGAAAGTCGTGTTAGTGAGACTCAGTTCGAGATATTCATAACCGTAATAGTCTTTAATGAAACGCGCGTACATGTCGTACAGAATCGCATATTTCTTTTTATCAAAATGCAGATTCAGATCGTCGTATGGATAACACTTCGAGTTCAGGTAGAGTTTCACATTGCTCAATTTGCAGTCGTCGAATCGGCTCACATCTTCGAGCAAGACGTTTTCCAGCCGGTCTGCAGTGCGAAGATTACATATCGCGGCTTCTCGAGCTGCGAAGCGGTTTTGATGGCCCACGAATGCTTAGTTGTGCTCTGCAGTAGCGGAAACTCGTACAGATCCCATGAGCGAAAAGCCATGCTGACGCATCGTCCGCTTTCCAAGGCGCGCAGCACCGACAGCTTATTTATCTCGTTCATTAATACGTGTGGCATTCGCCATTGTATCTTGAATAATTCGATCGCGGGCTCTCGCACCAAATCTCCCATCAGGCAATTGTTATCGTTGCGCGATCGTATCAGAATCAACTCGTGACGTGCGTTAATAATCACAGTAATTCTCGCAGAATCCCAGTAATGTAGAGCGGCACGCAAAAATTGAAGTATCCGTCCGAGTTACTCCGTGGATTCCAGCCAGCGTTCCTCAAGATCACGCTTTTATCGGATGATACCGTTACATAATTTTCGAGCGTGCTGGTTATTCCGACGTTTCTGTTGCGATCAATCTCCACACCATCGAGTTCGTATCGTATCTCGTCAAACATGAACGTGACGCAGTTATGTGCAAGTACTACGCTAGCTCCCGCGTTTTCATTATTTATCTTTAATTTTCCCTCGATGTATAGAAAACTTTCGTGCGGCAACGTATACAGATCCTGTTGCTATATGGGTATTCTTATCTCGTCGCTGTGTCCGAAAGTCGTATTGGCGTATGGATTGTACGTGTGAGTCTTGAGCTTGACGATGCGATCGTCGAAGATCGGCTCGTCCCCGATGTTGAGAATATCTGTCAACGTTAGGCGTTTCGCACCGCGAATCCCAGAGATTTTAGGAATGCAACGTTTGTTGCGCTTAGCTTCTTTCTCTCGATGGGCCGAGTATTACCGAGTGCGACAGTCGCGTTATCTCTCACTTGTCCCGAGCAGTTCAACACGAGCATCTCATGCCCGCTGGCGTCGCCGCACGTGCAATCTGACGATGATTTCCTCCCCTCGAAAGTCGAGCAATCGTCCGTGCTGGTCGGTGACGCGTATCGTTAAATCCGTAATGCTCCGTACGATGACTGGCAGGTAAATGATCTGTGCCAGTCTTTCCGATATCTTATATCCTGGTGGCACGTTCTGTGAAAATTCGTGAATCGTGTGCACGCGTTTGCTGTTGCTGTACGCGCCCGCGGTCACGTTGCACTCTATGCGGATAATGTTCACATTCATAATGTTGATCGGCATGTCCGATGCATGCGATTTTCGCGGTTGCAATATACGATTCGACGAGAATCCCAGCAACGATCCTATGTTGTTGGGCTTGTTAAAGTTTACCCTGTAGGCGCATTTGATCTCGCTCCTCATCGTATTGTAATTAACGCGCAGCGCTATCGGATATTCTCCATCCTCGTCGTCGTCGTCGCTCGTTCGAGCGCGTTTTTTTTCATTGCGACGGAGTGCGCGTTTCAAAAATTCATTTATGGCTTGCAGTTCGTACGATCCCTCGGGAATTGTAATTTCCACGTCATCTTTGTGAAAGTAAAATTTATTGTTCGAGGTATTCACATTCGCTATCATATGATAAATCTCAAAGTCCATTAGACCGAGCTCGTAGTCGTCATCGCTCAAATCTATGGCTGAAGAGTAGTTTACCGCGAGAACGTTGCTTCTACCGCTCAGAGTGAGTGTCAACGACTTGATTGAAAAACTGCTTAGCGTACACTGAGTCGCAGCAGCGGCTCGTCAGGCTTTAAATTCGCGTGCGTCCACTGCCCGGAGAAACTGCAGGCACATCTGGCCGCAGATGCTCTGATTGTAGGTTTGATAGGACTTGCGATTGTACTCTATCGCGCTGTTCCCGAAATAACGCACTAATTCTCTGGGAGGTCGAAGATTGCCAAAACTGTCGAAATATATCACGCGATCTTTCCTCTTAGCGTACGCCACCCAATGAGTGCCGGGGCCCGTCGCGTTGTCCAGATTCACGATACCGATCTCGTTGCAACGCGCACCGCTTATCGGTAATGAATCACGCATGAAAACGCCTCTAAAGTATGGTACGCACATACGCCTCGCCAATTGATCCAACTGTACGTTCGTCGTCACACCCGCAGGTATTTTTAACGTCTCCTGGACGTTTTTTTTCCTCTTTACAACACCCTGTCCGCGCTTGTACGGGCCGAGATACAGATCCCGTCCGTATTTGTACGGAGCGAGATAGTCCACAACCCTCCACCGCGCGATTATGATGCCGCAGCTCCTCGAGTTGGCGTCGCGCGGCTTTGCTGTCGTTCACCGCCTTTGCCACACCGGCCGCTCCACCGATCAGAGATCCAAGCGCGCCCAACATTGGCAGAATCGGAAGTATACCGCCGCGTTTCGCTACCAGAAGTATCCATTTTTTCTTCACCGGTGTCTTCTTCTTCTTCGTCTTCGTACCCGCCTTAATATGATCTGGAAGTCTATCCCACACATAATCTATGCAATTATAAAACTGCCGTAATAGAACGATCTTTGGTACATAGTTCAACTGTTCGGCGGTTAAATCGCATATGTCACTGTTATCTGACAAAAACAAAAACATTTTTGAGCGATTTCCGCGCGACTATAAATAGGCACACTCGATTCCGTTCTCTACTTAGAAATGCAAAGAGAAATGAAATTCGTGCGGCAACCGCTGACGATACGCGTCACAAACTACGACGATAGATTGCGGACTATGGGGGACAGAGCGGAGGTGCGAAAGCACGGCGCGATGCTGCCGACCACTGTACGCGCAATCATCTGCGGCCCCTCAAATTGTGGTAAAACCAACGTTTTGATAAGTTTGTTGGAAAGTCCGCACGGCGTGCGTTTCGAAAACGTGTACGTGTACTCAAAGTCGCTGCAGCAGCCAAAGTATCAATATCTGGAGAAGCTACTGACATCGATCGATGAAATTGACTATTTTACATTTTCTAATAACAGTGACGTCATCCCGCCGAGCGATGCGCGTCCAAACTCGATTTTTGTTTTTGATGACGTTGCGTGCGACAAACAAGATACGGTGAGAGAATACTTCTCGATGGGTCGGCACTCGAACGTCGACTGTTTCTATCTCTGTCAGACGTATGCGAGAATACCCAAACATCTAATACGCGACAACGCGAACCTGCTGATCCTGTTCAAACAGGATGCTACCAATTTGAAACATGTTTACAACAATCACGTGAACACTGACATGTCGTACGGAGATTTCTGTGCGTTTTGTAACGATTGTTGGCAGCGTGAGTACGAATTCGTAGTGATAGACAAGGACAGTCCGCTTACGAATGGGCGATATCGAAAAGGATTTAACATGTTTGCGATACCACAACACAGTTAGTCGTCGATACTCCATCGAGGCAAACGCGAACGATCTGTCAACATGGCGGGGAACAAAGATATTCGTGAACGTGAAAAGATCGCGAGGGAGATTGAGAAAACGAGTGAATCGATTTGCAAGAAACATCGCGCTTTGAAGACTGGTAAGAGCGAGGATGATATCGCGGTGAAGACGCACTTCAAGCCTATTATCGAACCGCTGCAAAAGATGATTGAAAATTCTGGCATGCGCACGATAAAGGAAGAACCGCGTGACGATGACGACGGCGACGACAACGGCGACGTAGAAGACGAAACGTTATTTGCCCAGAAGCATGAGGCGGAGGATGCGACATTGAGTAAAACAAAGAGGAAACGATCGTTGGTTCACGCATCGACACCGTATAAAACTTATTGATTTGCGTCTCCGCTGAACGTGTGGGGACAAGGAAGGGATGACTGGTCCTCACTTTATTTCTTACTGAGAACGATCGAGAGATGCTCCCTGGTCGGGAGATGTTTGGTCGCCCTGAAAAGGGCGGAGCCACGTCCCGAAAGGGACGAATGTGCGAATAAGAATGAATTAGCTGGTCTACGATGTATGAGGCGAGCTGGATCCCATAGAATTCTAGGAATAGGCAGTGGTGTGTGACAGACCGTCTTCTTCTTCGGCCGAGTGTATGTGGCCCGGTGTATGTAGCCTGGTCACGGGCGTTGCTGGAGAGGAGGACAACCTACCTAGATAGGCAGCGGAATGTCCAGATGCTTCTACCTCGGTAATGTGAGCTCTGCCATGGTGGAGATCTGAGCCTTGTCCTAAGGAAGCTCCTGGGTAGCCCCGGTGGCGGTTCTGGTGTAGGAAGATTGACCGTCTTCTTCTGCCGGTGCCGAGTTCTCTCGGTGGGTGTTGCTACGTGGAGGCCCAGAGAGCCTCTCCCTTGCGGGGAGGCCTGTAGGCGCGCTCCTCTGGAAGGAGACCTTAAGACTCGCTCCTACGTTGTAGAAGGCCCTTGCGTGAGCTCGCTCCCTGACGATGCCGGTCTGATTACGCAGTCTAGGAAGGTCTGAGGTATGCAAAAAGGCACACTTCCACGACTGGAAAGATCGTGCTGAGTCGTGACACGGACGGTCCCTATATATCGTACCGTGTCGACATTTACTCTCGAGTTCGCCGCTGAGGCCGTGCGCCGCGTAGCGGCCGTGCCTCGAACTGTACGGCGAGCGCGCGCTGCGGCGCGCGATGTGGCGGCGTCGCGTAATGCAGCGACGGGCCCTCCTCGCGATTGTCAATAGACTGTTTGATCGTCTTCTTTTTCCACAATCATGAAAACACTCACTTGTCTTCCTGATACCCAAATCAAGTGGCAAAGGACTCAGACCTATAGCACTTACCTCGTGTGTTTTGAAGCTGATCGAGAGAATGTTGCTGTCAAGAGTACAATGGCACATTGAATCGGAAATCAAACTGCCGGAATTTCAGTTTGGATTCAGGAAATCTCGTTCCTGTTTAGACAACCTATCCATCCTGACGGCGGATGTACACAGAGGATTTTTGCAGAGGAAAGTGACTGCGGCTTTATTTGTTGACATCAAGAGCGCATTTGACAATGTTCAACCTGAATTATTGATTTTAGAGCTAGGGAGATTAAATTTTCCTCCTAAGGTCCTTCACTTCGTTCATAATCTTATAGCAGCTCGTTAGGTGCAATTTGTTCTTCACGGCCAACTCTCTGAAGTTTTGTTGTTTCGCAAGGACACCCCACAGGGCTATGTCCTCAGCCCCATGCTCTTCAATGCATACCTGCATAGAATTCGCTCTTTTTTACCTACGCAAGTAAAAATACTCCAATTCGCTGACGACATAGTTATATACTACTCTGCCAGAGATTCAGCTGTCGCATCCGAAGTCTTACAGAGAGCATTGCATTCGCTATCCTCCTTTCTCTTCAACATGGAGCTAGATATATCCCCTTCTAAAACGCAGTATATGATTTTCTCCAGGAGTCATCCCACATGCTTGAATCAGCACATCGAGTTTCAAGATTCTCAGATTCGTCCCGTTGAGGAAGTTCGCTTTCTAGGAGTTCTCCTGTATCCGCGATTATCAGGGGTTAACCACACAAAATTTATGATTAACAAAGCTAAGCACATCGTACAAATGCTTTCCGCTTTGAGAGGTATCTGGTGGGGGTCGCACCCACAGGTATTGCTAAAAATATATCAGGCTATGCTTCGTGGATCAATAGAATATGCGTGCCTTGTTTTCTCCCTCAAACAAAATTCTCTGTTCACCAAGCTTGAGAAAGTGCAAAATGCTGCCATACGATTGTGCCTGGGAATGCGCAATTCAACTCCTATCAACGTGCTTTTTGCAGAGGCATGTGAGCCACCCTTCAAGCTTAGGTTTAAATTCCTTTCTAACAAATTTCTCGTTTCTGCATTGGCCACAACGAATCATCCCCTCATTGAACGATTGGAAAATTTATTGATATTTTTCAGTTCTAGAAGGAACAGGGATTACCTAGAACATAACTATCCCTTGTTCATCAGCTTCAAACAGCTTCGACATCTCAAATCTATAGTTTACTCCTCCGTCTTACCACACATATACATGGTGCCGTATAAGGTCATGCATATCAGACCGGAAGTATACTTCGTGGACAGAACATTTATATCAACCATTGAGGGACAAAACAAGGAATTTATTCAGGGGTATTTTAATTGTCACTTCCGCGATCTCACTGATAAAGCGACAATTATTTACACGGACGGCTCCAAATCCCCAGAGTTCACCTTCGTCCGCATGTTATTCTGCCTCCCCAAACATTACTCTAATGTTTCAACTTCCAGAAAAGGCTTCCATATTTACAGCAGAGGCGTGGGCAATTTACAATGCAATCTTAATTGCTTCGGATCTAGGGCTTGATAAAGTTCTTATAGTCTCCGATTCACGGAGCGTACTAGAGGCGATTCGATTCTCGAACCCGAGACAGAATAATTTTATTATATCGCGCATTAGAGCCACTATTGAAAGGCTGAATTCGGAGTCTCGGGGGCCCGACCTCCGTTTTCTCTAGGTTCCTGCTCACCGCGGGATCCCTGGAAATGAGACGGCCGATGCTCTGGCCAAACGAGTTATTCTTGAGGGGGATTCACCTTGAAATTTCATGCTGCCCCACTGATATTCATGTCGAACTTTGTATAAAAATGGACACTCAATTTGAGAATTATCTCAGGCAACGGGTGCGGAGTGGCAAGGGTGTACAATATTTCCGTACGATTAGATGCAAAATGAAGAGTCTATGGTTTGCCAAATTTAATATATCTAGAGCCCATATTACTCCGATAATCAGATTACGGTCTAATCATTACAATCTCAATGCGAGTTTATTTCGAAAAAATATTGTAAATGATCCTTCTTGTTCCTGTGATTCCCCCTTTCAAAATTTCAATCACATTTTGTTTGACTGCCCGTTAACTTCGCGTAAGAGCGGCCCTGTTAAACGAGCCGTATCGGAAATAATAAAATCTGGCATTAATGATATCTCGGAAGCACTGGTCAGACCCACTAAAAAGCTCTGCAGAATTCTCGCGGCATTCTGCAAGGCATGCGATCTCAAGATTTGAATCCCTTTTTTATTTCTATGCGTGGTGATATTAAATTTCCCGCTAAAAAGAGACGCGGTGGTGCGCCTCCGTTTATACCTAGTGCCCCTTCTACATTCTCTCCTTCGTGTTTCACCGAGCGCAGCTCCGGCTCCGCTCTCCCCACATTTCCACTTCCGCTCAAGTGCTGGCTCACTTGCACGGATTACGCTTTGGAACACTTGCCAATAACCGCTGCATTCACTGTCTACGATTAAGGTAAGCACGCCCAGAGGAGGGCTTAAGATATTGCTGCATGGCCGTATGGTGTCTCGACTGAGATCCGGTGCCAGCTCCGAAAGGAGGATAAGGAAGAAGAAGAAGAAGAAGGGGCGGCGACAACGGGCCGCCACAAACGTATCACCGATACTGACCGCGACGGTAACAACCGTACAATCGCCCGAATTGCTCGCGAGCGAGAATCTTTTCGAGCGAACGGATGACTCGCTCAATACAACCGTTCGAAAGTAGCTGGAAATGGCAGAAGGTCGAGAAACGTTGCTTGGTAACCTGGGTCCGTTAAGTCGAAGACGTTTTGAGCGACAATCCAATAAGCAGGTTAGATAATGTATACGGCGTTCGTCTGAGCAGCGATGGAGCAATGATGCTCGGTGATAAACGCATTGGCGTGGACAACGCTGACAACATAATTATCGATGGCGTACGATTCGCCGGTACGCCTGGTCTTTATGAGTCGATCTTCAAAAAATTGCCCGCTAACAGCGTCTATACAGAGAAAGATAAGCTAAACTACAAGAATATACTGCTGCTGACAAACGCGCATAAACTCAATTATAATGCGCTTAATCGCATATCGGGCAACAGAGGCTATAACTACAAATATATAATCGCGCCGTTACTATCGATCGAATCCAAGAGCAAATCTGGAGAAGGATTGCCTCGCGCTATGACGTTGAACGACAATGCGATTGATTACGTGCACTGGGACGATCCCAACGAGCTGGTGGATCGTCTACGTTGCTCGACGCTTCGCGCCAAGCCGGTCATAACGCTCACGACAACGAGATGCTGTCGATCATCGAGGAACTTCGTGAAGCTGGTATCATTATAAATTAACCGGAGTATCCTCGAAACAAACCAGTCGACTGGCGTCACTCACATCGAAAAATGCCTGTCAATAAATTCGGTCTATTTGAACGGAGAAATGACTCGATCAGCGGCTGGAGCGAACTAGTGAGAAGTTACGTGCGTGATAATGCACTGTGCCGTGTCGGTGTGGAATTTAACGCAAAGTCGTGCAAGATTCGTCGTGTAGCGCAACCAGAGGATGACGATGACGCGGCTAACAAATTATATGTGGAACAGTGCGTTAAAATTTTGAGTGACCAACAGCGGGAATTTATCGACAGGCTGACAGCGTTCGAGAGAGATGTGCATGCGTTACAGGCCGCGATAAGCGAGCTGCGACGTGACGCTACCACCGAGTCAGAAACGGCCGCGAACGGAGAGGATAAGAAAGCAATTTAAAAGTTAAATCTTCACACGTACTATTACCAGTCGATGATCGCATCGCCGAAACATGAGATCTGAAGATGAAAATATCGTCAGTTCCGAAAGACGGCGACTCGTCGAGGAACTGCCCCGACGAGAAGAAATTTTCCACGAAGACGTGTTATAGTTAAAGGATACGACGACTTGTGGCAAGCTGATATCATTGAGATGCAGCCGTACTCGCGTTTCAACAGAGGCTATCACTACATACTCACCGTCATCGATGTGTTGAGTAAATACGCGTGGGCCGTGCGGCTCAAGAGCCAAGGTGGAAGCGAGACAGCCAAAGCTATCGCCGAGATAATCTGAGAGAGCGAGAGACATTCGAAAAATTTACAGACAGACAATGGAAAGGAGTTTTACAACGCCGACGTGCAACGACTTGTGAAGAGACACGCCATAAATCATTATTCCACGTATTCGGTGTTGAAGGCATCGGTTATTGAGCGATTCAATCGCACGCTCAAGAACGATATGTGGAAGATGTTACACTTACACTCAACGGAAATTACAAATGGATCAACGCGTTGCCGCGTCTCGTCTCAGAATACAACTCGCGAAAACATCGAACGATCGGCATGCGACCCGCCGATGTTACGCCCGCGATCGCCGAAAGACTCTTAGCTACGGTATACAGAGTGATAAAGATTGCGGGACCGGCAAAGTTCAAAGTAGGCGGTTCGGTGCGCGTGAGCAAATACAAGACCGTCTTCGAGAAGGGTTACACAAATTGGACTACCGAGGTGTTTAAAATCATTAAAGTACAGCGTACTAATCCCGTGACGTATCTACTCGAGGACTATCGTGGAAAATCTATCGCGGGAGCGTTCTACGAATATGAATTGCATCGCGCGACCGATCCCGACGTATATCTCGTGGAGAAGGTACTGCGCAGAAGAGGTGACAAGGTTTACGTGAAATGGCTGGGATTTGATGAGTCGCACAATTCATGGATACACAAGGACAATGTGGTTTAATTTGCATACAAAAAAATTTATTCATTTCAAACATGTATAAAAAAGATGAATACACACATTATAAAAAAACATAATATAAAAAAAATGAGTACATTATGAGATACGCACAAACACACATAATATAAAAAAGATGATTACACACGCATTATAAAAAGAATACATATAATATAAAAAAAATGATTACACACACATTATAAAAAGAACTAGATTACAGCGCGCGCTATTTGTAATTTTTTTATTTATTATTATCTTACTGCATACATTTTTATACAATTGTAATTGTAATTGTAAAATTAAAAACTTATACATATATTGCCATTAATTGCGATATGTATGACTATGTAAAAAACAATATAAAAAATCGTAGATAATATGAAGATATTAATCCATTTGTTTTCAAAAGAAGACAATTTCCGGTTTAAAATATACACATGTGTGTTACACAAGATTTTGTAATTACTATTATAATTTATTTTACACTTGAATGATTTTGTTGTAGATATCCACAGAATTATGCATATTGGTAATGGAATGATCCATTTCCTAAAAAGCATTATTCATCATAAGATTTACTGTCATATAAATATACATGAAAAACAATATTATTACAATATTATGGAAATAAAATTATATTTGTTTGTAATTATTTTAAATATATATAATTGATATAACATTTATTAAAGCAATTATAATTTACGTTGTAAAATCAATATGATCAAAACATTTTTTTGAAATATTTCTGTATATACGTAATTTTTAACTAATCTGTCTTGTTTTTCTTGTCCTAAGTAAATTTTTAATAATTCCCAAGATTTAACTCGTGAAAATGCAACATAAAGTTGTCCATGACTGAAAATATTTTTTCTTAAATCGATTGCAATTTTGTCAAATGTTTGTCCTTGTGATTTATTTATCGTCATAGCAAAAGCTATTTTAACCGGGAATTGTCTTCTTTTAAATACAAATGGATAAATATTTTCGCAATATAAAGTTATACGATTTAAAAAGACTACTTCTCCTTTTTTATCGCCAGTCAAAATTTCGCACTTTAATAAGTTGTTTCCTAATTCCAAAATTAACATCCTTGTTCCATTACATAAACCTTCGCTGATATTTAAATTTCTAATCAGCATAATAATCGTGTATTTTCTTAATCGAAGCTCATGAGGTGGAAAATTCATTGGATTTAAAGTATTCAAATACTCTGTTAAAATAGCTTCATTAATATCATGTTTATCATTAGTGGTCTCAGCAGTGTCTACACTCGTATATACTTTTTCTGTTGATTCATCAAGTAAATTTACAACTTGTTTGTTTATCTCGTCCACGTCAACATTTCGTGCGGAAAGTATGGCACGCTTTGCTGCAAGTCTGTACTGATTGTGTTTGATTATTTCTTCGTATGTATCTTTTACTATACTCGTATTTAAATCTGCCACACATCTCAGTGGAACTTCAACATTGTTAAACTGATCGTTCAGGGTACCACTACCTAAATCTAATAAAAAATGAGTAAATTCATGTTCATGTGGTAAAATGCGCATATTTTCTGTTAATGAAAAGATTTCGAAATATTGCCATAATAAGCTAAATTTAATTGACAAATTAATAGTTTCAGAACGTATAGCATTTTGTTTCACTAGCAATGATTGTCTGAAATCCCCACCAAGAATAACAATCTTACCACCAAACGGTATATTATTTTGCATTAAATCCTGTAAGAGGTGATTCATCGCTTCAAGGGCATATCGCGGTGCCATTGGTGCTTCGTCCCAAATAAAAACATCTGTTTTTTTCAAATAATCAGCTTCTTTTGATTGAATTTTAATATTTGACGTTGAGTCAGCAAAAAGAGGCACAGGCAAACCTAAAGTTTTATGTATAGTTCTTCCATTTGGTAGTAATATTGCAGCGATACCAGTGAACACCATTGTATTAACAACTTTGCCTTGAGATTTGAGTAAATAGTACAATGTTGTGTAAACAAAAGTTTTACCTGAACCTCCTAGACCGTCAATGTATAAACATTTTATCTGTTGACTATTGTTTTGTTCCAAAAGAAATAAAACATAATCAATAATTTTTTTTATTATAATTTAACTGACTGTATTGTTGTTGACCGAGTAAAGTTTCTCTTTGTAATTGTTCCGTATCTTCGTTTTCATTTTCTACCATTATTTGTTCCATTTCTGGAAATTGCGACAATTCCCAACCTTCTTTGCGAAGTAATTGATAGATTTGATCATAAGCCTTTCTTATTTCAGTAACTTGTCCAAATCGTCGTATGTAATCTTCGGACATTGCAACTTGAAATTCATCCCACAGTTTTTTTGGGTGCACTGGTTGACAATGCATTAGTATTCGAACAAAAAGTAATCTAAGACGTCTCGGCATCATCCAAGCAGAAGCTTCGTTCATTGCACGTTTCCATTCGTCATTATCTTCAATTAGATCCAAAGCCAAACATGCGGAAGTAAACGTTTGATGCAATTCACCATTGACTGTTTTTAAATCATTATAACTTGTTGCTCCTTTGACATTCAATAAAAGTATACGTAAATGGAATAATTCGATTTTAGTTAGACTAACTGAATACATGCGTCCAATGCAGTTAAATTTACACTGACGTTTTTCCCAACGATTAACTTGTTTTCATTAAGAATTATCTTTTTGAATACATAGCATAAAGGTATATCTGTATATACATACTGGCGTGCATCAATATCTTGTTTATTTAATTCAAAATAGTCCATTAACATTGTTATACGTTCTAAAGCAGATCGTAAATCTTGTTTGTTTGAATCATTAGAAATAATTACATTTTGTTCGTTTGGCAAATGTACAGATAAACGAATAATAGCATGACTTTTTTCTTGCAATGTTTACCTGTAATGCGCCAGCAAGCTTCAACTGGTCCTACATAACGTGCTTCGATAAAATCGTTAATTTCGTCATGAACAATTTCTATATTATTCAGATTTTCTCCTATAACTACAGACGCTGCATCGTGACCTTTGTAAATATATTTGTACAAATACTTTACCGACTTGATACTTGAAACAACTTCAACATTAATATGACAATTAAAAATCGTTGATAATATTGGACAATAAGGAACGACAAATCTATTATCTACTAAAAATTCTTTGGATTTTTCATATGAAATGCTAGTGTCCCTTCGAGGATATTGTGGATAATCATTTTCATCCATAGTCGTTTCCTTGTGAAAGGGTTTTGGAAAATGTTTTGAACATTTTCCATTTACCATACACCAATCACTACAAGGTCCATAAATCATATTCTTCATGATAATTTCATGCAAATTTTTATCAGTAGCAGGATCGGGGATTTCAGCGGAAATATACTTGTCAACAGTTTCAGAATTAGTAATTTTATAATTTTGTTTTAAAGTTATTAACATGTGTACATGCGGTAAACCACGTTTCTGAAATTCGATTACATAAACAAATGCTTTTACTTTACCAAAAAATTCCTGTCAAACGATCAAATCTATCAGATAATCTTTTTTTATGTCAAAAACTCTAGCGCAAATATCAGGTCTATCAGCAAGTTGTTGATTTGAAAGTAAATTTTCTTTAATTTCAAGCCAATTTGGATTGCAGGTCATTGTAATAAAAACATCTGGTTTACCATATTTACGAACAATAGCCATCGCATCTTGATAATTTTGCATCATATTTCGAGGTGAACCAATAAATGTCGATGGAAGAATCATTACTCGTCCAATACGTGTATTAGTGTCAGTCGCTACTTTTTCTAAATGATCAATCAATCCTTGATACTTTTCTACTCTCAACTGTTTTTGATTTTCTTTGCACCAATTAATTCTATCTTTTTCTATTTTTACATAATTGTCAACAAGCCATTGTTGAAATAACCGTTTACCCATTAAAAAAATATTGACATTATCACGTATAGCCATTCGGTATTGAACGTACATGGATCTAGTCACACGTTTTCCGTTAATTTATTTGATATCACTGTGCCAACCTTGCGTATCGTACGGATAATACATTGGATAAATCCAAGGTTCAACATTTGGATCCTTTGTACTAACGTATTTTAAAATTTTATTACGTTTGTTTCTAATTGTAACATAACAATCAGGAATGTCTTCATCTACGGTAGTTAAAAAAATTGCAGCAACTTCATTGGTTCTTTGAACATTATATCTCCCTCGATCAATGCCTGTTTTCTTACTTAAGAATCCCATTTTTAAATCAGGTACATTTAAACCTAAATTTTCTTGATGACAAATTTCTTCATGCATCATTTGATATGACTGAGCAAATATATTGTTATTGCGAATAATATTATCTAATATATGTAATAACTCTTCATCAAGATTTGAATTTATATTTAAACGACATTCTGTAGCTTCATTAGCGTCAAGAATAAAAAGCTGTCCATAATTTGACTGTTTATTTGTAGCAGGATATAATGCAGTGTTGATTTGATAATAAATTTGACCCTGAATTTTGAAATAATAAGGTCTTTGTGCTTTGAAATTAACCAAGTTAACATTAAAAGATGCAAAAGAAAATGCACAATTGTAACCTCGCAGATTTTGTAAAAATTCTTTGGATTTTTGATAATTTCCAGAAAATAACTGTTGTAATTCATTAGGAAATGGTGGTAGAGATTCCAATATAACTTTTCCATGACTACAGCAATCATTGAATGAATTATTTTTATTGTAAAATGTTCGCGAAAGATTGTATGCGCCGGCGGTGAAAATGCATGTTTTCCGCTCGACGCGATTGTACGCGAGTCTCATGAACCCGCGGGGTGGCAGCACCTCGCGGCACATGAATATTCATACGCGGCCCCGCTTGCGGCGCTTTTGGACCAGCTTCCGGTTTCCTTCTTCTTGCTCGAATATTCGTAGCGTGCGGTTCGGTTTTCGGGAGCTCTCAGCTTGCGCTTATTTTATCTCTTTGTTATAACGATTGTGTTTGAATTTTGGACGTAGTGCGCGTTGCATTACATTGCTCGGCTCAGTGAACGTCGTCTCATCGTGTCCCGCGAATAATTCTCACCAAAGACATTAGAGTTTATCATTATCACGGATACAGCCTCATGGCACGTGAGGCTCGCCGCGCGTTCGCCAACGGCTCACTGTGATTCCGGGACCGGGGTATATTATTCTCGAACAATACACGTTCAAGGAACTTGCTCTATCGTAGTGAATATATCGGGCATTGCGATTACTGCTCAAATTTACTTTGTTATTGCGATTCTCAGGTCATCTCTGTTATTGCTTCGCGCTGTCTTTGACTGGCTTTGCACGTAGCCGTGCTTGCTTTTGTACAACAGCCTTTTGGTACGTTGCGCATTCCGGCCAATTGGCTGCCTTCTTACTCGCGATTAAAGATCATCGGCAATTAAATCGAGATCGTGTTGACTTTATTTTCCATCCTTCTAATTTCCCATCTAATATCTCGAACATAAACTTTTTCAGCGCAAAAATGCTTCGCTGTACAATGTTGGCATTCTACATTCATTTTTCCTATATAATGTTGATTTAAATTATGATAATCTATGTTTTGAAATCCTTTGTAATTGGCTCGATAATTTTTTAATTTTTTTAAATTGAATCTGTGATATTGTGGGTTTGCAATAATTGTTCTTTATCAGTTCTGGAAAAATTATCGCGTACATCACTCACTGAAATTGACTGATTTGTTTCTATAGTATTTTTAACGACACTCACAGATACTTCGTTAGTAGTTGACAATTTTTCCGTTATATTAACATTATCATTATCAAATCTTGAATTCAGAATGGTCAAAGCACAATTGCTCTGTAATTTTGACGTGCAGTTATTGACTGTTGTAACAGAACTATTCAAAGTTGATGTAACATGTTTCATTACTGGTGAAGCGCAATGAACATTTTTTACAACAAAAAAACTTGGTGATTTATACACAACTGACGGAATATTATTTAACAAATTTTTTGATTTACAAATTTTAGATGGCCCAGCTATACTGTTCGCTATATTTTCTTTTTTTTATTACGATATTTTTGTTGATTTAGAGCATTTTGTTCCCTTTTCAATCGCTGAAATTCTTCCTCTTCCTCTTCAGCACGAACAACTTTTCGTCTACCCATTTTTAAGTATTGTTGATTAATCTTTTTTGTAAATTAAATTTTACTTCTATTCAGTAAAAATGCACAAATAAATAAAATTAATATTAATTAATAAATTTAAATATTAAAATGTAACAAACATGAATATACAAACAAAATCTCTGTTTATAACATAAATATTATTGATTTGTAATTAATAAATCAAACAATAAAATATTATGTTATTTTATTTAAATAAAAATAGTACAATAATAGTTAAAAATCATATATTAAAATATTACAAAAAATAATTACTTTGATTTTGCACAGTTGTCAAATTATAAATTTAAATATTATAATTACATCAGGTATTAGTCTATTAATAAATAATTATAAACAATAATATTATTTTGAGATTCAAATAATTTAATTTTACATAAGAAATATAGTTTTATCTTGATAATAAAATATTTAAATTCAAATCAAATGTTAATTCATTACAAATGCCAAATATTCACAATTAAAATGTCAAATAATTATATAATACTTAAAATATCAAATTCTCAATAATAATGTCAAATAATTTTATTTAAAGTTCTGCGACTATGTCAAATTGTCAAATAACACAAATCTTCTTGACCGGAGGATATAAATGAACGTTAAATCTGAAATAAAATATTATTTTTTAGTTTATTTCTTATCTGTTTTATTGTATAAATTATTTATTATTTATTATTAAATAAAGTAAAAAGTAAAATATTACCTGAATATACAGGGTGTAACCAAACAAACATATACGGTGTACATCATCAGGTAAAGAACGAGAATCCAGATCGAAAAGTCCTGAGTCATTTTTTTATCTGAGCTTTCTGTTAGTTATTATAAAGTGTTAAAGTTAGCCACTCAGCACCCGTGTACAGAGGGAAGTCAGGGACGGCAAAGTAGCAAGGCATAGATTGTTGCTATTGCTTCGATTCTCACCGTCGCGCGTTGTTCTTCCGTCGCATAGTTCGCTCCATTCCGCCTTGCTACTTTGCCGTCCCTGACTTCCCTCTGTACACGGGTGCTGAGTGGCTAACTTTAACACTTTATAATAACTAACAGAAAGCTCAAATAAAAAAATGACTCAGGACTTTTCGATCTGGATTCTCGTTCTTTACCTGATAATGTACACCGTATATGTTTGTTTGGTTACACCTTGTATATATATATATATATATATATATATATATATATATATATATATATATATATATGGTGGGCCATTTTAATCTATGCAGTTAAAATTCTCTGCACCGAAGACAGATACCGAAAAATGGTTCAGACAAAAGTTGTTGGGGATGAAGGGGGTCACACAATGGTACTAGTGAATTTGACCTTCAAGGTCATTTTCAAGGTCATATGGGAGTTATGATGACATTTTTAAATGGGAACCCCTATTTTTTATCCCGGATTTGAAAAGAGCGGAAAATTTTACGTATAAAATGGTTATTTTGTAAAGGTCATTTCAAGGTCACTGAAGGTCAAATATGCGAAAATAGTTGAAATTGTATCCGTTGACATTGCAAGCATTTAAAAAAGGTTCAGATCACTTTCAGAGATGCAATGGTCTACCGAGCATGAACGACTTTGAAGGTACTACCGTTATCAAGGTCGTTGAAAGGTCAAAATCTCAAAAATTACTCAATTTTTTATAATTTTTGTAAGTTTTGGGCACAGTAAGTAAGTTTGTAAGTTTATCACAGTGCCACTCTATTGTTATTGTTATCATGTGCGATTATAACTTTAGCCACGAAGAAAATGTTCAAAGTTGCCTCCAGTTGCATTAAGGCATAAAGTTAAACGCATTTGGAATTGTACAATAAAGTGCCTTAAAACGTAATAGTACAATAAAATGACAACCGACCCTCTTGCGGAGTCTCGCATACGTAGGAATATTCTTCGCATTCGTATGCGACTACCGCGTACAATGCTCTACATACGTTTATTGCAGGTTATAGCTTGAATAGAGTACGTAATATGGGCACTAAATTCTACTAGTACGTTTTAAGGCAATTTATTATATTCTTTTAGTCGTGTACGATAAAGCGCTACTTAGTGTAGGAAAGTCGCGCACGATAAAACGCGGAAATCGTACTGCGTTACATAAAATACATAATAATAATAGTATCAATAACAACAATACTTTCGACACACGGCTAGGTCTTATTAGTATTATTATTATTATTCTACGACTCTTCCGCGTATAATAATAACATTATAGTGCTTAACGCATTTTCCCGCTTCCTGGATCAAAATAACTCATGATGAAAGTATCATAGGGACGTAATACATTTAATAAGGCCTTTCAGAAAACAGCTAGTATGAAGAACAGACAATCATTAATTGTTTAAAGAGCCACTACAGTCGTGGCCAGTCCAATTGGTTGCAGAAGCAACAAATATTGCTGATCTAAAATTGGCATTTACATTTCGTTGCGAGTACTGAATTAATCCTTACTCAATTATTCGCTGGAATACCTACCTGTTTCTATCAGTGTGTACATTAAAAGTACGTGTGATTAGTTATTCGATATTTCTCTTTTTTAGAGGTCGGTTTAATTTTGATTAACATTTCATTACTTCAGTGGCGCATTAAAATTAAACAGTCTTAAAAATGTCTGATTATACTCCCACTGAAATTGTTGACATGATAATGGTTTTAGGAGTATGCGATAACAATTATCGTGCTGCAGCAAGGCTTTATGCTGAACGATATCCAGACAGAAGACACCCTACAGATATAACAATACGTAGTTTAAGTGGAAGAGCTCGTGATGGGCATTTTACTCGCCAGCGCAGATGCCACGAGTACAACGAAAATGACCCTCGCGTTGTAACTATTCTTGCAGCTATACATCTTGACCCTCATATCAGTAGTCGTCAGGTTGAAACAGAAATTGGTATACCAAGAACATTTTTAAGAATCTTAAAAGTTCTTAAATATCATGCGTATCACATAACGTTAGTGCAAGAATTAAAGGAACGTCATATTCAACAGCGAATTGAATTTTGCCAATGGGCTTTGCAGACAGTAGAGAATAGTCCAGAATTTTTTAGGTTTGTTCTTTTTTCAGATGAAGCTAAATTTTGTAGTGATGGACAACTGAATAAGCACAATTGCCATTTCTGGTCAAATGAGAATCCTCACTGGCATCGATCTGTAGACCATCAAAATCGCTGGAGTCTTATGGTGTGGTGTGGAATTATAAATGGATATTTAGTCGGTCCTTATTTTTTTGAAGAAAATGTCAATACACTAACCTACTTGGAGTTGATAAGAGATCAGTTGCCAGACTTATTGGATAATGTAGATTTGGATACAAGACAAAGAATGTGGCTTCAGCAGGATGGTGCAGCAGCACATTTCGCAAGAACCGTACGGGAGTTTTTAAATGAAAGGTTTCATGAAAGATGGATCGGACGAGGAGGTCCCATTAACTGGCCTCCATGCTCACCTGATCTCACATCCCCTGATTTTTATTTGTGGGGTTATTTAAAGAATGTTGTTTATCAACAACGACCCACAACTCGAGATGATATGCAAGACCGCATTCGTCAAGCGTGCGCAGCAATTCCCAAACAGACTTTGCTAAACACCGTTCGACATTTCCAAATGCGATTAACTTTATGCCTTAATGCAAATGGAGGCAACTTTGAACATTTGCTTCGTGGCTAAAGATATAATCGTAATAACATAATAACACTAGTGAGAGGCAAGGGGACTCACTCTGATAATCAAGCACCCCGAATAGTGAGAGGCAAGGGGACTCACTCTGATAATCAAGCACCCCGAATAGTGAGAGGCAAGGGGACTCACTCTGATAATCAAGCACCCCGAATAGTGAGAGGCAAGGGGACTCACTCTGATAATCAAGCACCCCGAATAGTGAGAGGCAAGCGGATTCACTCTGATAATCAAGCACCCCGAATAGTGAGAGGCAAGGGGACTCACTCTGATAATCAAGCACCCCGAATAGTGAGAGGCAAGGGGACTCACTCTGATAATCAAGCACCCCGAATAGTGAGAGGCAAGGGGACTCACTTTGATAATCAAGCACCCCGAAGGGAACATAATCCTATTACGTCCACGTCGTTGTTCCTGGATAGTGCTAAACATAGGAAACTTATGACCCTTGAAAAAATGAGGATCATTATTGGGTGGTCGGTTTTATCGAGCTTTAAATGTCTATTCAACTTCCGTAATTCAGAGTAAAAAGTTCATGTCCAAAATTTACAAAAATTATAAAAAATTGAGTAATTTTTGAGATTTTGACCTTTCAACGACCTTGATAACGGTAGTACCTTCAAAGTCGTTCATGCTCGGTAGACCATTGCATCTCTGAAAGTGATCTGAACCTTTTTTAAATGCTTGCAATGTCAACGGATACAATTTCAACTATTTTCGCATATTTGACCTTCAGTGACCTTGAAATGACCTTTACAAAATAACCATTTTATACGTAAAATTTCCCGCTCTTTTCAAATCCAGGATAAAAAATAGGGGTTCCCATTTAAAAATGTCATCATAACTCCCATATGACCTTGAAAATGACCTTGAAGGTCAAATTCACTAGTACCATTGTGTGACCCCCTTCATCCCCAACAACTTTTGTCTGAACCATTTTTCGGTATCTGTCTTCGGTGCAGAGAATTTTAACTGCATAGATTAAAATGGCCCACCATGTATATATATACCGTTTTTTCAAAATTATATAGATTTACTTAGATTATATAGATTTAACGATGATCAAATGCCAATCCACTGCAAAGAAAATTAATTAAAAATTTTTAATACATAAAAATCATTTAAAGTTATTATTTTAATTTTTAGAAAAATAAATTCTTATATTGTCTATGTATGAAAATTTGATGTACCATTAACTGAAATTATTTCACGTTTTAAGCAATATTTTAGCCAATAACATATTATATATTTTTCTTGAAAATATACTTTTCTTACTATCATAGTATTGGAGGGGCTTCCGGAAAGATGGCGGAGGGTGTGGATGGTCGGGAGGTAGTGTCTGGATAGATAGGAGAATTGGGAGTGAGTTAAGTGAAAGTAAAGGGAGTGGGTGTGCTGGAAAGGTGAAGGAGGAAGAGAGGAAGATGAGCAATTGGAGGGAAGGTTGAGGAGCAAGGACAGGAGATGTGAGAAGGAGTTGAAGTTTCGGAGTAAGGTTGGGAAGGAAGCAAGAAGGAGGATGACACGAAGGATTGGAGAAACATAGAGGGTCGACCGAGAAGATCTCGCACTGGGAGTGGTGTAGTTGGAGCAAGGAAGGAGAGGAGATGATTGGCGGAGCGAGGACGGATCGACGAATCGGCAGCGGAACGATGGATCGAATGGAGAAAATAAGAGGGTCGATCAAGAAGTTCTCGCACCGGGATAAGTAGAGTGGAATAGATGGCGCAGAGAAGGAGAAGTGGCAATTGGCGGAGCGAGAATAGATCGACGGATCGGCGGGTGATCGATGGATCGAATGGAGAAATAGAGAGGATCGATCGGGAAGTTCTCGCTCCGGGACGTGTAGTATGGAGCAGATGATGCAAGAGAGAAGAAGTGGCGAATGGCGGTGCGAGGGCAGATCGACGGAGCGACGGTAGACTGGCGGATCGGTAGAGACGGAAGAGGGTGAGGAGAGGTTAGGAGGAAGTGAAAAGTGAGAAGCGGAAAGAAGGTGACAGAGTAAAGAGGAGTGGAAGGAGTACGACAGCGGAGGGTGGACCGGGAGGAGAGCGGATGAGAACGATCGAGGTTCGAGAAGGAACGAGAGACTGACTCCGGAGGACACGAGGAAACGAAGAAAGCGGAGGTTGGAGAGTGGAGGGAGGAGAGCAATAGGGAGCGGACAAAGGGAAGGAGCGGGAAAGAAGGAGGAGCACCGGAAAGCGGAGGGAGCAACAGGAAGCGAACAAAGGGAAAGGAGCGGGAAGGCAGGAGAGCATCGGGAAGCAGAGGAGAGCGAGGAAGAGAAGAAGAAGGAAGGATGAAGAAGGAGGGGAGAGGAGGGTGGAAGGAGTGGAGAAAGAGGTGAGGAAGGAGGGAGGAGGAAGCAAGGAGGAGGAAGAGAGAGAGACGGCGCCAAGGGGCAGGAAGGAGATGGATTGGGGAATGAGAGATCGTTAAGGGCGGTAAGAAGATGGAGAGATAACCTTTTGGCAGCGTGGGGAAAGGGGGAGGGAACGTGGGAAGGGAGAGGGCGTTTAGTATGTAATGGCCAGCGAAGGTCAGGTGGGGAGATGAAGAAGGAAAGAAATGTACATACGTAAAAGCGGAAGTAGGTTTAAGAGAACGAGGTATGAGAGGGAGAGAGAGAATGGAGAGCGAGAAATGGATGAGGAGAGAGAGAAAAGGATGAGTGGAGGGGAGAGCGAAGGCGTAAGGTAGGGGAGAGGAAGAGGAGAGCGCAGTGAAAAAGGGAGAGGAGAGAGGGTGAGAGGAGTGCGGAGATAAGAGAGAGGGGAGGGAGAGGGTGCTTAGTATGTAATGGCCAGCGAAGGTCAGGTCGGGAGAAGGAGGAAAGAAAGGTATATATGTAGAGGCGGAAGTAGGTTTAAGAGAACGAAGTATGAGAGGGAGAGAGAGAATGGAGAGAAGTGAATGGGCGAGGAGTGAAAATGTAAAGGCGAAAGAGAGAGAGAGAGAAAAGAGAGAGTGGTGAGAAAGGGATAGGAGAGGTGCGAAAAGGGAAAGGACTTTAGAATGTATCGGCCAGAGAAAGTCAGGTCGGATAGAAAAGGAGAAAGAATGTAAAAATGTAAAGGCGAGAGTAGTGAGCGAAATATGAGAGAGAGAGGAATAGGGGGGGGAGAGAGAGAGAGAGAGAGAGAGAGAGAGAGAGAGAGAGAGAGAGAGAGAGAGAGAGAATAGTGTGGAGGAGCGAGGAAGGAAAGAAGAGATGAAACTGTAAAGGGAGCGGGAGTCCCTGTGTACCCCGAAAAGGGTTTAATAAACTACTACTACTACTACTTACTATCATAGTATTGGATATATTTAAATAAATGTGAAGAGTATTTTAAAAATAATAATATAAATCAATTAATTTTTTTTGGAGGGAAGAGAGGGGAGTTTAACGTGTCACGTTCAATCAGGTATAAACCCTTTTTTGGCATTATAAATTAATTTATATATTTTCATGGGTTAGATCATCTTCGATGGGACTAAATCACTGTCATTTTTTAGATTTTTTTTTAAATTACGAAAATGACATTCTTTTATAGATTTTATACCTATCTAAAGTAGCCTAAATCCTTAAATTATATACTTAAATTTTATATAAATTTCTTGTAAACTATATACATTATTATTCATACAAAGTTATCAGAAAATTTAAATACAATTTATTTGTTGTATTTACAGATTTATTTTGAAATCTATATATATATATATATATATATATATATACATATATATATATTTAAATTAAATTGCTAAAACATAACTATATTTATATTATATTTATATTTTATTTAAATATTTAAATTTTTGTATTTTTTGATAATATATTATAATTAATAACTTATCTAAATATCTTAAATTTTCGTTATTTAATATCCTCTAATTTCTTTCGTTGAAATAAGTTTTACAGTATTCGCTGTCTAGCGATTGAATTGTTGTTCGCGCCACGGCTACTTGATTTATTATTGATTTACGGTTATGCTGTTAAGGTGGTATTCATTGCATTGGTTTGTTCGTTTGCTCGATTTTATTTATTGTCATCTTCACTCTTGTTGTTGCATAGATACAAATCTTATGATAGGAATGAAGAGCAGTATAATAATAAAATCGTCTGAAAGTTTAACCTGGCCACTGCACAGGTGTGTACATAAGACCGCCTATTATAAGACATCATCGGTCTTATTGTCCATTCGAGGAAAGTAATTGTAACATGTGTTAGCAACATTTAATTCTTGTATTTATTCTGTTACCAAAAAAAAGCTTGGGTGAGTAAAAATTATACGGTGCTCAAAATATATATACGTAACTTTAATGACTTCTCTTGTTTGCTAGTGATTTCGTGTTTTCTCTTTCCGGAGTTGTTCAAATTCTGACCAAAAAGATCCGGTCGTTACCTTACGTTTCAAAACTTGTAAGTGAAGTTGAAATACATAACCAAATTGTATCAGATCCATTTTCACTATATCATGTTAGATTTTAATTTTTATTAATATTTTTTCATTTAAAGTTTTGTGTTATCTTTTTATTTCGTTTAAAATATATTTTTTATTTAAAAAATTTAGGAATAAAATTACAAAAATGGATAGCGATTTAGATATTTATTCTGAGTTGTGTAGTACTCCAACATTGTATGTTTCATCGAGGGAACTTTTTGAAGTTATGTTACCCAATGATGGTACAGTGTAAGTATTAAACAATTCTTTTTTATATTTAATCCTTTAGCCATGAACTTATTTTCATCAATCCAGTATTGTTGTTATTGTAAAATATTAATTATTTATATATATATATTTTAGATGTTTTATCAGTATGGTAGAACGAGTCGATAGTAAAACTATTGTCAAAACTAAAAATGGAGAAGTTGAACGCTGTCGAATAGTTTTAACAAACAACAAAGATTGGAAAGTTTAATTTACCATATGGGGCGACAATATAAATCGAGTTATACATAACTTCCAAACGTCATTTGTATGAAAAAATTTTGTATTTTTAATATAATATTTTATAAAAATGATATTTATATTTTTTATCATTAAGTTTATCATTGTTATATAGGTAATACATGTATCCGGAGCTTTTTCTCAACCTCGTTATTATACGAGTTTAGGAGATGTCCCAATGGATTTAACAATAAAAGATTATACAGTCGTAAACGTCATTGGAAAAGTTCGAGATACTGAAGAAATTAAATCTTATGAATCAGTTACTATTCAAAACATTTTGAATTCCAAAACTAAATATGGTAATTGTAATTGTCATTTTTTAAAATATACCATGTACATATGAAGTTTAAAGTTTAAACATTTTGAATTTCAAAACTAAATATGGTAATTGTAATTGTCATTTTTTTAAATATACCATGTACATATGAAGTTTAAATCGGCACAACCTCATTAAAATCAAATTTTTATTAATTTTATAAATTTTACTTAATCTTTTGTCATAAAAGATTAATCAGATGATTCTTTAATCCATTTCGAATTATTTGATTCAATTTTGAAACATATTGGTTACTCAAAAATAAAAGTTTATGTAATTTTAAGATCTTAATGATTTTTCAATAATTTTCCATTATTTTCTTCCATTTTTATTTCATTTCTCATTTTCAAAACATTTTTCTTCTTTACATTTAGATTTGTGTAATTTATTAATTTTCTTTTCTTTATATTCTTTACATATCTTCTACATGTTTTGAAAATTTTAATCAAAAACCTTGAATTACAAGTTTTATCTTGAATAATTGCAGTCACTTTGGAAGTCTTTTTGAAATATGATTTTACTGAGGATACATTTGATGAACCTATATGTCTTTCATCAGTGGGATTTGGAAAGTTTAGATTTGAAGTACGATGTAGAGATCGTGAAATTCTTCTCTAAATTTCAAAAGAAAACAAAACTTCAAATATCTGGCATTCTTAAGTCTGATAGAATGCCGAATTTCTTACTTGTTGAGAAACTGCCAGATATTAAAATCATACCAGGCACCATCTCAGATGAAGATTTGGCAAATGCAGTGTTTCTTCCAAGAAAAAGGAAGTCAGACGTTGACATAGAAATGGTAATTTTTTTAATAAAAACAAAATATAAGTGAATAAATTAAATAATACTATATTAATCTAATATTTGATTTAAAAGTTTTATTGCACTTTAATATTTCGCAAATTTTACAATGTAAAATATTTATTGATTATTAGTTAATTCATAATTTAATTTTGCAATTAATGTCAATATAATTATACATACGCATTTTCATTTTTTTCACGTTTTCTTTAGCTATCCTTTCTACACACTTTTTAAAATAAAATATTAGTTTTAATAAAAGTAAAGTACATACACACAATATAATATAAAAAGTTTTATTAAAAAATTAAATTATTAATTTTAATATTTTCTTTATAGGAATAATTAAAAATTAAAATTTCTCAAGGTAAGCACTTTATAAAATTGATAAAAGTACAGAAATAATATTTTCTTTTAAATTAACAAGTTACTTTAATTTTGTCATTTACTTATTTTTCAATCCTAAAATCTAAAAAATATTTATTGTGACGTGACAGGGTCCGTCACAAGGGCATATGCCTGACCGGGAGATTCCGAAACTGCGATCGCATCCTCGAGTCGCGAGGGAGGCGATCCCTTTATTATAACGCGCGTATCGTCCCGTTCTGTTTTGCGCCGATCGCAAGTCCGTCGCCTATTTTGCTTATTTTTTTATTTATTTTTTTTTGCATGCCTGCATTCCGATTCCCGGGTATACCGGGAGGAGGATAGAAATAAGAACAAGTTATCGGAGCCGAGCCGGATGAGAGGCCGAGAGTGGAGTCGCAAGAGAGGAGGAGCAGCGGCAGTCGCGGCAAGACGAGGGAAGCAGAGGGGAGTCCGGGAACCGCCCATCTCCGCCTGAGTCACTCCCGGAGAAATCAAGGACGAGCGAGGCCATCCATTCTACAGGACAAGGGCGAGTCGCGGCTCGGAGGACGCCTCGACCGCGATCGCGACGGGAGGCACGCGAGCTCAGAGGAGAGCGAGCGTGGCCTTACCCCACATCCCAGGACCGGGCAAGATTGCTGTGGCCCGGCCAGCCAAGCAAGATTGGGCCGAGGGATGAACGCCTGATGCCGGAAAACCCGCGTTACAGGGAAGTCGGAGGCCAACGCCCGAGGAAATTAGCGATCGATCACCGATCGATAAGAACGGTCGATAACAGGCAGGTTGCCTTATCATCCGCGGGGTGCGCAAGCACGGCCGCCGGAGAACTCAGCGGAATCGCGGCCGAGCCAGGGTGGGCGCACTCCCTCTTGGAAAAAGAGGCGACGATTTTCAGCGCCTCTATAGCTGTCCCCACGGAAATAGCGAACTAAATATGGTCACGTGAACGTCACGCTACATTCAAAATTATATGAGCGCGCACGCATGCATAGGCTTGCGGTCAATTTGACGTTACAAATCATAGACATTACGTCCATACTACAAACGCTTCGAAGCATTTTTCTTCTCCTCCTATCTTTGTTGAAAGAAAGAAGAAGAAAAATGCTTCGAAGCGTTTGTAGCGTCAAGTCGACCGCAACCATATTCGTATGTACTTATTTTAAATATTATAATAAAAGGTAGGATAATAATAAAAGTAATAAATTATTATTAAAATTAATTTTTTATTTCACTTTTTAACACAGATTAAATTTTTTACTTATAACAATATTTTTAAAAATATAACAATATTTTTAAAAAATTGCAATGCAACATATTTTCCAGTCCCACTTGGCAGACTGCTGACTGTCGGATATCTAATTGTTTAATATCCGGTGTGGTTAAAAAATATGATGCAAAGCATATAAAACCAGCAACATATAATACTTTTTTCTACTAAATTGCTAACTAAATTACATGCTAGTTATACTTCTTACACATTTTATCTTTCATATTTTTCTTTCCACATAGGAGAGGAAAAGATAACAGATGAATAGTGTAAGAAGAGCACACACAATTTAGCTAACAATCCAGCAGAAAAAGCATCATGTGTCATTGGCTCAAAATGCACCACAGCATCAAAAAACACACAAGCATTCACACATAACAATTCTATACATAAATTGTACTTGTATACACACACACACACACGCACACACGCATACACGCACACACGCACACACACACACATACATATCTCATAAAATCAATCACCACACTTTCTTACATAATAATTTTATACATAAAGATTATATCGCAGAAAATATACAACGACACTTACACATAACAATTCTATATATAAATTATACATATCAAAAAATACTACCATATTACACAACAATTTTAACATAAATTTTACACCCACACGCACACGCACACGCACATACAGCACACGTAAAACATGTAAAACAGCATATAATTTATATCACTAAAATCCTTCTCTGATGCGATATGACCCGCTTTTGCAGACTTTACATCTTTCCTCCGACATTATTTCAATCTAAAGGCATGCCTTCTCATGTCTTAGCATAGAGAAAATATGACATCTTCAGGTTGATAATTTATCGAGGTAGAAGAATCCTGCTTATCTGATTAACTAAACTACACATTCATACCTCACACTTATAAAAAAATGTTACAAGCATTAAACTTTTGAAAAGAAAATAAAAAAAATTAAATTATATATTATTTGCACATTTTCTTTCTAACCGAACATCTATAATCCGCTAAAATACGTTTTCTCTTTAATTTTTCTTTTTTATATGATTCACGCATACTCTTAATATTATTAATCTCCTTTATAACTTCACAGTCTAATAAATTTTCATCTTCTTTAAAAATTAAGTTAAACTTTTGCTCACACCATGATGAAATATTTTTTAAAACAATAACGCGAACCATAGCTTTAAAAAAATCTCCCCGATGTTCAATACATTCTAACCAATCTAAATTAATGCTCCAATTTTCAAAATGTTTTAATAATAACATGAGGAGATTACGTCTGTGAGCTCTTGTTTCTAATAATTTATTTGTTATGTGTGTGAAGTTAGCATAACAATTGTCAGCATATCCAAAAAAAAGTGGAGTTCTCTTCGCATACAACCGAGTTCTATAGTTCAACATAAATTTTAACAATAGTTCAGGTCATTTAACATAAATAAACGGAAGTTGAGAAATGATATGCTAACTTCTCGCGAAGTCAGCATATCATATCACTTTTTCGAAATTTACACCAATGAATTTTATAGTTTTTGACGAGTTCTATAGTTCTATAACATAGTTCTGACCACTAACTATCTGTAAATAATTATAAACTAATAATTATAATTATAAATAATTATTATCAGCATATCACTCGTATTACAGTGATATGCTATGCTTCTATGATAAGTTCTCGGCTCGTTTGAGATTTTAAACAATAGTTCTCAGCCCCCTGATAGTAGTTCCGCGTAGTTCTGACCAGTGGTTACTTTGAAATAATTATAAACAATTATTATCAGCATATCACTCGTACTATAGTGATATGCTATGCTTCCGCGATAAGTTCTCGGCTCGTTCGAGGTTTTAAACAATAGTTCTCAGCCCCCTGATAGTAGTTCCGCGTAGTTCTGACCAGTGGTTACTTTGAAATAATTATAAACAATTATTATCAGCATATCACTCGTACTATAGTGATATGCTATGCTTCTGCGATAAGTTCTCGGCTCGTTCGAGGTTTTAAACAATAGTTCTCAGCCCCCTGATAGTAGTTCCGCGTAGTTCTGACCAGTGGTTACTTTGAAATAATTATAAACAATTATTATCAGCATATCACTCGTACTATAGTGATATGCTATGCTTCTGCGATAAGTTCTCGGCTCGTTCGAGATTTTAAACAATAGTTCTCAGCCCCCTGATAGTAGTTCCGCGTAGTTCTGACCAGTGGTTACTTTGAAATAATTATAAACAATTATTATCAGCATTTAACAATATCATGACCTCTTTTTCCACATAAACATAATAATTGTTAATAATTATTTAAAGGTAGCCACTGGTCAGAACTACGCGGAACTACTATCAGGGGGTCGAGAACTATTGTTTAAAATCTCAAACAAGCCGAGAACTTATCGCAGAAGCATAGCATATCACTGTAATACGAGTGATATGCTGATAATAATTGTTTATAATTATTTCAAAGTAGCCACTGGTCAGAACTACGCGGAACTACTATCAGGGGGCTGAGAACTATTGTTTAAAACCTCGAACGAGCCGAGAACTTATCGCAGAAGCATAGCATATCACTGTAATACAAGTGATATGCTGATAATAATTGTTTATAATTATTTCAAAGTAGCCACTGGTCAGAACTACGCGGAACTACTATCAGGGGGGGGAGAACTATTGTTTAAAACCTCGAACGAGCCGAGAACTTATCGCAGAAGCATAGCATATCACTGTAATACAAGTGATATGCTGATAATAATTGTTTATAATTATTGCAAAGTAGCCACTGGTCAGAACTACGCGGAACTACTATCAGGGGCTGAGAACTATTGTTTAAAACCTCGAACGAGCCGAGAACTTATCGCAGAAGCATAGCATATCACTATAGTACGAGTGATATGCTGATAATAATTGTTTATAATTATTTCAAAGTAGCCACTGGTCAGAACTACGCGGAACTACTATCAGGGGGCTGAGAACTATTGTTTAAAACCTCGAACGAGCCGAGAACTTATCGCAGAAGCATAGCATATCACTATAGTACGAGTGAAATGCTGATAATAATTGTTTATAATTATTTCAAAGTAACCACTGGTCAGAACTACTCGAAACTACTATCAGGGGGTCGAGAACTATTGTTTAAAATCTCGAACGAGCCGAGAACTTATCGCAGAAGCATAGCATATCACTGTAATACGAGTGATATGCTGATAATAATTGTTTATAATTATAATTATTAGTTTATAATTATTTACAGATAGTTAGTGGTCAGAACTATGTTATAGAACTATAGAACTCGTCAAAAACTATAAAATTCATTGGTGTAAATTTCGAAAAAGTGATATGATATGCTGACTTCGCGAGAAGTTAGCATATCATTTCTCAACTTCCGTTTATTTATGTTAAATGACCTGAACTATTGTTAAAATATATGTTGAACTATAGAACTCGGTTGTATGCGAAGAGAACTCCACTTTTTTTTGGATATGCTGACAATTGTTATGCTAACTTCACACACATTTATTTGTTGCACTTACAATTTGTCTTGCGCAAACTGGAAATTTACTATTTTTGGCACTATTTTCACATTGCGAACAATTATTAACTTCTTTAAGGATGGAAGAAATAATAACATTTGGATGTTCAAACAATAACGCGACAATTGATTCTTCAGCAACATTTGTATCACTTAATAAATCAGGTGGCTCTTCATTATAATTATTATGAATTTGAACATGTGAAAAATCATCTAAATATTCTTCCAATGAAGATAACATAAAGCCATCATTAGTGATTTCACAATTACCACCAACAAATGAAACAAATTTCATATTACTAATTAATAAAGTCACAAAAGACTCTTCAAAATGTTGAGGTATTGGATTTATGTAACGCGCAGCATGACTTCTAATTTGGCCAAAGAAATTTTCGAGCGGATCTTGGTTACAATAACGCGTAATGAATTTATTAAAATTATATTTTGTATGCAGAATTTTCCAAAGTCTTTGAAAACCATCTATAGTAAACATCCAGTTTTTTAAAGTCGGGACTGATTTTACAAGTTCACGCGAAATCTTATCCACATAAAACATTCCTCGTAATTTATTTTTTGCACTCACCCAAAATTCATGATGTGCACTACCTTCAATTACTGGACAACGTAATTCGTTTTCATCGTTGTTTATAGCATCACTATTAACCGAATCGAATAAGTCATTAAAAAAATTCACTGCATCCGCCGTTGGAATTCCTTCTTCAGCTCTTATTTGTACCTCTTCATCGTTAATAGTTACCACACCTGTAACAAAAACGTTAACATTTATTATATTAGTATAAATATCTATTTTATTGTAAATGTAATAATAAATTTACTAATAAAAGACTTTTTATTAGTTTCTCTTATATTGTTATATTACTTTTTCGTATAATTTTTATATTATTGTTTTTATTCATTAATATTAATATTAAAAAATTCAGTTTAATATAAATTTCTATTCTTGTATTCGTACAATAGAATATCTATTCGTTCCATATATTAATTTTATACTTATTACACTTACATTTAGATCTTGCCAATGTTTCAATGTAACTAGCCATGGTCCCACTTAATATTTGTGTTGCGTGCTTCACACGCATTTTGTTTATTTGATTTTCAATAACATGTTTCTTCGTAATTTTTTTCAATTGTGGATGAATTATGTTAATTTTTTTATCCATCAACCATGCTGTCTTAATAATATCCCACGATGCTATTTCTTTAGGAGTCAATTTTTTTTGTTTTTTCAAAATTAAGATCTTTTGTTAATAAATTATTCCTTATACCTTTAATAAGGTGTGGAGGATCGAAGAGTGGGATAATTTCAGCTTTTCCCACCTCGAAAGTTTGACCTGTAAATAGAAAATTATTTCAATAAAATTTTTGTATATTATTTTTAGTTGCAATATAACATACAAGGAAAGTGATAATCATTTACTTTGTGTTCTTTTTTCGAAGTTTCTCTTCATATCAGTACGCAATAATAATTCCTTAATTGCTGCCATATTTGAAGATCCTTGATCGCAAACTGTAGCGACGATATGAAAGCCTGCATTATTAATTTTGCATATATGTTCTTTAATGCAACGTATCAATTGGGCGGTATTTGTCTGTTTACTACAGAAGTTGTAAGATATGGGCATTTTCCAGCCCGATTTCAAACCGCGTAACATAAATACTAATGCATGATCTGCAATTTTATTTGTACGGTTGTTGCCCCAATCCTCAAACCCACATATTATATCCTTCCAGATATTATAAGTCAGTTTGGGTTGTATTGATACTTCGTCCCACATTAGGATACACACTTTATCCTTCCTTGACATCTTTGAAGATATTTTTTCCAAATGTCTCAGGATGAAAGAGTTCAATCCAGGGGACATAGGTATCTTGTGGAGCGCCAACTGTATAGTTTTTATAGAAGGAATGTGTTCGAAAACATCGCGCAGACATGTATATGCACGCTTTCCCATCGTCTTATACAGTGTTAATGCTAAGACCTTTTGGTCATTTTTATATCTGTGTCCCTGTAATATGTTAAAAAATAAAATTTTTGCACAAAATATATTTAAATGAAAAATATTAATAAACAAGTAGAAATCTGAAACATGCATATATATATTTATTTTTTCATTATAATAATATTTAGACATGATGCTGACATATCATCTAAAAAACAAAACTGACAAAAAACAAATATGTAAAAATAGGAAAATATAAAATATTGAATTACACAAGCATTAGAATAAAGAACCACCTTCAAGCATCACATCCAATAGTTACAAAAATCAAAAGTAACAAACAGAATATCTTGTTAATATGTAGAAATAGTAACATAAAATGTAGAATGCATGCATAAGAAAAAGAAAATAAAGTCAGTAGTCTGTTAATGTAGATAAATTTAAAGTTATTTAGAATATTCTCGACACATCCTTCACCAATAGTTAGAAACATCAAAATAGAAAAATAAACCTGAAAAAACAAAAAACCTATTTGCAATTATTTAACTTTAAAACATTACAATTCTAGTAGGAAATATACAAGAAAATTGCATTAGGCATATAAACTTAAAAGCTTAAAAAAATTTTATCAAGTCACACATATTTACCTGTTCTGCGATATCGTTATCCTGACGGTCATAAATTGTTTGTTTCTCTTCTATCCACACATGACTGCGCCTAGATTCACTATTCACAGATAATAATGAGATCGGATTATGTGTAGCAATAAAATTATTGTCCTGAAAACTTTCTGCATCAATATTTTTAAAAAATTGGAAACATAGTTTTAACATAAAAAGATGTTTTAGAATATGTAGAACAAAACTAATTATGCTTCTGAGAAACATTGAAATATAATAAGATTGTTAATATTACCTACCTTAATATTAATACATTCTTATAGTTATATAAAAAACACAAATATTACTATCACTTTAAAATATCACTTTAGTTAAAAATAAATTTCTTCTGACATAAAACCTTATAAGTCGGTTTTTCATATGTAAAAGTTTACATAAATCAGTTCCGTGTACAAGTATGTGTAGAAAGATATATTGTACATACAGCGTTGATGTAAAAACGTTGTATATAGGAAATTTGTTTAAAATTGGAAACGTTTTTCAAATAGCAAATATTTGAATTCTCATAATGAGAATGGAAATTAAAAAATTGTTTTCATTCATAAATGTTATAATTAATTAATTTCCAGCCACAGGCGATTTTCATATTTTTATATACAAAATCGTAGACAAAATTTATATCTTGGTTCTAAATCTATAGGTTAATCGCAAAAAGACTTTTAATACAAAACAAAAAATAATAAAAGAAATGACAAGAAAGTAATTTTATATGCTTATAAAGCATTTCCTAGAACCAATATTATTTTGAAAGATATACATTTCTTAAAAATAATATTTCTTATAATCGATGAAATAATGTCTTTTTATATCAAATTCATACGACAGGGAAATATTTCCCACATTCAGCTTTAAAACGTTACTTTAAAAATTTAATGTGATGCGATAATAGCATAACCTGACAAAATTTATGGACAATTTATGTACAATGCCCATAGCTGGATGATTAAAATATTTAAGAAAAATGGAAGAGCATACCTGTGGTGCACAATTCAAATTGTTGCTTATCATTTCCATAAAGATCTTTTGTACGCCAGATAAATCTGCCATTACGTCTTCCCATTTATTTTGTTTGCGTTTTTTATTAATTTTCTGGCGCAGCTTCTTAATAATTATCTTCTTCTTGTACAGCATCTTTCGACAACGTCTTAGTTCAGTACGGAGATGTGAAGTTTGAACTTGATTATGCTGCACTGAATTATTTTGTTCCTCATACGTTGTTGGTATTGGCACCAAATCTAGATTGCTCTGTATATTTTCGGAAACATTTTCTGAAGTTAAAATATCAGCAGAAATAGTAATATTAACATTATTCTGCATATCTAAGTATAAAATAGGATGTGCGTCATCTTTTAAACATCGCCGTGCTCTATCAGCAATAAACATATCTTTCGAAAAATGTTCAGTGCAGATCCTTATTTGGTTCAATTTTTCTTTTGGTAAATCTATAACAAAAAGAAATTTTATTTTAGCATATCACAATAACAATTTATATTAATTGATATTTAAATAGATGTTTAGTATACTCGTATATTTCAAACTTATTACATCAATATTACAATATTCAAGTCTTGAATATTGAGTCTTATTAAGTTCTTAATTATATTCGTTATAACTGAACAGGTTATAGATTCGTTATTAGACTTTGTCTTTTATTTCTAATGTGTAACCAATTTAGTTATAAAGTACAAATTTAAAGACTCTATTTATGAGACTTATTTTATTACCAATATTTGCAATATTTCTATTCTCATATATATAGATACCTATATATATATATATATATATATATATATATATATATATATATATATATATAATATATATAGGAATCTATATATATGAGAATAGAAATAATATATATATATATATGTAGGTACAATTTTATTACTGACAAAAACTTGTAACATTGTAATTAGAATTATTATTTACGGACAAATCATATTTACGAATATATCTAATATATCTAATATAAAATATTAATTTACATAAACATTACTTTTCTATTTTAAACAACTTACCAATCATATCATTACGTCCAATTATTCTTAGCCAAGTTTCTGCTTTTTTTACATACTTAGGAAATCTGTGTACTGGAATAGTCGTACTCGATGTGCACTTTGGCACACAGCATCTTCGTACCATTTTTATAAAATCTAAATAAATCTAAAAATCTCAAAAGTTACACACTTATATCTATTAATACTATTAATTAACACGCTTATATCTATTTATACTAGTTCTCTTAATTAACCTAATAAATGATTAAATGAAATTAATTATATAATGTATTATAAATATATAAAATATCACGTAAATCGCCACTGCTATCAGCCGCAAGATCCGCATAATCATTACACAATCACGCACAATAAGATTCAACAAACTAAATCGACAGGAATAAGTAATTCAATAACGCCGGTTGAGTGACCGTTACAATATGGTGGCCGATGGTGCTGCCGACTATCGCTGTCCCCGTTTACTATGAACTTCCGTCCCCACTAAAATAATAGGAGTGCGCCCACCCTGGGCCGAGCCCCGAATTCACTGTTCGGTGAGCCAGCGACTGGAGACGTGCGATCGTGGGTCCCGGCCAGCGTCGAAAGAGAGATCAAGGCGAGAGCGAGCGAGCCGAGGACGAGTGCGGCGACGTGACCAGCGACGTTGTAAGGTCTCCACCCTGGCATCGGGAGTTTATCGAGACCGGCGCGGCCACTCTCTCGTTCGCGTTCCGTTTTACTGTCATGTAGTACGTCCGTGTAGTCGCGGACGGAAGTAACGTATCGGGAGGGGCGGTACCGCCCCCGAATTCTTTTCGAGAGACTGACCGTTGCCGGATTCATAGCGAAATTGACAATAATCACTCGGCCGCGATGGATTGTCGATTCTTGTTCCGTTTCCGCGGGTAAAGTGCACGGGGACTCGCCTTGCCAGAGCCGCTCGTATTTCCGGCCGCGTGGGCGGGATCGCTTTCGTTCGGACGGCCGCCGACAGTCATGTATACCGCGTATTATAATCGTTATTTTGTCGATTCGCGTGAGAAATTATAATCGTATTTTGTCGATTCGCGTGAGAAAAAATAATTGTTATTTTGCCGACTCGCGTGAGAAACGTCCTTGTACTAGTATTATTTGTATCGTCGTGTTAAGGGGATGCTGGATACCGACATTACAGCTCATTTCGCTAATGAGCAAGATATCATCGAATTGGCTTTACGGATTAAAAAAGTCTTTGATACGTATGAAGTACGAACGAAAACGTGGGGTGCCGTGCCCAATTGAAGACCGAAAAAGGCATAAAATTAAATCATTATATTAATTATCTATTGTGAACAGTACCTTTTGCACTCTTAAGCTGTCAACACACAGAAACATTCATTCGTATAAAGGTTATATGAGGTTAGACACATAAACCGAGTCACGGCACCCCACGGGCAGGAATAATGAACACTGTGGTAGCGATGAAAATACAAACAAATGTCTAATAAAAAAGATATCTTGACGAGATCACTTTATTCACATGCACCTACGTAGTGTACATGTGGAGCGGTCAGCAGACCAGTGATTACATATATACATAGGTCGACGATAGTTCCGGAATTTTCTAGAAGATGGCATTGGCGTGTCGGTGTGACACTTCCTTGTGTTAGTAACTTAGCACAAGGAAGATTCACACGTATACACTACTACATACAACCCGAGTGCGTGAGGATACGCGCGTAGTCAAAACACGCGAACGTAAACGGAAAAAAGTTGACCGAACTGTCAAAGCGCGCGAATGCCTGTTCGCTCCGTGAATTTTGGAGTGTAATCGTGTATTCGTACCGTATTTCATGACAAACGACGAGACGGACAATGTCGTGACAATTAGTGATAGTCGTGATAATTAGAGTAGCCCTGAGGGCAGTCCCGAGCGCGTCGGCCACCACGCGAGGAAGCAGCAGCGCTAGCAGAACGAGATCATAAAGTCGAGCAGCGTGGAGGACCGGCTGCTGATGAACAGATCGGACGAGGAGTCGACGTGGCGCAGCCGCAACGACTCGGACTCGAGCGAGGGCCGGTTCTCGAAGAACTCCGAATCCGAGAGCCGGTCCTCGATACCGCGCTCCAGCTCGAGCGGTTCTCCATGCGGGCCAACTATGACTCGTCGGACTTCTCGCGCGCCAACTCCACGTCGAACGAGCACTTCCACTCGGACTTCTCGATCGCGGTGGCGAGCCTTTAGAATCGTGAAATAACATAATTTCAAAGATTCTCAGTCCCGATTTCTAATGGTATGTACAATCAAAATCAGAAGCGTCTATTTTGACGGTACTGAGTATATAAAATTGATATATATAAAATTGCATGATTATATGTATATTACATATAAAAATCAGAAGCGTCTATTTTGACGATACTGAGTATATAAAATTGCATGATTATTTGTATATTACATATAAAAATCAGAAGCGTCTATTTTGACGATACTGAGTATATAAAATTGATATATATAAAATTGCATGATTATATGTATATTACATATAAAAATCAGAAGCGTCTATTTTGATGGTACTGAGTATATAAAATTGATATATATAAAATTGCATGATTATATGTATATTACATATAAAAATCAGAAGCGTCTATTTTGACGATACTGAGTATATAAAATTGCATGATTATTTGTATATTACATATAAAAATCAGAAGCGTCTATTTTGACGATACTGAGTATGTGTATATAACCGGTACTGTGTATATAAAATTAAAATATAAAACTGCATGATTATATATTATGTATAAAAGTCAGAGGCGTCTGTGGTCTGACGGTACTGATTATAATAAAAATCAGAAGCGTGTATTTGACGGAACTGAGTATATAAAATTAAAATATAAACTGCATATTATATATAAAAGTCAGAGGCGTCTATGATATGACGATACTGATGTTAATAAAAATCAGAAGCATCTCGTTTTTAGGATGGTACTGGTTATTACAAATATTTATAAATTTGATTCGGAGAGACGAGAAAAATTTATTTGTTGCGTTCTCACAGGAATGAATGTTGGAGGGGCCCATTCCCAATATTCAAAATCATAAAATAATATGATTTTATATAATACTATAATTTTAGTTACACTTCAAGACAAAACTAGTATTATACAAGTCATATAGTACAAATTATTGAATATATTTCTTTCATAAGATATAATAAAGTCGTTATATTATTATATGTATTAAAATCGTACGCGATCGTACTTCGTAATCGTACTTTAATATTTATTAAAATATTATCAGGATGAGGGGCCCACAATTTGTAGGACGGCCCTGCAGTGCCTGGTAAAAGGAAATTCGGACGCTCTAGCCGTCTCAGAACATCGAGAATCTTGGCAACATCGAGATTCTTGGTAACAATGAGAGGAAAAGGACGAAAGATCATATATCTATCCTGCTCGTATCGTAAACAATCGAGGCGGCAACATTGCACGCACAAGCGCGCAATGTATACATGCTTGAGCTAGGATCGATAATATAGGAAATTTTTATACCATATTCTAGATTATCGACCCTGATCAAGTTTGGCCGTCACTCCAGCATCCCCTTAAAGTCATGTAGTCGCGTTTTCGTTGCGCCCGGGATGGCCCCGGCGTTCGGAATTCGTCATTTCGAAATTAATGTACGAATCACCAGTAGCTACTAGGATATGAAGTCGGCTCGAGAATTGTCGCGCGTCCGCATAACCGGGACGCGAGCGAGCAACCGTGCTGCGTTAAGACATCCGTTCCGTTTCGAAAATAGCGTATCTCATGCTTCAGCATGATGACCATTCCAACGATGTCCGTTGTACGCGGGAGCCTCCGCGCTTGTTATTAAATAAATGTGTTTATTTCTTTTACTGTTAAATTGCCGTCTTTCATTACTCTTACGTGCCTATGAGATACGCCTCCTCTCCCAAGAATCCGTTCGCTCGATGAACCGCCTTCTCCGCGAGCTGACCGGTGTAACGAGAAGTAAAGCTTTCGGAAATTGTTGAGTTTCGTGGCGCGAAAGATCGCGCCTGGCGCCCAATACCGATTTCGGATTAGAAGTTACCATCGTTAACTTTGTGGCGAGTAATTAGGCTTTACCGTTATGATTCGCGTAATAATCGTGACGTGCTCCGTCGATCCACAGCGTGATCGGCGGAAACATCGTCATATTATATTTAAAAATATTTACATAATATATAAACATTTTTAACGTACCGATTTTTGAATCGTCAATGATATAAAAATTTAAAAATTAATTAAAAATAATATATTTTAATTATTTATTTTGAAATATGCTTTAAATAAATAAAAAAAATTTAATACTTATTTTTTATATAAAATTTTTTTTAAACAAACTACAAATTATAATTTTTAAATATGATTAATATTCAATAACAATTTTCGATTTAAGTGCTTTGTTCTGCGAAAACATTACTTATACTATTTATTACAATTAAATTTAATGTTATTTTTTTATTAATTAAAATTAACATAAAAAATTTATTAATATTCACTTGTTTTTAACTCTCTCTTTTTTAATATGTATTTGTTTTTAACTTTCTATTGTTCTTTCAGAAAAAGCAAACGTTTCTATTTATTTTCACTGAAATCTCTTTTTCTAAGAAAAATTCTTAGACGTCAGTCTTAAAATCGTTATAAATAATATGTAACGGTTCGCCTTTTTCACGCGGGTATTTATAGTAGCTCGCCGAGGTCGAGGGTGGAAAAAGGAGAAGACATTACTCTGGTATTATAAAATAAAATAACAATGTTTATTCAAAGAAACATAAAAAAGGTGGAGTATATGTACAAAGATAATAGGTGTATGTGTGTCGTGTCGCGGGTGTCGATTATGTCGGTGTGTGTGTGTGTGTGCGTGTGCGTGTGCGTGTGCGTGTGCGTGTGCGTGTGCGTGTGCGTGTGCGTGTGCGTGTGCGTGTGCGTGTGTGTGTGTGTGTGTGTGTGTGTGCTTATAGACTACGATATATTAACAGAAACGGAGTGCAGCTTACAAAGGACGGCGCGACTTATATTCTAAACGGAGCGCGGTTTACAAAGAAACAGCGCGACTTATAATTAACGGCGCGACGCGTAATTCGTGGACGCAGGTCGGTTCGGTGTAGTGCCTCGGTGGCACTCGGCAGAGAAACAGGACAGGTACGGTGTCTCCTCGGGAGCTCCCGAGGAGGGAACTGGTTGCACACCGGTGGCGTAACGGCAACACCGTTACTCCGTGCGGATACGCAGCGCGGTCAGGAGTCGGACAGATAAAGAGCCTCCGGTAGCACCCGGAGGAGGAAGTCTACACACCGATAGTACCCGGCTGCGCACGGCAACACCGTGACGCTGTGTAGGGGATGTGGTCAGTAGCTCCTGACCGCGAGGAATGATCCTGTCTTGCCGCGGCGGTCCCCTTTTATACCCGGCAGATGCCGGCGTGGTGGGGATAGCGCGTAGGCGGGTGCCGGCGTGGTGGGGGCAATCGCGTGGGCCGAAGCGCTGTGCGTAGGCGGCTTGTCGGCTAGTGACGAGGAGGGGAGGCGTATCGTCACAAATATAAAGTGTGTCAGTATAAGTGATGTTTTCGCAGAACAAAGCATTTGAATCAAAAATTGACACCGAATTAATAAAATCCAAAAATAAACATGGCTTTAAAGGAAATTATAAATACAGATTTGTTTACAAGAAAGGAAATTTTGGACAACATTGTAGAAAACGATCCAACATTGTAAGCTACATTTTATTAATAGTATGATTTTTATAGCAATATAATTTTTATATATTTTTTGAAGGTTATATTTTTAATAATTATTTGTATCATTATAGTGAAATGACAGGTTATGTTAGTTCAATTTTTCAAATTCGATCAACCGAAAGGAATGGCAAAAGTACGCATTTTTTAAATTTTATTATGAGCACCGGTGAAGTTACTATTCAAATCACAGCTTGGAATGATTTAGCCTTCAAATATGCAGCCTTAATAACTAAAACAGAACAAGTAAAAATTTATATATATAAATATTTATAATACTATAAAAAAATTATTATATAATTTTTTATTGGTTGTGTAAATGACCGGTATTCATAGTCAGAAGTTTTATATTTAAGCCCGTTTTAAATGTATTTTTAAATGCTGGATTATTTCATTAGTCTTAAATATAAAATCCGACTATATGAAAGTACCGGCTAATTTAATGAAAAAATAAAATGATGAATACACATTTTTTATTTTGTAAAATTTAATCTAATTTTGAATTATATTAATTATGTTTTAAGAAAACAATTGTCTATTTACCGATTCAAACTTCGCTAGTATTATAAAATTTAAATTAATTATTGAATTATAGGTTTATACTTTGCAAAAAGTGGTACCTAAAATCTCTCTTAAAAAAGAATTTCTACATAATGCATCTTTTCAATATGAATTATTAATCAGAAATTGTACAATTATCGTTCCTATTGGCATTTATAAAGTAGCACAACAAATTGAACAAGTTTATATAACTAAAATTCATGATGCCAGAGCAAAAAATGGTTTAATAATAGGTAATTTAATATTACGATCTTAAATTTAAAAATCTTTTCGTGATATGATCAGTTTTCAATAAAGAAGTTCAATTAATTATATAAATTGTTTAAAATATTTTAATTTATTTACAGAAATGATTAATTATGTAAAAATGATTTTTGAAAAATCATCAAGCAATTTTTACATTGGAGCGATTACCGATGGCTATTATAAACTTTCAGTTTTAATAACAATGGACGGAGAGTTTGAAGATGACTTCACTTATGGCTCACAGATTAAAGTAACAGGAAGAATGCGAGTAGTTGAAAATAAACCACCATATCTTTCAGTTACTTCAACGAAACACATAAAATTACTCGATGGCGAAAAAATGTCCTGAAAACCTTAAATGGATATCATCCTATCCCATAAATTAAAATTTAAATCAATAGAATAGGATGATAACAATTTCAATTTCTTCAATTTTCCTATATTTCTATTATTATCCTCTCTTAAAATCCTCTCTTAAAATTCCTCTCTTAAAATCGGTATGACACCCTAAAGTTAGTTGCTGATTGCGATTGCATTGTTGTCGCATTAATATAAATAGATTTAAATTCTACATATATATATATATATATATGTGTGTGTGTGTGTGTGTGTGTAATTGTTTAAAATAATGCGACAACAATACAATCGCAATCAGCGACTAACCGATTTTAAAAGAGAAATTTTAAAAGAGGATAAAAGAGGATAATATAAAATAGATTATTAGCTATTTTAGTTTCATGACTCTTATTATATATTATTATATTATATTATAACTTTCATTGCGTTACGTTTTCTTCTGTGTGTTGCATTATAGTTTTTAAAAAGAAGGATAATAAAGATATTATTGATTATTATACATTGCATTGATTATGTATTGTATTTCTCGAATAAGTAATATATCTTTATTAATCAAAAATTAATTTGAATTTATATTTTTTTATTTTTCTAATCTAATTGTTTTTAATGTATTTTGTAAGTATGTTATTAAAACCATCTGTTATTAAAACCGTCATTAAAACAATTTGAAACATGTTTAAAACAATTTTAACCATTTTTTTATTTGTTTCTCCTCATTCATTTCTCTTCAAATTAAAAAAATTATTAGCAATATTCCAATACATGTCATATTCAATTATACGACAGCAAAAATTAACCACCCGATATCGAAATTTGAGCGACTGCCACATTTGTATTAATCTACACTCGATTGATTCAGAACGACCAATCACGTTCAAAATAATGCGACAACAATGCAATCGCAATCAGCGACTAACTTTAGGGTTTCACACCGATTTTAAGAGAGGATACATATAATATAAAAAAAGATGAATACACACACAGTATAAAAATGTAAAATATATGAGATACAATATGAAATATATGAGATACGCAAGGACAAAGAATCTTTTATTAATATACCTTTTCCAGTAATACATAGTATAATATTACATTTACAGAGGTATTCGATAATGTCCCCATGGCAGAGTTTCGGTAGAATCGGGTTTAATGTATCGCTTGTCGTCGTATGAACTAAGAGCGATTTTCTTTTCGGACACTGTATACACTTCATGCAGCTTGGATCTTACGCAAGTCTGTTGTCGCGTCATTTCAATTTCCTTTTTCAAACATTGCGTGTAATCGTCAAATGTTATCGTTCGCGCTACAACGTTACTTTTGCTTTTTTAGTATCCTTCTTACCATCTACCTTCAACGCGTACATCTTCGCTCTGAGCCCGACAAATTCAATCATTATTGCGCCGTTGTTTTCATCTTTCATTAAACCCGGTACTTTTTTATTAGCGAGCGGAATATCGTACACATTATCTGGAGGATAATCGCTCGTGTCAAATCTATGAATGTCGCGTTTCATCGTCTCATACACGTCATCGCACTTGATGTGGTATATGAGACTGTCTGTGTACGTGATCTTACATCTGTCGCGATATAAAGGTAACATGTACTCGTGATGAAATTCGTACAAACAGACTTTAGATATGTCGAGGATACACATACCTACGTATATCGGTTTGTCGAATTTCACCTCGAGTTTACGCATCTCGATAGCAACAAGATTTTCTGAAAAAATGCTTCGGCTGTGGAAATTTGATTTCGCGATCATTGCCTCCGCGCCGTGTCGTCCATCCCATTTAGTTAACAATTTCTACGTGATTACGCACATTCTCCATGGTTTTACCGAATACGGCGTTGTTCATTAATTTATACAAGTTTTTTTCGAAATCATTTTTGGCAAGTGTTCTAAATTTCGTATTGAGTTCTATGTAATTACGGAGCCATGTGGATTGTGCGAATTGCAGCACGCGATGGATTTTCGTGACGCGAAGACCGTGACGCGTACATTGCTGCAGATTACGGTAGTGGATGACGTATCGTTTCTTATCGTACAAAGTCGCCAAAAGTTTAGTCTGTCGCTTGCCGGGCGGCTTATCGCGCGTTGGACAGAACGGTAGGTCAGTATGCGCATCGTGAAGTTGCGGGTACTCGAGATCGACCTCGAGAATGTAACCCGTGGGCGAATCCGAAGCGATCGCGCTGTAATCAAAGTCCGCGGCATCGTCGATCCATCGAAATTCAGCGTAAGGCAGTGATTGACACATCGCCCACCCATACAAATTATTTACATCAAAGTACATTAAATACGAAGAAGGTTTCGATGGGTCGTACGACTTCATGTACTTGTTGTTGGCTTGCGTATATCTGCCGGAGCATTGATTCAGCCGCGTATACCGCGCTCGACAAACATGACCATATCAATGTCTGTGAGCAGTTCGAAATTGATGCGTGTATGCTTTAACATTGCGTCCCACGTAAAACCGGGTAACGTATAATAATACGCGGGATCGAGACCATAACTCTCGATACATTTGTCGCGGAAATTTTCACAAATGTCAGCCAACAGCAAGACATCCGTTTTTAGGTATAAATCGCTGTATTCGCCCAAGAATTGAATGGAAAACCGCCGCCAGACGTTCGCGGCGTGCGCGTAATCGCTCTCGAATACGGTGTCACCGGTTAAGGAACTGTAAAACGATTCGTGCGGCGGTAGACACGAGTCCTCCAGCTTTTCGACGCAATCCACGCATTCATAAGGAAAAACGCCTTTTCGCGTCAACAAATTGAAATCTTCGTTCGATAATTTTGAAAAATTTGAATGTAAAATTTTTAACTTATCCCCGCTGAGAAGAGACGTCAATTTTTCTAGACTGGTACTTAAAAATTTGTACGAATCAATGAATCGCAATTTCATGCAATTTCGTGAATCTGATTTTTCGGCGGTGTCTTGGACATGTTTTGTGAAGGAAATATATTTCTCTTTCGTTATCGAGAGCAAATCTATACTACCTTCATATGCTGCAGCTATTTCTTTGATAATAAAATGCGAGTCATAACCAGATAAATTATGGAAGACCACAGGGATGAAATACGAATCTTTGTAATTTAAATTACAATTCGAATGCGCGGGACCTCTGTACAGACCGGTCAAGTGGCAATGATCGCGTACTCTATCATCACCCGGCGCGAACGGTTTCTCACATATGTGGCAGTTCGCCGCGCTACGGTATGCCTCCCACTGTTCCTTTGACAAATTTCCCATGGGGACATTCGCAGACAAAACAGATTTTACGCAATGCGCCAAATTTTTCAATTCTACAGCGACGCAATCTTTAGCGCGACAAGATCGATACGCGGACAATGAGTTATCGTAGGAACAATGCACGTAATACGCTACGCTGAATACCTGATGACGCTGGTACGCATATGTGGATGTTGTTGGGTCCTTGTCCGTCTTCTCCAGTGTGCATTCCAAATCGGCGTATACGACAAAGGACACACGTTCCTTCTTTCCATAATTTTTGAAGGTTAGCCACTTGTCGTCCTCGCTCGGTAGTCGGATCGCGCAGTCATTTATCTGTTGACAATCGACACCGTGGGCCTCCAATTTTTCGTTGGAACTGAAGTAGTGCAAGCATCTGGAAAAAAAACACAATTTTATGACAATTCATATCATTCATAAGCATATAATTATTAAATTAAAAAAATTATGTAATTAAAAATTATACATACCGATCGCAGAAATATTTTTGTGTTTGCTGAGTTGTGAGCTCACTAGACGGGATAGATTTTTTATCCACGTGAAATATCCCACGTCGGCGTCGTCTCGTTGCACGTACAGCAAGTTAACATGCTTTTCCCTCTTCCGGGCGGTTAGTTGTATCGGTAAAATTTCCTTATTCTCAATGCTATACATGTTGATTGATATATCATTGGAATTTTCAAACTTTTTAACTTGATTGAGCGTCACAGGAAATTCAATGTCTTTCAGATTCAGTACCGTTGTATAATGAGGATACGATGATTCTCGGTCTACATGTCTTTCTGTCGGATGCAGAACGGCCACCACCGACCACGCGAAACATGCATTGTCGTTAGATTGCACGTTAATTACCGCTTTTTTCAATTTTATCTCTTGCGGTAACTTGATATAACACTCCGCGTGGAGTGGATTATATTTGTTAATGTTGACGATCAAATTGAGTATTCGCGACAACGCCCACCCACTGTCGCGTTCCTGAAACTCTTCGAGGGACGCCAGGGTAGGCTCAATGACGCGTTGCTCGTACCACTCGCGCAAATCTGATGTGCGAAAGAGTTCACAATTTCTCGTATTAATACTTTTATTGGCGCGTTTATCACCCGCCACAAATTCACTGTTGAACACGGTATTCACTTTTACGCTATTGCGTTCTTTTATAATGTGTTGCACTCGCTCGAGCACTACTCCACCAGCGTCTTTTAAGAATTGACGTGGCTCGATATAGTCCGCGTTAAACATCGCACCGTCACAAGACGATTTTCAAACGCGGTATCTATCTCTCGCCAAACGAGTCTCTCCGCGCTGATATTCTCATAGTCACCATCACCGAAATGTATAAATCGTCTCTCTAATCGAATCTTTACACCCACGAGTCGCGCGATGCTTGCCACCACAGATTGTTTACGTCCGATCGAGAGCCGCGGATGCTTGACACGACTTTGTTCTTCGAGTCGTTTCAAGCACTCATCGCATCGCTGCACCCACGCGAAATAATCGCTCAGGGTAGCGACTCCATTGGATTGCTCCAGCAGGTCGCGTTCGATTTGTTCCATTTTTATATCACGTCACACTCTTCTATGGAACACTTGCACGTGACTCGTTCACATGATTTATAAAAATGTTCTTTGTCCTGAACTTCATAATGATTCTTCTTAAAACTGCGCTGATAGAAACAGACACCTTGATAATTTTCCTGCATTTTCCACTTATCTTTTGAACTGCCAAGCTTCGCCTCTACATCGTTTCTCCAACAGTTGAAATTCGAATAACGCAAATTGTCTATTGTTAATAGTTCGACGCACCTGCCAATACCTGCAAGAATCTCGATGTATAGAACTGTGCAATATCTAATCTCATTAACGAGTTTTTCTAAGGAATAATAGTCTGTCTTATCAATGTCAAACGGACCATAAACTTCATTTTTCATCTGTCTGAACACTCGCCGCTTCGCTGTGTATGGCAAGTCAAAGGGAGGTAGCTCATTTTCGATTACAATTCCTTGTTTTATGAAGCGACCGCTGGTTCCGCGTATGCCGAGTTCTCGATCGCGTAAAAATTGCACCGGCGAGATCTGTTTCACACGCGTTTCACTCTGTAGATCTTTTCCTTCGAGAACATCGTTAATCTCTTCCAAATTGTTTATAAATTCTTTTTCATCAATGCCAACAAAGCAAATATCGAGGCTCTCCATAATTTCCTCACTTATAAATGTTTTTATTGTGCACACAATGTTGCAGTGGAATATCATGAACACTGGATTTCTGCAACCGGAGCAATACTTGCCATCTATGGCATCATATGGCAAGGTGACGTGTTTGCGTGTAACAGACATTAATTCGTCATTATCCTCATCATCTTGATTAATACTATTGGGCATACACTCTGAACACGCCACATAATGTTGCCAATAGTGTAGTAATAGTATATAGCGCACTGTTCGTTCTGCGCGAATATTTCAGATGCGAGCACTATTTTGTTAACAAGGCTCTCACGCGGATCTTCGTCATCCGGATCCTCAATGTTCACATCCAGATCCTCAATATTCTATTCCGGATCTTCAATGTTTTCCCGCGGATTCTCAATATTTTCACGTGGATTCTCTTGATTTTCACGCGGATCCTCTTGATTTTCACTGTCGCTGATATAATCACTGCCGTTAAACACTTCGTCCTCTAATTCAAGTTCCATTAATTCATCGTCATTAAAATTATTCACATTAGCCATTACTCAAAGTACAGACACTCGTCGCAACTTCCAAAAACTTACTGCGATCCTACACCCTTTCAGACCGATCCTACACCCTTTCAGACCGATTCTACACCCTTTCAGACCGATTTGAAAAGATAGTTTTATATTTTCTCTTGTTACGTCCGGAGACTACACGATTTCTCTCATTCGAACACAAAGGAAAAATGAATCATACATTTTTTCTTGTGAAGGGGACTGCTGACGAAGAGACCCACATGTGCATTTGTTAACTCTTTTTTGTTAAAAATCGAACCTTCTAGCAGGTAACAAAAGATAAGAAAGAATGTAAAATCTAACAAGAGTCTGCTTGCATCCCTTTTTTTTTTGTTAAAAATCGAATTTTCTAAAAAGCTATAAAAAATAAAGGAATGTAAAATCTAATAAAGGGGCTGCTCGCATACTTTCCTTTTTTTTTAAGAACCAAACTTCCTGAGAAGTAACAAAGGAAATAGAAAGAAGTATAAAATCTAACAAAGGGGTTGCTCACAATTTTTTGTTAAAAATCGAACCTTCTGGAAGATAATAGAAAGGAATATGAAATCTAACAAAGAGCCTGCTCGCATGTGGTGTCGATAGACGACGGTTTTCCTTAGATAACAATAGTCTATGCATTCAAGGGCGAATTCTCCGAGAGCTAAATGCGTTTCGAAAATTAAAATGTGGTATTTATGGTTTTACTTTAGAATTATCGCCCGCGTCGCGCCAGACTGTCGCGACGAAAAACCTTTTTTTTCTCTTCTCTTTTGTTAAGCCTTTCGAAAGTCGACAGGAAACCATTCGAGTTCCGGAGAAATCGCCTCATACAATTTTTAGATTTATGACTTAATTTTCCTAAAAAGTTTAAGCCTTGCGACATGAATTTCCGCGGGTCCGCCTGATCCCGCGGGAGTCTGTCCAGATTTGATATAATTTCTTCGACTCGATACCGCCACGATACTAATCACCAGCTCGTCAAAAATTGGGCGCCAGGCACGACTCTCGTGCCACACACTACTATTTCTATAATTTAGATAGCCAACGAAGACGCAATCAGGGACGAGGGAGAGGCTAGCGTGTCGCAAAGAATCAACGCATCACTTTATAAAGGATACCAGGATATTTATATATTTCAAAAAAAAAAAGAACATAACAAAATCCCGACACGTACACACGAACAGACCCGAGAATCGAATTCCGCGTTTGCGGTGCGCAGACCGTAACTATTCCTACAACGGTAGAGCGCCAAGGACCTCGCTCTCGAAAACGGTAATGAGATTTTAACGCGAACGCTTTAGCGACTCTATGGCATGAACATACTAGCGAGAGACGCCAAGCAGGCGTCGATTTCCGAACGCGATCTTATAACTATTCGCCCGAGCGATGGACTACGCGAATTCTCGAAGCCGAGCGGCGGCGACGCTTACAAGTTAGCACACAGACGCGGGAATGAATCCTCGATTGTACCGGCGAGAATGACGGAACATTAACAATAACGCGAGACGAATTTATACCAACGACGACGCGGGAATCTTAGTACCATACGAACGTCCTCAGACCAAATTTTACAAGAGTCGGACGCGAAACATAAACGCATTAAGCCATCGACGCAATCGCCAATGGACACAAGTCACGTCGCGAGAAACTAACGCACGACGATCGGAAGCGAGAGCGAACTCACGAGACCGACGACTCGACCGCGAGACAATGACCAGGCCGCCAGACCGCGAATTCGCGAACGCATTCTTTTTGCCTGCTTGTGAGACGCGATAGCGCGCGATTTCCCCCGATAAAGAAACGAAACAACGAAACGTTCGACGAGCCCGGGGCAGCAAGCCTCCCCGCGGGACTATCGCAACGACGTCCGGTCCGGTGACCTTGGCCATCGCGTGATTACGGCTCGACGTCCTGTTCCGAGGACCTTACCATGAGGCTGTCGCTCCCGGTCTCGTTTTGTCGCGACGCACTGGAGTGGTGGCCTTACAACGTTCACCGAAGGTCTCTCGCAAGCGGGGTCTCGTCCTCAGCTGGGCTCTTTGTCGGCTCGGGCGATGCGGCACACGGTCTCGGAGTCGATCTTCACGCCTCGGCATCCCACAAGACAGTGCCGTCGGGACGCTTCCGGCGCGGCGTCGGGCCCTCCCTTTGCTTCCGCGCCATCCAGCGCCTAGCATTTCCCATCGATTATTACCCTTCGATCCCAGGCGGTCGATAAGGGCGGTCGATCGTGACGGACGATAACAGTCATCCTTAGTTCGTTGACTCGTCAGTACGCCCGTGTGTCCTGTTTGCCGCTTGTCAGGCGTGATTCCATGCGCGAGTTCCCCGGCTGCCCGGGCCAGAGCTCGCCTCTCCATCGCCTCTCCGTCTCGTCGGCAGGCTTGCTCTTTACCAGTGGGGTCCCACCGAAGCGTCCTCCGGCTGGCGACCCTCCACTCGCCCGTGACCCGGGATTCTCGATGTTCGCCAGTCGCTCAGGGAGAGGCCCTCGCCCCACGCCTCTTCCCGTATGTTCCCGCTCCGATCCTTCCTCGCCTCGCCAATCTCGCCTTTCCTCCGCCCTCGCCATCGTCCCGCCGATTCCGCCGCTCCTCCACTCGTCCTCTTCATTACTATACATTTACCACAGTCGCGCGGCCCACCACTCCAGTCGTCTTTAATTTTCCTGCCGAATCGAAAAATCATGAGTATACGGAATTTGATTCCGCAAGCGGGACCACAAACACGAGACGTGCGGATTATGCGCCGCAACGCGACCAAATTACGTCAACCAAAGGGAATCGCCGTGCTCCCGCCCCGCGGAAGCGACTCCGATCCCTTTTCGGACCCCGTTCGGTCAGGCGAGCCCTTGTGACGGACCCTGTCACGTCACAGCCTTTACAAAAGGGCAGCTTGATCGAACAAGGAGAATTCTAACGACCAGACTGCCTATAGGAAAGCATAGACAAATTTATGTAATCGATTCTCCAATCAACGTTGAAGAAAACGAAAAGCGCTCTACGAATCCAAAAACACAAACCCGACGCTCCAACACACCCACCCTTCAATTTCCCTGTATATAAACCCATGATTTCGGGCCCAGCGCGTCTTTTCTCGTCTTAGACTCTTAGTCTTGTACTCGTGTACTCCTAGCATTCTCACATAGTCTTGCTCTTCGAGAACTTTACTCGCGTCAGTGAACTTAGAATCAGTGCCACATCATTCCGTGAGCCGACGAGACACTGCTTCCGACCGCCCAAGGCCCAGAACAGCGAACCAAGAGTGAATCTATTTCTGAACTCCGAGAAATCAGCAAGAGTGAGTCTCAATTAATTTTATTTCGTTCATCCTGCCCGTCACGAACCGTCCCGAGAACCGCCAGAATATTTATCTACGATCCTTTCTTCTCGCCGCTCCGCATCTTGAAGCTCGATTCTCTGGAAAACCAGCTGAATCGAGCGCTCTCGATTTGGACCCGCGAATCTTAAAATTCACATCTCCTCGCGAGTCTCGAAACCACGATTCTCTGGGAAACCAGCTGAGTCGAGTGTTCTCGATTTGGACGCGCGAACCTCGAATTCTTTCTCACATCTTTTTCCGAGTCTCGAAAGATCCAATTCTATAATTAATTCGATCAACTTTAATCGTAGTGTCGGACCGTTCAGTAACCGCGCCCCCGCCGCGCATTTCCAAACGGGCGGCCAAGCACAGGCGGTACCGATTCAATCGCCGGGTCCTCAAGATCGTCTCCAACCTTCTGGCCGATTTCGCGAGGCAGATCGAGGCATTGATACCGCGAAGACAGCCAGCCAGGCCCAAGGGCACCGCCATTACCACCCCCTCGCAGCCGTACACCGCCACCGCGCCCTCGCGCATCCGCTCCTCCGCGAGCGCCTACACCGCCGCCACGTGCTCACTCCCCGTCGCTTCCCCCCTCTCCTTCATCCGTAGTTACCCTGGTCTGGCCAGAGACACCAGTCTCCGTGCGCTCTCCTCCTTTCTCCCCTTCCTTTTCTGCACGGAGTAGCCCACCTCATACTCTGCTTTCCTCCTTTTCTTACTCTCATCTGGCCATCTCCCTCATACTCCCCCACACTGTCTCTCACCACGGGCCTCAGGCCCGCATCCCCCGCTCCTTCCACATCCAGTATCGAGATCCTGGAAGAACTCCCGCTCGAGGCTTCTCCCTCTCCCGAACACGATCCTTCCCGTCCTTCATCCCCGGCAAATTCCACTTCCAGTGTGGAATTCCTGGAAACCGTCCCTCTCCCTCCTCCCAGGCCTCGCCGCCTGTCTCTCGAAGAGTTCACAAATTCCATCCTATCCTTCGAACAATCCTCCAGGCCGATTCCCGACGACGCTATCAGAGTGACTCCCGATGGCGTCAATCTCAATCAACTCCGCGTCCGCATACAGAAATCTCGGCCTCATGACGTGGTCTACGTCTTTATTTCACTCGATACCCATCCTTATGTAGTCCCTGTTTCCCATTTTTATAATCTATTTCCTCCCTCCACGGCTTCTCTCTAAGAAATATCCTAATTCCTTCCACACGTGAGCGTTTTTACACATTTATAATTATATATACATACACACATACACACAGTCGAGATAACTTCATTGTACTGAGACGAGCAGTATTATGCGATTATAAGAATAGTAGATTAACTTTCAATTAAAATTATATACATATATCGATAAATTTATAACCACCTATTTTTGTGATTTTATAATAAATGTAGTTAAGTTAAAATTCCACATGTTATTAAATCTTAATCACCCTTAACTTCTCTCCGCTCCCGCTCGCTAAGAGTCGCACATGGTCCTATCCCTGAGTAAAAGAGATTAAATTCTCTGACTCGAAATAAGGACCCCGAACACATCGTTCCGATTTTGGCGTCATAGCGTCTGTTCCAGACGTTGATTCAAATTCGGAATCATCAAAGTGTGTTCGAGTCGCCCGCACAGCGGGTGATATTACAAAGGTGTCCGTTGCGTCCTTCTATCCCCTCCATTCTCTTTCTCACGGGAAGTCTTTCCTTCGCTTCCCTTTACTCTAGAAACTTTTCCGGGATCTCGACGTAACACTCTCTTTTCCAACTTAAATATTTTCAAAATTATTGGTCCTTAAATCTGTTTATTACACTAGCAGCCTGAGAACGGCGCTGGAAAAAGGATATCTTAGAAATGCAGAAACGCATTCAAAAATTCCAATCGCATGTACACTCTTGAAAAAAGAATATTCTTTCATAACATTATAAATTTTAGCTGCCTGAGAACGGCGCTGATAAAAAAAGATAATTTTTTCAGAAATACAGAAACGTATTCAAAAATTCCTATCACATGTGCATTCTCGAAAAAAAAGAATATTATTTTATAACATTATAAATTTTAGCAGCCTGAGATCGGCGCTCGGAAAATTTTGAAAAGATAGTTTTATCCTCGTAATGTATTGTTCATATTATTAAAATACAATACAAGGGTAGGTATCTCAAACTTGGGTCTACGAACAAAAAATTTTATCATAAAAGCGCTTTCACTCCTGTGACGTCATCCCCACCACTCCTGTGACGTCATACCCCCGCGCGCTCCGAGAACCCCCGCGCCCCGCACTCCGCTCGTTGCCCCTGGGTTAAAACTCTCCTATCTTACCTACTGATACACAACAGCGATCGCACTCTTGAACATACTGTCTTTCACTTCTACCGCTACATACCAACAATTAGATATTATTTTTTCATTTAATATTACTACATATTTGATATCGTTTTTTATATATAATATAACTCCCCCTGTATTTCTGAATCACATCTAACGACAATATAACCTGGCACATTTACCTCACTATTTTCAATGTCTGGTATCAATCTTGTCTTTGATATCGCCAACAGTGTCGGGTGCATCTCCTTCACCTGATAAATTTTTTCTTTGTGTGCCATTATACTTTGAGCGTTTGTGTATATAATTGTCTCCTGTGATTGCTACTTGTCAGACTCCCAGCCAGTTCTCGGTTTTTCTTCCTCTAATGCTCTGGGCCGGGATTCTGTATCTTGCTATCGATAATGTTCGATATCGATAACTAGCGACAATTATCGTTTGCGCGACCGATAATCGTTAACGTAGGTGATTCTGTAATATGGCTTTAACAATTATAATCGATGCAAAATCGTTACAAACGTATCGAAATAAATCGATAGATTGTGCGACGTTGCCAGATGTTAAGCAGTTAAAATCTAGTAACTTTCAAAAAATTTATGAATTTATGAACGCGAACAGAAAACTTAACGTAGGCCTTCTTTTATTTTTGTAGACAAGTACACAGAAAAATGAGCCACAATCAAACTTATTACAAAATGTCGTAAATTACGTATGTACTATGATAAATATAAATATAAAAATTATATATATATATATATATATATATATATATATATATATATACAGGGTGAGCCATTTTAATTAACGCACGCAATTATTTCAACAAGAGAAACAAAGCATTTTAGAGGCAAATGTGTCAGACAAAAGTTTTATGGTTTCGAATGGGCCATAAGATGATATCATTGGTTTGACACTGAAGAGTCATTTGAAGGTTACGTGAAGGTCACTTCAATTTTTTAAAATTGCAATCCCTATTTTTTGTTGCATATTCTTATAGCTTACCTCGAGAGCTTTTCGAAACACTATAGGCAAATGTCTTTTTGTGAAGCACTTTTCGAGTTATAAAGCTCCAAAGTTGCAATATTTTGATAAAAATACAAAATACCTCATAAAATATTCACTTTCTGATAGCCTTATCTTACATTCGACCAATCAAGCAAGACCCAAGCATGGTCCAGTCAATCAAGGCAAGATCCGAGCATGATCCAGCCAGTCAAGGCAAGACCCGAACATGATTCAGCCAGTCAAAGCAAGATCCGAGTATAGTCCAGCCAGTCAAGACAAGACCCGAGCATAGTCCAGCCAGTCAAGGCAAGACCCGAGCATGATCCAGCCAATCAAGGCAAGACCCGAGCATAGTCCAGCTAGTCAAGGCAAGACCCGAGCATGATCCAGCCAGTCAAGGCAAGATCCGAGCATTCTTTTAGCATCTATCGCAGAAACTGTTCAAAGTTGCCCCTATTGATTTGAACACAAAATCTAATTCTCTTTGCGAAATGGTCGACCGTTTTAAGTAAGATGGCTTTTAGTATCGCTCTACAAGCAATTCGAATCCGTTCGATCATGTCTTCTCTTGTCGTCGGTTCTCGTTCGTACACGACATTTTTTAAGTATCCCCACAAGTAAAAATCAAGAGAAGTCAAATTTGGTGATCGGGCGGGCCATGCAACTGGACCACCTCGTCCGATCCACCTGCCATTGAAGTTTTGATTCAGAAAATTCTTTACGATTTGTGCATAATGTTGTGCCGCACCATCCAGCTTCCAAGAATCCACATTCTTCGCCTCGTCTCCAAATCGGCTTCTTCGAGTAAAACAGGTAAATGATCCCTTAGTAACTCCAAAAAGACATGTTTGTTTATTCTCTTCAAAAAAATATGGACCAATGAGATAACCGTTGACGATTCCACACCAAACCATTACGCTCCAACGATGTTGATTATCTACTTGTCTATGCCAATATGGATTGGTATCTGCCCAGTAATGACAATTATGTGTGTTCAATTCTCCGTTATTTTTAAATGTTGATTCAGAGAATAGAACATATTTGAAAAAATCTGCGTCATGCGCAATCATTCGTATGGCCCATCGACAAAATAGTACACGCTGTTGCATGTCATTTGGAGTTAGTGCTTGCGTTAGTATAATATGGTATGGATGATATTTTCTTTTTCTCAAAATTCTCACGATTGTTCTCTGAGATATACCGGTTTGTCTAGCTATCTGACGACTGCTAATATGAGGGTTAATTTTAATAGCCGCTAAGATAGCTAAAACACGTACATCATCATCATCATATTCATGATTTACGCAACAAGATAAGAGCCCAACGGGTCAACTTACCTTGTTGGGCTCTTATCTTAAGACGCCTTATGACAGTATCATTTGGATGTCGTCTGTTTGGGTATCGATTTTGGTAAAGTCTCGCAGCTTGACGATAATTGCCAAAAGCTTCTCCCAAAACTAGTAAAATATCGACAATTTCTGAAGAAGTATAATCAGCCATCGTAAAAGTTCATAAGCTTAATGGTTTGAATTAAAGTTGCTTATAATAATCAGCAGTAGTATCGGATTTTCACTAAATAGTTAGTTAGGAATATCAATATGTAATACAGTGCAATGTCATTCTTTAAAAAAGAAGTTAATGTAGTTATTGATATAAGCAACTGGGTTTGGGAAGCTGTGAAAACAACTAATTTTGAATAGTCGCGAAAACAACTGATTTTGAATAGTCGTGAAAACAACTGATTTCAAGGGGTCGTGAAAACAACTGATTTCGAATAGTCGCGAAAACAACTGATTTTGAGTAGCCGTGAAAACAATTGATTTTGAATAGTCCCGAAAACAATTAATTTTGAATAGTCGTGAAAACAACTGATTTCAATGGGGTCGTGAAAACAACTGATTTCAAGGGGTCGTGAAAACAACTGATTTTGAATAGTAGCGAAAACAATTGATTTTGAATAGCCGTGAGAACAACTGATTTCAAGGGGTCGTGAAAACAACTGATTTCGAATAGTCGCGAAAACAACTGATTTTGAGTAGCCGTGAAAACAATTGATTTTGAATAGTCGCGAAAACAATTGATTTTGAATAGTCGTGAAAACAACTGATTTGAAGGGGTCGTGAAAACAACTGATTTTGAATAGTAGCGAAAACAATTGATTTTGAATAGCCGTGAGAACAATTGATTTTGTCGCGAAAACAACTGATTTTGAATAATCGTGAAAATAACTGATTTCAAGGGGTCGTGAAAACAACTAATTTTGAATAGTCGCGAAAACAACTGATTTTGAGTAGCCATGAGAACAATTGGTTTTGAGTAGCCATGAAAAACTTTCCTCTATCTTGCCTTAAATAGTTATTTTATTTATTTAAAAGGTATCATAAGAAACTTTAAATTATCTTAAAAATTTTTAATAAATAATCTTTATTAAAAAATTATTAAAAATTATGTAATTGCTTATTGCAAATTTTTTTAAAAGGAAAACTATGTCTTTTTTAATGATTATGTGCTAAAAAATATTATAGTAAGTAAAATCGAAAAATTAATATTTTACGAGGTATTTTGTATTTTTATCAAAATATTGCAACTTTGGAGCTTTATAATTCGAAAAGTGCTTTACGAAAAGACATTTGCCTATAGTGTTTCGGAAAGCTCTCAAAATAAGCTATAAGAATATGCAATAAAAAATAGGGATTGCAATTTAAAAAAATTGAAGAGACCTTCACGTAACCTTCAAATGATTCTTCAGTGTCAAACCAATGATACCATCTTATGGCCCATTCGAAACCATAAAACTTTTGTCTGAAACATTTTTCTCTAAAATGCTTTGTTTCCAAAATAATTACGTGCGTTAATTAAAATACCCTGTATATAAGGGTGTCCCATTTTAAAGGACCCACTCAAATATCTCAGAAATCCTGCGTTAACTCGAAAAATATTTCATACAAAAGTTTTTTTACTTTGAGGGAGACATAAGATAGTACTATCAATGTGACCTTGGCTAATCATTTGATGATCACGTGAAGGTCACCTTCAATTTCTTAAATAGAACCCTCCATTTTTCATTACATATTCTTGTAGTTTATCTCGAAAGCTTTCCAAAACACTATAATAAAATATGTTTTTGTCAAGTACTTTTTGAGATAATTTTAATTTTGTCATGAAATTTTTTAACGTAAAATAAAAAATATCTGATAAAGTATTCACTTTTAGATGACTTTATCCTAATATTTTTAGACGTAGAATAATAAAAGGAATCGATTAATGTAAAAAAGCACGAAGAATTAGGTTTAAAAATTTTATTGAATTTTTAATTGCATTGGTGAATTTTGCAAAATTCCATATCTAAAAATTATTACTATTAATCGATTCCTTTTATTATTCTACGTCCAAAAGTATTAAGGTAAAATCATCCAAAAGTGAATACTTTATGAGATATTTCATATTTTGTATTAAAAAATGTCTTGACAAAATTTAATTATCTCGAAAAGTACTCGACAAAAACATATTTTATTGTAGTGTTTTGGAAAGCTCTCAAGATAAGCTACAAGAATGTGTAATGAAAAATGGGGAGTTCCATTTAAGAAATTGAAGGTGACTTTCACGTGATCATCAAATAATTATCCAAGGTCAAATTGATAGTACTATCTTATGTCTCTCTCGAAGTAAAAAAACTTTTGTATGAAACATTTTTCGATTTAACGCAGTATTTCTGAGATATTTGAGTGGGTCCTTTAAAATGGGACACCCTGTATACAGGGTGCTCAAAAAGTCCCGGACCGGTTAAATAACTTGTAAAGTAGGCGTCGCACTGAAAAATGATCAAGATAAAAGTTGTAGGAAATGTCCCTGGCTATCCGATGGTGACCATGGCTGTGACCTTGACGTTGACCTTCAAGGTCATTTGAAGGTCAAGTCGATTTTTTTAAATGGGACCCCATATTTTTGATCCCGGAAACGAAAAGAGCGGAAAATTTCACGTTCAAATATGACCTTGACCATTTTTTTTAAATTTGACCTCTGATGGTTGACAAGGCTGACACCAATCCCAGCCGGTTAAGGCAAGGTTGGGTGATGCCCGGCCAGTGAAGGCAAGGCTGACATCAATCCCAGCCGGTTAAGGCAGGGAAGGGTGATGCCCGGCTAGTGAAGGCAAGGCTGACATCAATCTCAGCCGGCTAAGGCAAGGTTGGGTGATGCCCGGCCAGTGAAGGCAAGGCTGACATCAATCCCAGCCGGTTAAGGCAGGGAAGGGTGATGCCCGGCCAGTGAAGGCAAGGCTGACATCAATCCCAGCCGGCTAAGGCAAGGTTGGGTGATGCCCGGCCAGTGAAGGCAAGGCTGACATCAATCCCAGCCGGCTAAGGCAAGGTTGGGTGATACCCGGCCAGTGAAGGCAAGGCTGACATCAATCCCAGCCAGTTAAGGCAGGGAAGGGTGAAGCCAGGCAATTGCAGTAAGTTGGAAGTTATTTATTAGAGCAAATGCTCAAAGTTTTCGCCCCCAGCTGTCTGGCAATACGCTATGCGGTAGTAAAATGCTGCAACCGCTTGGCGAATCATGTCTGCATCAATGGCAATGATTTCATCTCTTATTCTCTGTTGAAGTTCATCGAGGTTTGCTGGTTTCCTTCGATATACCCTATCTTTGAGGTAACCCCACAAAAAATAATCTAGTGGTGTAAGATCAGGGGATCTGGCTGGCCATTCTATAGCTCCTCTTCTCCCTATCCACCTTGCTGGAAATACTGTGTTTAAGTAGGTACGAACATCTCGGCCATAATGAGGAGCTGCACCATCTTGCTGAAACCACGTCTGGTGATAATCATCGCCCACAATTGCCTGAATCGCCGGTATGATTCTATTTCGCAACATGTCTTCGTACTTCACCGCAGTAAGATTTCCGTCAATGAAGAAGGGCCCAACTATTCTGTTATTAATAATCCCGGCCCAGACATTCAATTTTTGAGGATATTGAGTATTGCGAGTATCAGACATCCATCTTGAGTTGTTATCGCTCCAGAACCTAAAATTATGCCTATTGACATTGCCATTAAGTTCAAACGTAGCTTCGTCTGAAAATAAAATTCTATTCAAGAAATTTCCATCAGCATCTATTTGGACCATCATCAATTCACAAAACTGAAGGCGTCTATCAGAATCATCTTCAAACAGTTCATGTACAAGTTTAATTTTGTATGGATGGAACTTTAATTTTTTTTTCAAAATATTATGTGTAGATCAAACACTAATATCATGTTGCTGATATAATTTCCTAACCGTACTGTGGCGATGTTCAGTAACTGAGAGAGCAACATCCAGCTGTTTCTCTGGATTAGTTGCTGTAACAGGGCGACCCGATCTAGGAAGATCCTTTACACTTCCAGTCAAATTGAACCGTGCAATTGTCCTTTGTACAGTCGACTTGGATATCTGTTCAGCTCCTACCCTAAATGTATCGTTGAATAAAATCTGTACATCTTCATTAGATCTCGTCATATTTCCATAGCCTTTCATCATAAGAATAAGTATTCGCTCTCGTTCAGTGAGAGGAGCCATGTTATCTTAAAATTACGAGCTATGAAAAAAAACAACTCTATCACGGAAGAAAGTCACACTTTCTTGAAAGTAATAATGAAATGGCAGAAGCAAGTAGAGTACTCAATGATGAACATGAATAATTTTAGGTTCTGGAGCGATAACAACCCAAGATGGATGTCTGATACTCGCAATACTCAATATCCTCAAAAATTGAATGTCTGGGCCGGGATTATTAATAACAGAATAGTTGGCCGGGATTATTAATAACAGAATAGTTGGGCCCTTCTTCATTGACGGAAATCTTACTGCGGTGAAGTACGAAGACATGTTGCGAAATAGAATCATACCGGCGATTCAGGCAATTGTGGGCGATGATTATCACCAGACGTGGTTTCAGCAAGATGGTGCAGCTCCTCATTATGGCCGAGATGTTCGTACCTACTTAAACACAGTATTTCCAGCAAGGTGGATAGGGAGAAGAGGAGCTATAGAATGGCCAGCCAGATCCCCTGATCTTACACCACTAGATTATTTTTTGTGGGGTTACCTCAAAGATAGGGTATATCGAACGAAACCAGCAAACCTCGATGAACTTCAACAGAGAATAAGAAATGAAATCATTGCCATTGATGCAGACATGATTCGCCAAGCGGTTGCAGCATTTTACAACCGTATAGCGTATTGCCAGACAGCTGGGGGCGAAAACTTTGAGCATTTGCTCTAATAAATAACTTCCAACTTACTGCAATTGCGTGGCTTCACCCTTCTCTGCCTTAACTGGCTGGGATTGATGTCAGCCTTGCCTTCACTGGCCGGGTATCACCCAACCTTGCCTTAGCCGGCTGGGATTGATGTCAGCCTTGCCTTCACTGGCCGGGCATCACCCAACCTTGCCTTAGCCGGCTGGGATTGATGTCAGCCTTGCCTTCACTGGCCGGGCATCACCCAACCTTGCCTTAGCCGGCTGGGATTGATGTCAGCCTTGCCTTCACTGGACGGGCATCACCCAACCTTGCCTTAGCCGGCTGAGATTGATGTCAGCCTTGCCTTCACTAGCCGGGCATCACCCTTCCCTGCCTTAACCGGCTGGGATTGATGTCAGCCTTGCCTTCATTGGCCGGGCATCACCCAACCTTGCCTTAACCGGCTGGGATTGATGTCAGCCTTGCCTTCACTGGCCGGACATCACCCAACCTTGCCTTAGCCGGCTGGGATTGGTGTCAGCCTTGTCAACCATCAGAGGTCAAATTAAAAAAAAATGGTCAAGGTCATATTTGAACGTGAAATTTTCCGCTCTTTTCGTTTTCGGGATCAAAAATATGGGGTTCCATTTAAAAAAATCGACTTGACCTTCAAATGACCTTAAGGTCAACGTCAAGGTCACAGCCATAGTCACCATCGGATAGCCAGGGATATTTCCTACAACTTTTATCTTGATCATTTTTCAGTGCGACGCCTACTTTACAAGTTATTTAACCGGTCCGGGACTTTTTGAACATCCTGTATATATATATATATATATATATATATATATATATGAATTTTAAGACTTCTGCAACCGGTCGTAGGGAGATAGAAGGGACTGAGATAAACAGAAAAGTCCCATACCATTTTGTAAAATTCGCAATATTAACCGAAAAATTAATTTTTTAAGTTGTGCGAATGAGAGCGCGCCGTGAGGAGCGCGCGAGCCCGCCCGACGATAGCACGGCCCAGCATAAGAAGAATAGGCTGCCGGCGCGCTGGGAGGGCAAGGGGGGAAGCGCGCCGAGACTCACGCTTACAGCGTGGTCTCCCTCCCACGTCTCGCCGCACCGCGCCGGCAGCCTATTCTTCTTATGCTGGGCCGTGCTATCGCCGGGCGGGCTCGCGCGCTCCTCACGGCGCGCTCTCATTCGCACAACTTAAAAAATTAATTTTTCTGTTAATATTGCAAATTTTACAAAATGGTATGGGACTTTTCTATTTATCTCAGTTCCTTCTATCTCCCCACGACCGGTTGCAGAAGTCTTAAAATTCACCCTATATATATATATATATATATATATATATAGAGAGAGAGAGAGAGAGAGGCTTCCGGAAAGATGGCGGAGGGTGTGGATGGTCGGGAGGTAGTGTCTGGATAGATAGGAGAATTGGGAGTGAGTTAAGTGAAAGTAAAGGGAGTGGGTGTGCTGGAAAGGTGAAGGAGGAAGAGAGGAAGATGAGCAATTGGAGGGAAGGTTGAGGAGCAAGGACAGGAGATGTGAGAAGGAGTTGAAGTTTCGGAGTAAGGTTGGGAAGGAAGCAAGAAGAAGGATGACACGAAGGATTGGAGAAACATAGAGGGTCGACCGAGAAGATCTCGCACTGGGACGTGTGGTGTAGTTGGAGCAAGGAAGGAGAGGAGATGATTGGCGGAGCGAGGACGGATCGACGAATCGGCAGCGGAACGATGGATCGAATGGAGAAAATGAGAGGGTCGATCAAGAAGTTCTCGCACCGGGATAAGTAGAGTGGAATAGATGGCGCAGAGAAGGAGAAGTGGCAATTGGCGGAGCGAGAATAGATCGACGGATTGGCGGGTGATCGATGGATCGAATGGAGGAATAGAGAGGATCGATCGGGAAGTTCTCGCTCCGGGACGTGTAGCATGGAGCAGATGATGCAAGAGAGAAGAAGTGGCGAATGGCGGTGCGAGGGCAGATCGACGGAGCGACGGTAGACTGGCGGATCGGTAGAGACGGAAGAGGGTGAGGAGAGGTTAGGAGGAAGTGAGAAGTGAGAAGCGGAAAGAAGGTGAGAGAGTAAAGAGGAGTGGAAGGAGTACGACAGTGGAGGGTGGACCGGGAGGAGAGCGGATGAGAACGATAGAGGTTCGAGAAGGAACGAGAGACTGACTCCGGAGGACACGAGGAAACGAAGAAAGCGGAGGTTGGAGAGTGGAGTGAGGAGAGCAATTGGGAGCGGTCAAAGGGAAGGAGCGGGAAAGAAGGAGGAGCACCGGAAAGCGGAGGGAGCAACAGGAAGCAAACAAAGGGAAAGGAGCGGGAAGGCAGGAGAGCATCGGGAAGCAGAGGAGAGCGAGGAAGAGAAGAAGAAGGAAGGATGAAGAAGGAGGGGAGAGGAGGATGGAAGGAGTGGAGAAAGAGGTGAGGAAGGAGGGAGGAGGAAGCAAGGAGGAGGAAGAGAGAGAGAGACGACGCCAAGGGGCAGGAAGGAGATGGATTGGGGAATGAGAGATCGTTAAGGGCGGTAAGAAGATGGAAAGAAAACCTTTTGGCAGCGTGGGGAAGGGGGGAGGGAACGTGGGAAGGGAGAGGGCGGTTAGTATGTAATGGCCAGCGAAGGTCAGGTTGGGAGATGAAGAAGGAAAGAAATGTACATACGTAAAAGCGGAAGTAGGTTTAAGAGAACGAAGTATGAGAGGGAGAGAGAGAATGGAGAGCGAGAAATGGATGAGGAGGGAGAGAAAAGGATGAGTGGAGTGGAGAGCGAAGGCGTAAGGTAGGGGAGAGGAAGAGGAGAGCGCAGTGAAAAGGGGGAGAGGAGAGAGGGTGAGAGGAGTGCGGAGATAAGAGAGAGGGGAGGGAGAGGGTGCTTAGTATGTAATGGCCAGCGAAGGTCAGGTCGGGAGAAGAAGGAGGAAAGAAAGGTATATATGTAGAGGCGGAAGTAGGTTTAAGAGAACGAAGTATGAGAGGGAGAGAGAGAATGGAGAGAAGTGAATGGGCGAGGAGTGAAAATGTAAAGGCGAAAGAGAGAGAGAGAGAGAGGTGTGAGTGAGAGAGAGAAAAGAGAGAGTGGTGAGAAAGGGATAGGAGAGATGCGAAAAGAGAAAGGACCTTTAGAATGTATCGGCCAGAGAAGGTCAGGTCGGATAGTAAAGGAGAAAGAATGTAAAAATGTAAAGGCGAGAGTAGTGAGCGAAATATGAGAGAGAGAGGAAGAGGGGGGAGAGAGAGAGAGAGAGAGAGAGAGAGAGAGAGAGAGAGAGAGAGAAAGAGAGAGAGAGAGAGGTGTGAGTGAGAGAGAGAAAAGAGAGAGTGGTGAGAAAGGGATAGGAGAGGTGCGAAAAGGGAAAGGACTTTAGAATGTATCGGCCAGAGAAGGTCAGGTCGGATAGAAAAGGAGAAAGAATGTAAAAATGTAAAGGCGAGAGTAGTGAGCGAAATATGAGAGAGAGAGGAATAGGGGGGGAGAGAGAGAGAGAGAGAGAGAGAGAGAGAGAGAGAGAGAGAGAGAGAGAGAGAGAGAGAGAGAGAGAGAGAGAGAGAGAGAGAGAGAGAGAGAGAGAGAGAGAGAGAGAGAGAGAGAGAGAGAGAGAGAGAGAGAGAGAGAGAGAGAGAGAGAGAGAGAGGAATAGGGGGGGAGAGAGAGAGAGAGAGAGAGAGAGAGAGAGAGAGAGAGAGAGAGAGAGAGAGAGAGAGAGAATAGTGTGGAGGAGCGAGGAAGGAAAGAAGAGATGAAATTGTAAAGGGAGCGGGAGTCCCTGTGTACCCCGAAAAGGGTTTAATAAACTACTACTACTACTATATATATATATATATATATACACACACAGGGTGTCCCATTTTAATCTATCACCCCAAATATCTCTTTTCCAATGCCTTTTACAGAAAAATGTTTCCTACAAAAGTTGTTTCACTTCAAGGGGAACATAAGATGATGCTATTGGTTTGACCTTGTATAATTATTTGAAGGTTATGTGAAGGTCACCTTCGATTCTTTAAATAGAACCCTATACTTTTTATTACATATTCTTGTAGTTTATTTCAAGAGGTTTCCAAAGCGCTATAAATAAATATGTTTTTGTCAAGTACTTTTCGAGATAATTTAAATTTTGTTATGACACTTTTTAATGTAAAATACAAAATATCTTGTAAAGTATTCACTTTTTAATGACTTGACTTTAATACTATTACGATAATTTGATCTTGACGCTTATTCAAGGTGAAATAAAGGTCAATTTAATTTTTTCAAATAAAAACTATTTTCTATTGCATTTCTCGATTAAACAACTTTAAATTAATATTTTTGATATATTCATAAGTTTCTACAAAATTAATAATTTTCGAATCGGTTTGAAAATTTAATTTAAAGTTGTTTTATTTAATTTTTAATTTTCAATTTTTATTTTTAATTTAAAAAAATTTTTTTAATTATAATTTTTTTTAGTTTTTTTCAATTTTTTAATATTTGTTAATACGATTACATTACGATAACATAAAATTAAATAAAAATAACAAATAAAAATAAAAAAATAAAAATTTTTAATTTAAGAAATAATTAAGAGAGAGGGATGCCAAGCGGATTCTAAATTACGATTTTTGAACATAAAAGTGGCTATAACTCGGAAACGGCTCATTTCCGGATCTATGTTTGTATGAACTTTTTTGCTTGTTTTTGGGTCCCGAATCACCTCCCAAAGTGGAGTAGGCGATTTTTCGGACACCCTGTATATATATATATATATATATATATATATATATATATACACACATATAGTATATATATATATATATATATATATATATATATTGTTGCATGCGCGAGTCTCGCACGAGTGTGAGAGCAAGCTTAATCGGCTGACGCGAGGGTTCGATATAATCGATCACCTCCGCCAGCTGTGACAAAAGGAAACCGCGTCGCTATGAAGAAATAAACAACGAAATTGATCCCTGGACGTCGATCCGTTCGGACGTGCCAGTCGGACTTTCTGTATATTGACTGCAATAAAGAGCCTAGATTCTTTTGAAAGATTGTATCCTTCATTCTCGCGTTCGGTCGCGAGTGTGTGATTATGCGAGAGTGCGTGTGAGTGCAACATTTTGGGGGCTCGTCCGGAATCGCCAGACACAGATCTGCGGATCGCCGGACACGCACTGACTGGCCATACAGACTTCTGACGGGATGTCGTTGACGCACACTCCCCCGAGGATTCGTTCGCAGACCGCGATGTCGGCTGCGACGGAGACTCACTCGCAGGACCCAGCGCCGACCGCGACGGAGACGAGCGCCTACGAGGCTATTTTTCTGGAGCTGCAGACGCTGCACGAGGAGCGGCGACAAGAAAGGCAGGAGCATCGCGACTTCCGCAAAGAAATGGAGGACCGCCTGTGAGAACGCGACGCTGCGATCACCCGCCTGGAGGAGCAGCTCGCCACTCGCCAGCTAAGTCCCTCCAATAATATTTGTCCCGCGAAAAATTCGTTTGAGCCGTCGCGTGCGTTAGACGCAGGTGAGGGCGCGTGTGCGGTGCGCGCCCCGCGCGAGAATTTGTACGAGACATCGCGCGGGCTTGACGCGGTCGAGGGCGCGTGTGCGGGGCGCGCCACGCGCGAGAATCCGAGTGTAGAGTCGCGTATGTTAGGCGCGGGCGAGGACGCGAATGCGGAACGTGCCGGGCGTGGAAATTCGTGTGCGACGTCGCGTTCGTTAATTACAGACGAGGGCGCGTACGCGGAGCACGCGTCGCGCGGGCTAAAGCTCAAGCCTGATACGTATAGCGGGATGGCGCCGCTCCGCGAGTTCCTCTCACAGTTTCTGTTTGTCGCGCGCGCGAATCAGTGGAGCGAGACGGATAAGGCGGCCGTCTTAGCATCATGTTTACGCGGGAAGGCGCGTTCAATTCTAGATTCAGACGCTGAAGGGATTGAATTCCTCACGTTCGCAAATCTCAAATCAAAGTTGGAGTTGCGTTTCGGCGAGAGCGAACTCGCGCAGAATCATTACCTTCAATTTTCGAATCGGAGACAGTCTCCAGGCGAGGATTACGCGACACTGGGTGCTGATTTGGAGCACCTGTCTCGCAAGGCTTACCCAATATGCACTCATGAAGTGCGGGATAAGATTGCGTGCCAGCAGTTCGTCGCCGCTTTGTCCGACGGGTTTATTAAGCGCTCTCTTCAAGTGGAAGGGATAACCTCGCTCCGTATTGCAATCGAGCGAGCGAAAACACTAAGGTTAATTGATAAAAACAGCTTTTCGGGAAAGAAAGCTGACATGTCGAGAAGTTTTCGTCCCGCGCAAAAAGAAGCCTCGCAGGAGGCAAGGAATGAAAAAAATTCGCAAGGAGGAGGCGAGAATAAGCCCAAAAGCACCTTTAAAGGTCAAAGAAAGGGCGAGATTCGCAAAAATAAAGAGTGCTGGAAGTGCGGGAAAACCGGACATTTCCGTTCGGAATGTCCGTCTCAGACGGAAAACTAGACTCTGTCGAGTTCATTGGGGCCAGCTCGGCAGGCGGAGCTCGGGCCCCGGTTTGCGCACGCGATACGGCGGTCGTCTTTCGCCGCCTCGGAGAGGAGGGCGCAGTCGCGTGCGGACGGAGTTGTGTTAAAGGTTTATTAAATAATAAACCTTGTATTTTTAAAATAGATACGGGCTCAGATGTGTCGGTATTAAGCAAATGAATAGCGTCTTCTTTTAAACAGGAACAGGTCACATGTAATCTTAGATATCCGACAGGAGAAAAGGTGCCTATAGTTTCTCGCGTTTTTGCTACGATTGCGTTAGGAAAATTTTGTGAAAAGATGCCTTTCTTTGTCGCGGATATAAGGGATGAATGTATCCTTGGAGAGGATTTTCTCTCCAAAACGGGTCTAAATAACGGATTTTTTTAGAGCATTTTTGGTTCGAAGAACAGTGATATGGGTGAGCGCGGGCTGATTTGTTCTCGAATAGAATTGCCCTGCTCAGCTCCCCAGCTGTCTTTTGCAAACTTTTGAACAAACATTGAATTAAATGATTTTGAAAGAAAGAATTTCTTTAATTTCTTATTTGAATTTAGCCATGTCTTTACCGCGAATATTGTTGCCGGTAATTGCGATGTCTTGTCTCATAATATAAAATTGTGTGATTCTCGCCCCATTAAGCAGGTCCCTCGCCGAATTCCCTTGCATTTACAATCGGGAGTCAATAAAATATTGGAGGAAATGAAAGCCCAAAAAGTAATTGAGGAATCTTGTAGCCCTTGGATCTCTCCAGCAGTAATGGTCAAAAAGAAGGATGGCTCAATAAGGTTCTGCGTGGACTATCGCAAATTAAACGCAGTAACTATAAAAGATTCCTAGCCACTTCCGAGGATTGATAACATTTTGGATAATTTAGCGGGGAATTTGTGGTTTTGTACTCTTGATTTTAAGAGTGGATACTGGCAGGTAAGCCTAGATCCTAAGGACCGAGAGAAAACTGCTTTTTCTGTAGGTAATGGTTTGTGGCAATTTCGGGTAATGCCCTTCGGCCTTTGCAACGCCCCTGCAACTTTTGAACGACTTATGGAAAAAGTTTTAAAGGGATTAATTTCAAAGACTTGCTTTGTTTACCTTGACGATGTCGTAGTTTACGGGAAAAGTTTTGAAGAAACGATGCAAAACTTAAAAGAAGTATTCTTACGATTACAAGGCGCGAATCTGAAGGTGAATCCCAAAAAGTGTGTTTTCTTTAAAAGAGAAGTCAAATATCTCGGTCATGTAATATCTGCAGAGGGGGTTGCAACGGACTCTGAAAAGATTGCTTCAGTAAAACTTTGGCCAATTCCGAAAACACGAAAGCAGGTGCGAAGCTTTCTCGGTTTTTGCTCTTATTACAGAAAATTTGTCAAAGGATTTTCCACTTTGGCTAAACCTTTGTACAAATTAACGGAAGATAATTTAAAGTTTGTGTGATCTTCCAAATGCCAGGAAGCATTCTTGAAGTTAAAGGACGTTTTAATTTCTCCTCCGAGCTTATCGTTTCCTTCTGGAGAAGGTCGATTTATTTTGGATACCGATGCCTCGAATCACGGTGTCGGGGCTGTGCTTTCTCAATTTCAGGGGAAGGAAGAAAAGGTAATCGCCTATGTTAGTCGGGTATTCAGCAAGACAGAACGGAATTACTATGTTACCCGACGAGAGTTATTAGCTGTGGTGGATACTGTGAAATCCTTAGCCTTGTTTCACCTTATCGTTTATCTTTATGAAAGGAAGTTCCAAGTGAGAACGGACCATGTTTCTTTACGCTGGCTTATGTCTTTTCTAAATTTGGAAGGACAATTGGCAAGATGGTTGGAACGCCTACAGTACGATTTCGATGTCTGCTATCGGAGCGGGAAGGCTCATGGCAATGCAGACGGACTGTCTAGACGTCCGTGCCTGGAGACGTCCTGTCGTTACTGCACGAAAGTCGAACTTAAAGAAGAATCCGAGAAAGGAACTTTTGGTCGACTAATCTTGGCTGAAGATAATCTTCAGGAATGGCGTTCTGCTCAGTTACGAGATCCCTCAATTACCGAGATCATTCGAGCCAAAGAGGCCGAAAAGCGTCCGAATTGGCAGGAGATTACTTCCAAGGAAACTCCCTTGAAAATTTATTGGTCCCACTGGGAAATGTTGGTGTTGAACGATGGCATTCTCCATAAGAAATGGAACTCCCCAAACTTACAGAAGTTTGTCTTCCAAATTATTGTGCCTTCTGAGAAGGTACACGAGATCCTTGAGGAAGCTCATAGTTCCCCTACCGGAGAGCATTTCGGTATAAATAAAACTTTACAGAAAGTTAGGAAACAATTTTACTGGGCGACTTGCAAGAAAGACATCGAAAAATGGTGCGCTACCTGCAAGATCTGTGTCGCGAGAAAAGGTCCCATCGGGAAGGGAAAATCTTCCTTACAAGTTTACAATGTGGGCGCACCCTTCGAGAGGCTGCAAGTGGACATTTTGGGTCCTTTATCGACTTCTTCTAGCGGTAACAAGTACCTCTTGGCGGTCGTGGACTGCTTTACAAAGTGGCCAGAAGCTCTAAAGGATAAGAAGGCTAATACTGTTGCCAGATCTTTAGTGGACCAGGTCTTCTCCCGGCATGGAGTCCCTTTAGAGCTACACACAGATCAAAGTAGAAATTTTGAATCTAAACTATTTCAGGAAATGGCAGTGCTGCTGGGAATCAAGAAAACGCGTACGACCCCTCTTCATCCACAATCAGACGGGCAGATCGAGCGTCAGCACCGTACCATTTTAGACTACTTGGTAAAATTTATCTGCGAAAATCAAAAAGATTGGGATCGCTAGATTCCCTTATATCTATTGGCTTTCCGTTCTTCGAAGCAAAAGGCTACTGGCGCGACGTCGGCGGAGACGTACCTAAGACAGGACCTCCGTTTACCTTTGGATCTGCTTAGGGGACATCCACTCCCAATAGTGGAAGAAGAAGAAGGGGAAGGAGAAAGTTACGTGTCCAAGCTTAGGAGTAGGTTGGACCTAATTCATCAATTTGCTAGACGGCAACTACAGATAAAATCCAAGAATGCCAAATCTTGGTACGATCGTCGAACGAGACGAGTGCATTTCGAACCAGGGCAGAAAGTCTAGTTCCATAATCCCCGACGAGAAGTCGGGAGAGCTCCAAAATTGCAAAGTCCTGGGAGGGGCCGTGGACTATAGAGAAAAGGCTTGGTAACGTGGTATACTGTATTCGGAAGTCCCCACGTCATAAAAATAAGATTGTCCATATCGATCGATTAGCTCCTTTTGTGGAGAGAAAGTAGTTACATTTCGTTTTCCGTTAGAGAAAATTCGTACCGACACAGAGCCCGTATACCTATAAGTTATTAAAATAGTTAATTTATTTAGTTCAGTTTATCCGCGTTATTTGTTCTTTTTCAATGAACGGCTCAAAAAGGAGGAACCATCATCTCCTAAGGGAAGAACCTTAATATGACACACGAGGAGCGACCATCGTCTTCTCGGAAGACTTGGGACTGTCTCTCTCACGATTTTTGATCGTGGTTTTCCCGTGGGACGGAGGGCAAATGCCGAGGCAGGGGACAGGGAGCTCTTTGAGCGTTGGGTCCACGGATTCGCAACATCTTTTTCTCCCCCTGACCCTGAAGAAGGAAGAACGAAGCTCGCAAGGTCAAAGAAGAGCGAAGCTTTCAAGATCAGAGGGAGAAAAGTCAAGCGTGCAAGGGCAAGAAAAGAGTGCACAAGTTGTCGGCAACATTTCTTCGAACGGTGGCGTGTGGGCGTTACCTGGTAACCTGTCGCAGCAGCACAGGGTAGGGCAAGGAAGGCGTTCTCTGGTGCACAGGAAAAATCTTCCCTCCGAAGAAGAATTGTCGGGACAATTTCGAAGAGGGAGGGAAGTGTTGCATGCGCGAGTCTTGCACGAGTGTGAGAGCGAGCTTAATCGGCTGACGCGAGGGTTCGATATAATCGATCGCCTCCGTCAGCTGTGACAAAAGGAAGCCGCGTCGCTATGAAGAAATAAACAACGAAGTTGATCTCTGGACATCGATCCATTCGGACGTGCCAGCCGGACTTTCTGTATATTGACTGCAATAAAGAGCCTAGATTCTTTTGAAAGATTGTATCCTTCATTCTCGCGTTCGGTCGCGAATGTGTGATTGTACGAGAGTGCGTGTGAGCGCAGCAATATGTGTGTGTGTGTGTGTGTGTGTGTGTGTGTGTGTGTGTGTGTGTGTGTGTGTGTGTGTGTGTGTGTGTGTGTGTGCGCGCGCGCGCGCGCGCGTGCGTTTCGTGTGCGCGTGCGCGTGCGCGTGCGTGTGCGTGTGCGTGTGCGTGTAATTGTGTTATTAGAAATTTATGATAGTGATAAGCTACAATATGTGTACTTTTTAATTTAAAAATGATATAATGTACATTAATATTAATATAACAACATTAATTGTTTAAATTTATATGAAAAGATTAAAGTCATAAATGACGTAAGTTAATCTTTTGAAATGTTAATTTGTGTACATAAATACAATCATTTCCAATATTATAGTCTACGTATATATTTGTAAGTTAATATTTTAAAAAATTAGACTTGCAGCATCATGACTTTCATCTCTTCATATATTATAAAAATATAAGATATTTGATACTACAAAAGGTATGATATCATAACAAAATTACCTTTTTAAAAAAAGGTAAAAAAAGCGTCAAGTATACGCCCGCAATAAAGTGTAATGATATATCATCAAATTGCGCCAACTATAGAAATGTTTGTATATTTACCAACTAGAAAGGCTATTATTTCATTATTAGTATCTTTAATAGTATTTTTAACAATAAAATACTATGCAATGACTAATATGATTCTATACAGTAAAAGTTTGGAGCTTATTGTTTAATATATCAGCATTTATAGATTAATAAAAAAATATGTTAAATATTAATTTAAAGAAAATATTGAACATTCTACATTTCATTAAAAGTGATTAGATGTTGTAAGATATGTTTATAAAATTCTTGAAGATTGAAATCAATCAGTATTTTAATTGAATAAAAGATTTTAATGGATATTTTATTATAACAAATATTTTTAACACAGACACAAACATATATGTATGTATATATATATATATATATATATATATATATATATATATATACATACAAATATTTTATTCAAAATACTTGGCGCTGCTAAACCGAATGTTAATTGCCTTAGTTACAAATCCTTATAATAAATTACATCCTAAAATGTTTATAAAAACTACAATGATGTCTTTGCAATCTAAATTATATTACATAAGTACAACCTAAAAAAAGATCCATCCGAACCGATGTCGCAGTATATAAATAAATTTCAAGAAAAAGTCAACATGTTAGAAGACACGGGAATAGAAATTCCGTCGGAATTGCAGTCAATAATGTTATTGAGCAGTCTGCCTGAAGAATATGACAATTTCTGCGTCGCGATAGAATCAAGAGACCAAATTCCAACGACCGATTTTATAAAAGGAAAGCTGATAGAAAAAGAAGCCAGGCGATAAGGATACAACACGAAGGAAGATGGCGCCACGTCGGCACTCACCACGAGGAAGGTGTATATTTGTAAACATGTAAACAAAGGACCGCCGAACAAAAACAGAGGCTCGAGAGGGGATCCCGAAAAGAAAAAATTCGACGGCGAATGCTTCAACTGTGGTAAATACGGACATCCCGCGAGTCGTTGTCGTATGAAAAAGAAAGATGGAGGTAAGGCGAGTTCGGTTCAAAAATTAAAAGAGCACGAGAAAGAAGATTCTCTAATCGCAATTGCGATATTATCGTGTTTAACTGAAAAACTTGAATGGTATTTAGATAGCGGCGCGACATCGAATATGTGTAATAATAGAAACGCGTTTGAAAACTTATCTAACGGATCGATAAATAATATATGTACAGCCGGAAAAGAAAATTTAATGTCTTACGGAGTAGGAGTCGTACGACTTAATGTCAGATTGCGTGGCAGAATAAAGCCAATAAAATTAACGAATGTACTGTACGTACCCGGATTAAGGAGTAATCTATTATCAGTCCCGGCGATAACTATGAAACTATAAAAGAAACTATGAAGTAAAATTCTCAGGGAATAACGCGTATATTAGCAGACCAGATAAATCATTAGCCTTTAAAGCAACAAAGAGAGATCGCATGTACGTAGTTGAGCAGGTGATAAATCAAGAGGCATTTAATGTAAATGATAATTCAAATGTAAAATTAAAACTATGGCATGAAAAGTATGGCCATTTAAATTATAATGATCTAAAGGAGTTATTCGATAAGAATAGAGTATATGGATTAGATTTATCTTCTAAAAAACAAAAGTTACCGTGTGAAACTTGTGATCGAGCCAAAATTCATGTGTTATCATTCACAGAAGGCACCAGAGCAAAAAATGTCTTAGAGTTAGTGCACACGCACATTTGCGGTCTAATGAATGTAAAGTCATACGGAAATGCACGCTATTTTGTAACGTTTATAGATGATTATACACAACATATGGAAGTTGTGTTTTTAAAATCGCAGAGCGACATTTTAACGGAATTAAAAAAAATATCAATTGCGTGTTGAAAAAGAAACCAGTCGTAAAATAATCAAGTTACGTAGCGACAATGTGAAAGAGTATACCAGCAAAGAATTTAATGATTACTTGGAGAGTCAAGGTATTAGGAGACAGTTATCAGTTGAGTATACACCGCAATAGAATGGAGTCGCAGAACGCGCGAATAGAACAATCGTCGAAACGGCACGCGCAATGTTAATAAAATCAAATGTGCCCAAAGATCTATAGGCGGAGGCTGTAAACACAGCAGTATTTTTAAGAAATAGATGTCCTTCGAAAGCAAACAATAGCATTACTCCGTACGAAATATGGTTAGGTCGTAAACCAAATGTCAAGTTCTTAAGAATTTTTGGTTTGCAGGTTACATTTTTAAAGAAAGGGCCAGGTAATTCAAAATTGGATCCAAAAGGTGAAAGAGCCATTTTTGTAGGATATTCTAGGCGAAGGCATATAGATTATGGATTCCAAGTACTACTAAAATAATTAAAAGTAGAGATGTTCAATTTATCGAAGACGTAGATGATGATAGAAGAGAACATATAGATATAGATCTATCCATATAACATTAGACATTCTATGTATATGCATTTTTTCTCCATTATGTGAAAATAATATCCTGTATGTAGAATGAATGTACATTTCATATGTTTGGTTTGAATATACATTATGGTACATTATATGTATATTCGTTAACGTATTTCATGCGTATATACAGTGCACAACATTTAATGTATATACATTACATATATATAATTTGAATATACATTATGGTACATTATATATATATATTCATTAATGTATTTCATACGTATATACAGTGCACTACATTTAATGTATATAAATTACATATATATAATTTGAATATATATTATGGTACATTATATATATATTCATTAATGTATTTCATACGTATATACAGTGTACTACATTTAATGTATATACATTACATATATATAATTTGAATATACATAATAATACACAATGTATATTCACCAATGTATTCAATATGCAGTATATACAATATTTAATGCCAAATGTATATATATATGGTATATACATCCCGCGAAAAAAATTAATATAAATTTAATACAGTTTTTATATAAATTTATTTAAAACTTAATAAAATACTAAGGAGTTTTTAATAAAGACACAGTTTTCTTATTAAACCCTTATAAAGGTTTAATTTAGATTATGTAAAAATCTAAATTAAATTTTAATTTGTGCCGTATATAATGTATTTATATGGAACTTTTTAAATTTACCCGTATTTAATCTTAATTAGTAGCTTATGATTTCTTTACATGTCTTAATAAGGCACTTTCCCCTTGATTAGTATTAATTAATTTATATAAGATTATAGTAAAAGTTATTTAATACTTATAAAATGTGTAATACTCCCGTAAATTTCGCCTTCGCCGCTAGGCGTCGCATATTATAAGCTTTCTCGTAAGTAAAATTCACTTGGAAATGTATATAAGTAAGTACAAAGTGCATTTCTTCATCAGTACATGATGTTCGCTGTCATTATTTTCATTTCTGTAGCGAGTTTATATAAAATGTCATATCCTATAAACTCGCTAAGAAAATGGAACAAATTAATGAGGAGCTGTACATATACGTATAAAGAATATATGTATGTACATACATATATGTGAAGAATAAATATACAGATTGTATGTGCATGGTATGTACATGGTATGCATATATGTAAGAAGAATGTATATACATAATATGTACATGTATGTACAAAGAATGTACATACAGAGTATATATATACTGATTGTATGTATCATGTACATATGTATGTACTGTGAATCTTCTATAGATATTTTCCTGGTTACATTTGCACATAGATTTTACATCCTATGTATATAAGTTGCATCTAGGATGTATGTTCATAGAATATTCAATATACATAAATGTACATACAATGTATATACTAAGTATATTTTAATGTTTTATGGGTATTATCTAATCCGAATACTAAATGTAGGTAGGCAGAAACAAAAGACAATGTATACGATGAAGGTTCGACAATTGAACAAGAATTAAGTGAGGCAAGTGAGGCCGAAAACTTAGAAGAAAGTTTAGACTCGAGTATACATATACGGAGAGGAAGATGAAACGCGAGACGTCGGCGTACCGATCTCCGAAAATAATAAAAGAACGATAGGTAGACCTAAAATCATTAGAACCGGTAAACCAGGTCGTCCTAAAAAACAATACCATGTAGCTAGCGTAGCATTGAATACATTAGATAAGGATCCGGAAACGATAAAAGATATGCTAATTCGGCCTGATAAAGAAAAATGGTTAGATGCAATGAAAACTGAATATAATTTGTTATTAGAATGTAATACATGGGAATTAGTCGATAGGAAACCAGATCAGAGGGTAATTTCTTCTAAATGGGTTTTCCATATAAAAAGATTTTAAAGTGGAGAAATAGATAGATACAAAGCTAGGTTAGTTGCACGAGGCTGTGAGTATGGTACTAACTATTTAGAAATCTATTCTCCTGTTGCGCGAATACAAACAGTAAGAACACTCTTAGCACTAAGCGTAGAAATGGAATACCATGTACATCAAATGGATGTGATTACAGCATATATACAGGGTGATTTGTCAGAAACAGTTTATATGGAGCAACCTCCAATGTTTATAAATAATAAAGATAAAATATGTCGTTTGAAACGTCCTATTTACGGTCTAAAACAGTCTGACCGTGCATGGCAACATAAGCTCAGTGAAAAACTAAAAGAAATTGACCTGAATGCATCCAAAGTAGAACCCTGTGTTTATACTGGTAATATAGATAATTATAATGTAATAATAGTCGTTTATGTAGACGATTTACTAATTGCGTCAATATCAATGAAGGCTATACGTAAAGTTAAATTAGCATTAAGTACGTCATTCAAAATGAAAGATTTAGGACTAGTAACCGAGATACTGAGAATACAAATAGGAAGAGAGGGAGATACAGGTTCAATAGAATTATCGCAAAGGAAATACATAAACGAGATAATTGAACGTTTTGGAATGAGTCAATGTAAACCGCGTATACTACCCTAATTTCAGGCATTAAATTGTCGAAGGAAATGGAGGCAAAAACTCCTGATGAAAGTAGCGAGATGGAAAATAAACCATATAGAGAATTAATAGGTAGCCTCCTTTACTTAGCTAATACGACGAGACCAGATATTTCATTTACAGTAGGAGCGTTAAGTAGATATAAATCCTGGAATAGAACATTGGAAATGTGCAAAGCATGTAGTTCGTTACTTAAAACAAACTATTGATTATAAAGTATCGTAAATCTGTAAAAGCGGAAAACCGTCATATGCATATACAGATGTAGATTGGGCAGGCGATCAGGATGATCGTAAGTCTTGTTCAGGAAGTGTACATATATTAGCCAGCGGCCCCATAAGTTGGTTCTCAAAGAAACAAACGTCTGTTGCGTTATCAACCATAAAAGCCGAGTATATAGCTCTATCTGAAGCGACAAAAGAAACTATTCATTTGCGTAGGCTAATTAATAAGGAAATGTATGGAAACCAATGTGTATACAACCCTTTTTTTTGTGGGGAAATCCTCATGGATACTCCCGCTCTCCGGGGGGAAGGCGAGAGTTATGCCGGACTCTTATCGGCTAAAACCCCACGGTCCTCTTGCGCCATCGGGAAGGGCGCCGGGGACCATCGGTGAACATTACACGGTGCCCTCCCCGGATGTGTATACAACCCTACGGATGTGTTATGCGACAATCAAAGCGCTATTGTATTAAGTAAGGAAAATATGCTTCACCAAAGAAATAAACATATTGAAATAAGATATCACTTCTCAAGAGACGCACAATGTAAAGGTCTAATTTCTGTAAAATTCGTCTCTACAGGCGAGAACATAGCAGACATTATTAACAAAATCTTTGGTGAAGGATAAACAGTTAAATTGTATTCGTTCATTAAACCTTGTGATTAAACATATATATATATATATATATATATATATATATATATTCTGATAGAGTGTAGAGATATCGTCATCTGTATATATGTTAATTTTGTCAAACTCTGTTATGTATGTGTATCATGCTCTGAATGATCGATGCTCGTTCAGCTGCGTTTCTTTTACCGATTGTTACGGAACTATATTGATTTGTACGATGTAAATCCTTAGTGCGAGCACGACCACGGTCGAATAAAGACGTATATTCAGAAGCTCTCTATTGCATTATTCGCTCTCATCTGCGCGAATCCCGACAATATGATCAACATACAATAATAAGTAAACTAAAAGAAACACTTGAGTTTTCTTAAAATATAAACAATAGTCATTGTCTGATTTTTGAAAACCTAAATTTAACAAGATATCATTAATTTTACTATTCCCGCATGGTAGATGATTGGCTTAGCCCATAAAGTGATTTATTTAATTTAAATACATAGCCAGTTTTACAATTTATACCTTTTGGTGGTGTGACATGACAAGGTCCGTCACAAGGGCTAGCCTGACCGAACGGGGTCCGAAGGGGATCGGAGTCGCTCCCGCGGGGCGGGAGAGCGGCTATTCCCCTTATTTGAGTAATTTGGTCGCGTTGCGGCGTGTAATCCGCATGTATCGTTTATTTGTGGTCCCGCTAGCGTATCGACGTGGAGGATTTATTATTTTGCGATTCTGCAGGAAAGTAAGAGGCAGCTGGAGTGGTGGATTGCGCGAGCGTAGCAAGAAGGAGAGCGGAAGAGCAGCGGAATCGGCGAGGCGAGAGGAAGAGCGGAGGAGCGGCGGAGATGGCGAGGCGAGAGAGAGAGAAAGAGAGAGAGGGGGGGGATTGAATGAATTTTATTAGCTTTCTCAGCTATTATGTGTTGCATAAATTTACATACATAAAATATGCTTTTTTAACATTCGCTTAAATATATCAATTCTTTCACAACTTCTTATTTCAGCTGGTAAGGCATTGTATAATTTTACACCTTCATAGCACATGCTTTTTTGTGCACTCCTAGTTCTACAGAAATTTATTGCAATAGTCCCTTCTTGCCTAGTTTGTCTTCCACCTTCCCTTCTATTTATTTCTAATCTATACAATTTTAAATATAAATATACATACGTTATAGTGTAGCCTCTGTTTTATAGACATAAATTGTAACGCTTGTAACATATGTTCTATTTTAGTATATCTATTACATTGCAATATTACACGCATAGCCCGATTCTGCGCTACTTGTAACTTATTCAATTCGGTATCTCCCATATCTAATAGTATTGTTGCACAATACTCGAAGTGGGGTGCTATTATCGATTTATATATAATACATCTCGTGTATGCCAATATGTAATTTCCTATCCTATTTAAAAAACCCGTTTTCTTTCCAATTTTCTTTAGCATATAATCACAATGGTCCTTAAATCTAAGTTTATCGTCAATGATTATACCTAAGTACTTTATTATCTTTATACGTTCTATTTCCATTCCGTCTAGGCATCTCAACACAATATTTCCCTTTAATTCTTTCCTTATACTTCTCACAACCATAAATTTTGTTTTACTCGCATTCATTTTTAGCATATTCATTCTCATCCACTCTTCTACTATATTAAATATAAAAGTCATTTTCCCTTCTACTTCTGCACTACCTTCTCCAGTTACATATATTAAAGTATCATCCGCAAACATTTTTATACTATAGCCTTCTGGGCAAATTTTAATTATATCATTAATATATATAATAAACAACAAAGGTCCCCATACAGATCCCTGAGGCACACCATATTCAGTCCTCATTACTTTCGAACATTTATTCCCAAAACGAACTTGCTGATATCTACCTCTGAGATATGTTTTCATCCATTCTAACACTCTTCCTCTAATATCATATTGGTATAATTTTTCAATTAACCTATTTCTATCTATCGTTTCAAATGCTCTTTTAAGATCCATAAATATTACTCCTATTACTTTCCCTTCACTAACTAATATTTTCCAGTCATTGATCACGGTTTGAATGGCCGTTTCACATGAATAGTGTTTCCTGAAGCCCAATTGATGTTCTGTTATATTGTTGCGTCCCGAGTGACGTTAAAGTAGAGCGCATGCTTTCCGGTCCTCGTTCACGGTCCGGGAACGTCGTGCTGTATCAAAAGGAGCGAGCGAGATGGACAATCTGAGCGAGGTGCGCAGGCGCGATCTGCCCGGGACTTCGGCTCCAGCGCTGCACGGCTCGTACGCGGTTAGCAACGGTTTTTTACGCATGCGCGACCCGGCGATCGTCTAGTCTCGGCCCCCCCTCGCGCTCCTTCTCGTCTCTCTTCCGACACGTTTCGGCTCGCGTGGTGTTCCCGGCAGCGGCGCAAGTCTGGTAAAATCTGTGATTGACTAAATAAAGTTAGTGATACGGAGATTTAGCGGCATTTGCCCGATTCCACACGGTGCTGTGAGCGGCAATTGCCCTTGGTTTGACGAGCATCTCATGAACGCAGCGGCTGCGGCCCAGTAACGAGATCAACGCTATCAATGTGTACACGCAATGTGTTACACGACCCGGGAGCGGTCTTTCGTATAGTCGTACTTTGAGAAGGAAGGATGTCAATGAGGAAGATCACGATCTTTCATGATCTTACTTGGCTTAAATATACTACCACCTATATGTATTGTAAACGATAAGTATCGTCTTCATAAAATACTTTATGATTGCCATGTTATACGATTGTGCGACAAGATTGTTGAATTCCGCCATTACGGCAATTTCGCGAATCTGGAATCTTCCATTCCCTGCATTTAGTATTAATGTAAATGTCACAACGAGATTCTAAGTTTATCATGAAGTAATAATAACGAATATACTGCAGAGTGCTTGAATCCGTTTGCTATGTGCAAATTATCGTTTGTTACATTTCACCGTAACATTAATATAATATATCCGTTTAAAATTTAATATATTTCCATTTATCGTACTTTTTCTCTTTTTCAATGTCTTATATTGATTGCAATTTGGTACGTTTTCATTTAGTTCTACGAATATTAATGTTCCCGCCTGATTCTTGCGTGTGTTATATATTTCGAGGTCTAACACATTTCATTTTATATTTCTTTAGCAATTAAGTGAATTGTTGCATGCTGTGTGCCCAATATACGTTGCTGCATGATATGATTTATATGTATGGATATAATGTCGTTCATCTGATATCTTATTATTAACATGTTCGGATTATATATTTCTATGTACCTTTTTTATTGTGCGTTTGATTCCGACGTGACTGCCCATTTTCTCTCATTAACTGTGTTTGATAACTAATTTATTCTCTTTTCCAAATAATCTTAATATTCATATTTAAACAATCACTTCCACGACTTGTATTATAATTATGTAAGTCTGCATTAATAAATATAATGTCAATATTGCATTGATAACTCAGCTCATTGATTTAATTATTTTATTAAAAACATATTCACGTCAATTGACTTTTTACTCTTCAATTATTCGTACGATTGAATTCATGTTATTTTTAGTTTCCTTTCGTTTACCACGCCTTTGATTAAACATATATACTCATTAGATTCAAAGTAATCCTCAATCTGCCTTTTAACTACTAATTCTAGTACTTTCTCATAGGTTGGTAAAATATTAATAAGTTTAAATTCACTTGCCTTTTTAGCTTTTTCGACTTTTGGTATCGGTATTATTGGGGAGGGAGAGAGGGAGAGAGGGAGAGAGAGGGGGAGAGAGAGAGAGAGAGAGGGGGGGAGAGAGAGAGAGAGAGAGAGAGAGAGAGAGAGAGAGAGAGAGAGAGAGAGAGAGAGAGAGGGAGAGAGAGAGAGAGAGCGCAGGAGTGCAGGACGAGGCGTGGAGCGAGGGTCTCTCCCTGCGCGACTAGCGTACCTCGGGGATCTCGGGGCAAGAGCGAGTGGAGGGCCGCATGTCGGAGGACGCTCCGAACGGACCCACACTGCGGAGACGGGGAGGCGGCAATTGAGTGACGAGCCCTGGCCCGGTCAGCCGGGGAAATCGTGCGAGTAAGCTCGCCTGACGAGTGGCAAGGGACGCGCGGGCGTGTGCAGGCGAGTCAATGCAATACGACTGAGCGCAGTTATCGACCGCCAAAATCGATCGCCCGGGATCCGAGGGTAAGAATTGGCAGAAGATGCTAGGCGCTGGATGGCGCGGAAGCAAAGGGAGGGCCCGACGCTGCGCTAGAGACGTCCAAAACTCACTGTCGTGTGGGATGCCGCGGAGAACAGAGCGAGTCCGACTCGAAGTGCTGCATCGCCCTCGCCGATCCTACGACCGAGAAAGGATCCGGACGACCCATCGACGTCCTTCTAGGCAACAACTGTGAGACACCACTCTGGCGCACCTCGCGAGCAGTACCGAGACCGGGCCCAGCAACCTCGATAGACAGTCCGCAGGGATGGACTTAGCGCCGTAAAAGTACGACGGCCAAGATCATCGGACCGGAAGCCGTCGGGAGAGTCCCGCGAGGAGGCTCGCTGGCCCAGGCTCGTCGAACGTTGAAAAGAATGGGGAAATCTCTCGTTGAACACGCGTCTTCCATGACCGGCAGTCATGGTATTCGCCTTGTAAATTAGTATTCGTATTCGCAGTGTAAAGTAATTATCGTATCTACGTCGTAAGTTCGTTATTGTATTCGTGTTGTAATTTCGAAATTGTTGTTCATTATTGTAAATTCCTTGTCGCGTCTTCGATATGGTAAGCTTGTCGCCACGAACTCGGTACTGTGGGTCCATTGGCGCATATGCGTGCCGCTAAAAGTCGTCGCGGTGAAGTCGTGGCATAACGTCTCGGTGCTGCAGGGCACGAGCGAGAAATTTGTCGGGCCACGTGGCAGGTTCGGAAACGTTTCGAGCGAGAATCGATCTGAATACGGGGAAGTCGAGATTATTGCGGCATCGAATGTTGCTGCGAGTATTCTGTAAAATGATTTTGTCGTGATTCGTGAGTTATACGCGTGCAATGCTCTGCGTGATGCATATGATCCGGGCGTGACTCGCGAGGGGCATAGTTGCGCGGGATTCGTTACCGGACGCCGAGGCGATCCGAGAATGTACATAGTAGCGCACTAAATATATACATTCCTACATTGTTTAACTGCTTATCTGAAGTTGTGATTTGCGACACGCTACGTCTCCCCGGAATCCCCGTATCCGAAAGACGGAGCTTCCTAGCACGAGCCGCGAAGAAACGGACGCCAATTAGCGGACTCCTCGGAATCATATTGTGCGGCACGGGATACCGTGCCTGGCGCCCAACTTGTATCTTTCGTTATCGATCTAATCTGGTGTTAATTTAAGAAACATCCGCATTAAATCTAGACGGACGCCGCGGGGTCAGGCGAACCCGTGGAAATTCCGATCGCAGTGGATAAATATAAACGTTTTCCTTTCAGTCTCCATGTAAAAATGCTGTTTTTACATTTAGTTGTACAAAGTGATACTTAAATTGATTTCCTACAGTTAACAAAGTTTTTATAGTTGACATATTTGCCACAGATGAATATAATTCATCATAATTAAATGTTTCCTTTTGCGCAAATCCTCTTACTACTAATCTAGCCCTATATAGATTTATTTTTTCTTTTTCAAATGATTTGTAAGTATATACCCATTTTACATCTAATATCTCTACATTTTTAGGTTTAACAATTGATTTCCATCTATTTGGTTTAATTATGGATTCTATTTCTCTATTCATTGCTTCTATCCAAAGATTTTTATCTTTTCTATCTTTTAATTCACTATAATCGTTAGGAACATTTTCTACAAAAGACAGCATCAAATGCCATATACATTTCATAATCATCATATTTTTTTGGAAATTTTACATTTCTTTTACCTTTGCTTATATTAATGTTTTCATTTGTCTGTTTTGATTCTTCAGTTTCTAACGTATCAGTCTCTAACTCTTCATTTTCTAAATCTTTAATTTCTGATTTTGTACTGTCATTTCTATTTTCGTAATTATCTTCATCTACTTCTCTAATTCTTACAGTATTATTTTTCTTTCCATCTAATGCTTTCTCTTCATTCTGTTTATAATAAAACATCTTTATTAAAGACTACATTTCTAGAAGTTTAAATTTTTTTCTTTTTTATATTACCTACATAATCTGTAACCATTATTTACGTATCCTATCATAATATATTTTTTCTGATTTATTATCAAACTTGCTTCTAAATTGATCTGACACATATGAATACGCTATTGTGACAAAAATTTTTAAATTTTTAACATTTGGTTTCTCATCATACCATAATTCAGCAGGAGTAATTGATTCTAAATTTGCATTTGGACTTCGATATAAAATATACGCAGCTGTTCTTATTGCTTCATTCCAAAATGTTTTTGATACAAATCATTTATCATTGACCTTGATTTTTCTACTAAAGTACGGTTAAAACGTTCAGCTTTACCGTTTTGCTGCGGGGTATATGGAATCGTGTAATCAATAAAGATGTTATTTGTCTTACAATATTGAAGCATTTCACCTGAAACATACTCTCTACCATTATCACAACGTAAAGTTGATATTTGTTTATTAAATTTAGTTTGTACCATTTGTACATATTCTTTAAAACAACTGAATACATTACTTTTATTTTTTAACATGTAAACGCAAATAAAATTTTAAAAATCATCAATAAATGTGATAAAATATTCATCACCATCATGTGATAAATATTTTGTCGCATTTATTGATGATTTTGTCACATTTATTGAGTCTATCGCATCACAGACATTCGAATGTATTATTTCCAATATATCTCTACTTTTCTTTCTTGTACCAAATTGTAACTTTGTCATTTTTCTATTTACATATGACTCGCAAAACTCTATCTTACTTAGTTTTAATTTATCAACACCATCTACCATATCGTTTTTTATTAACTTTTTTAAATTCGAATAACTTGACCATATCTCCTGTGCCATAGTTTGAGTTTTTTATCCTCTTTATCAATGTTCAAACATTCATTTTTTAGAACCTTAAAAGATATTTCACATAAATTACTTCTGAGACCTAAACCAATCAATCTATTGTTATCAAATAACTTTACTTTACCTTTTTCGAATACTACACTTGTTACGAATAGGCTTGAGATCCGTGCGAGCGTAAGTTCGGCACATCCGGTTAGCGCAAGCGTTCGACATACCACCGCAGTGGTAGCACCCCCCGATGGGGTGATCGCGACGCGAGCACGTAACGAGCACACAACAAATCGATTATCGACTATCTGCGTCATCAATCGATGACGCGTCTGCGCATTAGAATAAGTCAAGCACGCCATTGTTCACGGCCAAGATCCTTAGCTCTCGTGGTCTCAGGACGTCGTACCGATCGAATGTCCTCCCGACACTTCGGGACGATTTCATTATCTCAGGCCTTCCACGTGTACCAAGTCGTGAGTGAAGTGATGAATAGTGTATGCATCGTTCTTGGCGCTCCCTGAATCCACGAACAGTCACATCCAAAGAACATCTACCACGCTGTAACGAAAGCAGCGATCGGAAGTCATGCTTGAAGACACTGGTGTGATTAATACGCGCTCATGTCGTACAACGCTCATATTGTCGAATGCTCATGTTGTCGAATGCTTATGTCATCGAACTAAAGCCCGTGTTGTTAAGAGTATCCGCGCAGCAAGATCTCCGCTTGCACATCAAAATATCCGCTCGAGCTGTAAGATATCCGCTCGCGCATCAAGGTGTCCGCTCGCGCCTCAATATTTCCGATCAAAGTGTTTAACGTAATCTAGACATTTATATAGACATAATCTAGACAATAATAATGGTTCCAACGTCCGTTGTTACGCAATCTCTTTGATAACACGCTCTTACAGCGTGCGCGCCTTGTCAAGTCTTTGTGTCCTACCAAGGACGTCTCAAGTTCACACGCACCCCCTACGTGAGCCCCGTGTTCGGCCATCATACAAACAAGAGTACACATATCACCGTGAATGCCGTGTTCGGCCATCTTCAACTCAAGTTAAAACGCATTACGTGCGTTAGCACCGTGCTTGCCATTAGACAATAATCAAGTTCACATGCATTACGCCGTGCTCGACCATCTGTACCGTACCAAATTTTCACATGGTTTGCGTGCGACTCAAGCTTGTTCGCGAATTCATTATATACGTGCGAAATTATTAAACTGTGATACGTGTTGTGTTCGAAATAAAGATTCATAATGCCGAGTCTATCACGTGTTTGCCTCCTCTGATCATTCGATCCGGAACTGTCTTAAATCCCGATCATTTCAGCGCATCAATCGGAGCGCGAACCACCCTCACACGCTCGCCACCACGCGATCGCGTACAAAGCAAATGCCGGCGTTACAAACCGGATTGCGCGATCGCCGCGCGAACTTACGTTAAATATTTTCAATTTTCTCACAGATAACAAATTTTTCCTCAGATTTGGCACATAAAAAACATTTTTAATTGTACATTTAATATTATTGCCATTTACATAACTCTGAATATTTATATTTCCTATACTTACTGCATCTAAATAACTTTTGTCTTTTGCGACTGCTATTCTAATTAGTGTATTTAATGTCATAAAATCACTAAAATACTCTTTATCATTTACTAAATGATCTATACATCCTGAATCAACGAAGAATAGAATATTTTCGTTGCTTTATAGTTTCCGTATTATTATATCTACTGCTGACAAAACAAATACTATTCTCCTTAGTATTATCCGATTTTACATAATCTCCTCTTCTCATTGGTTGATTGAAGTTATTGTGCCTTGTATATTGATTCTATTCCTGATAATTTCTGAATCTGTTAGTCGTGTTTCCACCTCTAGATGTACTTCTTTGATTCGATGTGCCTCTTCGACCTCTTGCTCCTCCAAATATGAATTACCCTGAATGTTGCTACGTCCTGGTTGAATTTGTGTCTTCTTACAATATCTTTTAATATGTCCACTTTCGCCGCAGTTATGACATTTTATTGATTTATTTGACATAAACGAAGCTGCCTTTACTGGTTCATTCTGGTTACCAACATTTTCTTTCTTCTTTTCAGAATCTATCCTTAATCTTGTTTTTATATTTAAGACTGCCTTAAGTACGGTCTTAAGATGCTTTCTTTCATAGTTGAAGATTCATAGTTGAAAAAGAAGGCGGGATTTAAGCAAACTCTCAAGGCGTACCTTATTCAAGATGATTTTATTTGGGAACGTCTTGATGTGATTCATAAACGCATGTAAGCATGCGCTTAAGGTTATCTTATTTATCGTGAATTCATAGTCAATTATCTTATTAATTATGATGTAAAATTCACGCACACATCGATAAATAAGGCGATCTTCGTCAAGACGATCCGAAGACGTCTTAAGCAATAGTAAAATTGATTGACATGTGACATTGGTTACATTTTTTATTTGTGACATTTATTATTCGTGTTTGTGCTTTACAAATATAATTGTTTTTGTGTTTTTGAGAACCATAATTAATTCTGTCATTGATAAATAATTTGTTTAATTTGTAATGCTTTCTTTTTTACATTTTATATATCAGGTTAAATACATACTTTGTGGAGTTGGATGAGTTGAGTTAGAAAATTATTTTCAGGATTTATATGATCTTCGCCAAGACGAATCCGAGGACGTTTTAAACAATAATAAGATTAACATATGATATTTGTGAAATGTCACATATCAATCATTCCCAAGTGATTGCGTTTATTAAAAATAGTATTGCAATAATTTGAATATACTATTTTTTCATAAAAAATATGGAAAATTTTATTTTTATTAAAATAAAATTATTTTCGATGTATTAATTGCAAAAATAAGATAATGTTCTTATTTTAAGAAATTATGTACCTACCACAACTGCTTCAAACTATTAATCATTTGTGTTTGAGTCTAATTTCATCTTCATCATATTATTTAAAATATTACTATCTATCTGTCTAATGATTTAATTAAGAAATATATATTAATCAAATGTAATATTATATTATCGTTTTACAGAGAATTAGCATTACAACGTCAAGTACACGCTTAAGTAATGTGTGTTTTTCATATGATTATTATTATCAATAATACATTATCAATATTACATTTGATGCTGATTAACTTTGTAACGAATTTTATAAATGTCATTATTAAAATATTAAGGTAAAATCAAATTAAAAATGATCATTAATGAAATATTTGGATGCAAATTATATTTACTAACGATTCGGTTAAAATTGAAGCTTTCGATTATATTTTTACAAAATTTTTATAGTTGTATGTAATACTTTTTAAAAATTTATTGTATTTTACAATAATTATGATATTATAATTATTTAATTGATAAAATAAATCTGCCATTATAGGCGCGTTCAGGAAGCGCGCTATTAGCGCTAACATATTAGAGGAGAAGGTGGTATTATGGCCACTGCAGGTATTATGGCCATACGTATTATCTCCATTATTAAATGATGAATTCTAATAATGATTAATGAAATCATTTGTTTAGTAGCCTGTCGTTATGTAGTGGCGGTAATGTGCCAATACACAATAAGCGAGATTTTTTACAAGGCATTTTTACTTTTGAGCATTTCGAAACTTTTTTAAGATACATTTTAACATTTAATTATACATACTTCCTCATTATTTTTAATCTTAAGTGTGTTACTGCATGAATGTCTGTACACTTGAGTTTTTTTTTGTTTATTAACTTTTTATTCGGTTGTATATATTTAGAGTTATGCATAGTTAAAGAATAGCATAGTGTTTCGCTAATATGGTCCTCTAATATGGTAGTTCGTCGGGGCAATAAAATATAATGCACATATGTGATTATTGCAAATAGCTTTTTTTTATTTTCTATAAAAGTCTATAAGAGAGTTTATAAGACTACAATTGTTTAAAGTTTTATTTTAATTTGTAATTTCGAAATCTAATTAAATTTTAAATTTATTTTGTAAAAACTGTCATCTTGGCAATTCATCTATGCAATAAAATACAATGTTTTTACAACAAAATCAAATTTTAAAATTTATTTTTGTAGTGGACCATATTACCACCCCCGTTTCTCTTCGATTCATTTTGCAAGGTTTTACATTTTTATAAATAGTAAGCTATGTAATAAATATTTTGTAATTTTAAGTCTAGAAACTTAAACAATATTTTAAGGAATACAATCGTCAAGTTTCAATTTAAAATATTAATTATTAATAAGGTTTTTATGTAAAAAACAAAAAGGTGTCCATAATATCACCTTCTCCTCTACTCCATTTTTTCATTCGTTAGATATACAACATGAGCAGATGATGCGTTAGCGCTGATAGCGCGCTCCCCGAACGCACCCTATATCCATTATATCAGTGCTCCTATTGGAGGAACTAACGGAAAGAGTACGGAAACAGCCAATTGAGAATAAGCATGGTCTTAAGTATGATCTTTGCCAAGGCGGCCTCAAATCAAATAAGACTTCCTTGAACGAAATCTTCTTCGTGAAGATCGCCTTATTTCATAACTATGAAATCTATCAATCTTAAGACGATCTTGATTGAATTAAGCCTTGTGTCCACGATGCTAGAACTTGATCCAAGATCTCGGTTTGAGAAATTTGTAGCCAATCAACTTGCAGCTTTTACGGAAAAATGACTATTTTATTGGCTACACGTTTCTCGGACCGAGCTCTTGGACCAAGTTCTAGCATCGTGGACACAAGACTTTAGACTGCCTTGACTAAGATCATCTTAAAAGCAGACTTGAGACTATGAATACGGCCCTTCGTCTCTGTATTTTACCTCTATCATCTTTTCTACGTTGTGTTCAGTTAATATCATTTTAACTCTAAATTTCCAGGCTTCGTAATTATCACCATTTAATGGATCAATATTATAATAATTACTTTTATTTATATTTTGGGCCATTTTGACTCGAGAGCAAAGTCTTAACAAAGAAATATCTAACCTTGAAATTAATAACCCACTTTTATTTCAGTGATCCCGTGTCTGGGCCCATAACCTGTTATTTTATATACTTCTAGTATCGATAAGGATATCAATGTCCACAGTATTTTGTATTCTTATAAACGTGTATTTCGTGTATAAACCTTACAGTAATAAAACGTGTATTCTTGTATGCTTTGCTCTCGACATAGAATACAGAATCTATAGTATAAAAGAAAAAGAACACCGAAAGAAAAGAACATAGACTGCATATCGCATTGATACAAACATAGACTTAATATAAACACAAACCATATAATGTATAGAATGACCTTACATCTTAATAGTTCTTTTATTTAAGATCATTTTAAGTACAGTCTTAAATTATGTGATTCTAAGCCAATCACAGCATCTTAAGATATTACTTAAGTTGATCTTGAAATAAAAACTGACCATGGCCCAGTAGACAGTTCTTACTTTAAGACCATCTTAACATGCTAATACAGTTCTATGATTGGTTTAGAACCACATAAGACTGTACTTAAGATGATCTTAATATAAAAACTGACTATGAATACCGGCCTATGAATACCGATTTTAGGCCGTGTGTCCACAATACTAGACTTGGTCGTTAGAGATCTCGATCTGAGCCAATAAAATTGCTATGTTTCTGTAAAAACTGCAAGATGATTGATTCAAATTGAAATCTCAAACCAAGTTCATTGTGGACACACGGCCATAGGCTGGAGTCCCATGGCCTGTATTTTTCGCGTAACGCATAACCACGTAACCAATCACATAACATTTTATATTATTTATTTCTCGAATAACGCCTCTAATTGGTTACGCAATAAGCGTTACGTGGAAAATGTTAGTCCATGAGACCGCACTCTTAGATACCTGAAGCTGAATAGAGTGAAAGCCTTTTCGATTGATGTAATTTGCTTTCCTTAGGTGCTTCTATTTTTATATGCATCCCATCTATAGCACCAATTGTGTTTAGGAATCTATTCTTTTCTTTAAATTTATTTATAACAATTTGTGCTTGTTCCCTTGACCAAGATATGAATTGATGAGCTATTTTGAATTGTGGTCTTCTCACAGCTTTCAAACCAGTAGCCCTTCCTACATTGAACCGATCACAAATAGGTCTGCAAATATATGAAAACAATTATAAGTAAATCTAAATATTTATAAATTAAGCAAAAATAATAATACACAATAAAAACAATAATCATACCTAAGAATCCATTGCAGCCATTTTGAATAAAGCTATTAAAAATGGTTTACGAGGTAAAATTGTTTCATATTCTTTTATTTTTCGAATAATATCTTTAGATATTATTTGTAAAATGTGTTCAACGTTGCTTGTTTAATCTAAAAATAAATTGCAGTATCCTCCATAAGTTTGGAAGCACCTTATGTTTTATAGACAAACAGTCGTAAAGCTGTTATTTGTGCAAGTTTTTAGTTTTAATATATCATAAGATATTTAAATGACAATAAATATTTTTGTCTCGTACATATACTATAGTTATATGTGTCAAAAATATGACGAATAATCATTTCGTGGCACTGAAATGCTTAGAATTGAATTTTGCGCGTTGGTTTATCGTAAGTGTTTTGGTAAACAGTGTTGTTAAGGGATACCAAATGGCAGTTGTAGTATTCGTGCGCATTGTCAATACACATCAAAGTCACTGGAAGTCGTTTGAGTACAATTTTATTTACATTTCTATAAAAATGATAAAAACTATAAATGATAAAAAATGATACAAACTACGACAATTACCGAAAATGGCTCTGAAGTGTCAGATTTCGTATGAATTGCGGATCAAAAGTATTACTTTACAAGAAGAAAGGTACAGTATACAGGAAATATCAAGGAAATTGAAATTTTGATGAAATTTTGATTGAAGAATTGCACACTTTTATAGTCAAACTAATGGAAGGTACTGTATATTCGCATTTAACATTATACAAAATTATGAAACATTAATTTCTATTATAAAATCTCACGATTGTATAAAAAATTTTGTGGCGACTTTATCGTGACCTTTAAAATGACCCTCAAAGTCAACCAAAAGTTATTGTCTTACGTGTTCTTTGAAATCAAGCAACTTTTATTTTAAAGATTTTTCCGAAAATACTTTGTTTACGAGTATTTTATTATACCTTCCTCATATCGTTTCAAATTAAACACCTTGTATAAGTAGTCCAAGCAAAATTGAGCTATTTTTTTAACATAAATTATTATCTTTTGGGTTTCTGAAACAGATCCCAAAAGAAGAAAACAATCAACGTGTGACACTTGGTAAAGGTTACTTGTAAGCAGTGAATAAATTTGCAATTAACAATAAATTGTATAAACCATAAACTTTGCTTACATTATTTATATTGCTATTTAGTATAAACATAGCTATATACAAATATAACGTGCGCAACGTCGTGTTATCGCTTTTGTATTTAATATAAAGATAACTATATACAAATATAATGCTCGCAATGCCACATTTTCATTTCATTTTTTAACTTGTGACATTCTTGTACATTGTTTATTTTTTTTCTTTCACTCGCTCACTATCGCTCTTTGGTTTCCTTTTTTCCAACGTAGTGCGCGATGCCACTCCTATGTCACTCATGTTCTCCTGCTTGCTCACTATCACATCTCATTCGCACTTCGCCAGCATTGAACGCCCAACAGCCCAAATTCGACATTCCATGCCGTCTTGTAAAGACAACGACATCATACCTGAGTAACATAAATCAGATTGAAAAATAAATATTAATATCATTGCAATAAATTATCTTTATCTTCAAATTTTAATAATATTATAATTTTATTTCGCTATTATAATTATCATATAAAGAATATAATTTGGTTACTTCATAATATCTTTTTCGATTCTTTCTATGCCAAACATATGTTCTTCCAAGTACTATTAGTTTACCAGTTTAACAAAAAAATTAAATTATGTAGAATATTTTAACGTTAGAACAACAATTAGTATTATTTATTTTAGAATATTAGTTCGCCAAGATTGTCTGACAAATCTAGAAGGAATTACGATGCTCTTGTGAACACAGTAGAATGCAAAAAACGCAAAGCAGAATAAGAGGGTTAAGTCAATTACGCAGAAGTCGTAATAAAATTCTCTGACTTTTATGTCAAAAGAAATTGATAAGTTTTATCCACGTGATTATTACATATTACTCCATGTTGTTTTTTTCTTATAAGTAAATGTTTTTCCGCATGTCTCTCTAGTAGGAGCTTTCAAATTATTTATTAACACATTTCTTTGATCTAATAAATTTTATTTGAGTAAATAGAAATAATGTAATATTGTTTTGAAAAATAATAATTCTTACTTTGAAAATATTACTTTTTACTTAATATTTTTCTGTGTTTATTCATAAAAATTATTCTTCAATAATAAGAATACATATTTTTTTAATAGAAAAATATAAAATTTTTTCAAGCAAATTACATTTATTTAACACTATGTAACGATGCGCATACCGTTCCGATTAAATCTGGACCGACCGTTATCAGAAATCGCCAAATATTACCGAACGACTGCGATGATCGGACTCCATAATTTCACTGTACCGCACGCATTATCGAGCACTCGCGACCGTCGGCGAATCCCCCACCGAGCGCGAAATTCCCCAAATTACTTCAAAGAGGGTATAAAAAGGCAGAGTTTCTGCTGAAACAGCACTCATCCGGTGTCAGTTCTCGCTACAAGTCGGCATTCTCTCCTGCAAAATCGAAAAACCAGGTAGAGTCTTCTTTATCTTCGCCGAGCGTTCTTGGCGGGCAAATTTTTTCCTAGTATCCGTGAATGGCACTCACTTGGACACGATTCAAATGGACACGGTGCATTTGGACACTAGAATTTACATCGCACTTTTTTGCACACCAACGAAATTTTATTTAAAAATTTACATCGTTCAGTTGCACATGGAAAGATGCGCACTAGTCTTTTGCCTATGAAAAGATACCCTCCGTTCATTTCAACACGAAAAATTTGAGCACCCTTCACACGTAAAAGTTGCACACCGTTTGCACGCAGAAAGATGCGCACCATTTATTTGTACACAAAAAGATGCGCACCGTTCGTTCGCACAAGGAAAGATGCGCACCGTGCATTTGCCCACAGAAAACATATTATTCATTTAGAAATGTAACAGATAGGTTCAAATCATCAATGGTTAATTTTAAGAAGAGTAGTCCTCCTCATCGATTTCGTTAAATTGTAATTAAGTGTATTTTAATGCATAGAATACAAATCTAAAATTTAAAATTGTCGCTTTATTCCGCGAAGCGACATATTAATCGTTAAAATTGACTACTGTTGAGGTCAAGAAATTTGTCACATCTATAGGCTACCATAGATACTTGGCGGGATAAGGACGGAGTGGGGCTTAAAAAAACTAAATCTTCACCTTACTACAAATAGGATGAATCTATAATATACTAAAAGTAACATATACCAAAAAGATTAGCGAGGCCCCTACGCAAGGTGTGGAATGCCATTAAAGATTCACCCATGCAGAGAAATCTTGCTAATCTTTTCGATATTTTTAATACAAAGGTTGTTTTCCAGTAAGTTACACAGATGACACAGTGTAATATTGTATCCGACACGGAATGTTCCAACTATGACACAGAATTACACTGCACGATACGGTAAAAAATTAAGTACGACCTTGTAAACATATGAGTGTTCCCAACTTTTTAAGAAATTTTGTGTTCAACATGTGGTAAGAGCTCTTTCTTCGCATATATTTAACATAAAATAATTTTAATTTATCCAAAAAGTAAAGATATATAATAATACTTGTCATACTAATATCTTAGCAGATCTAACCTAGCAGATCTGCCTTCTAATCGTTCCAACAACAACCTTACACAGTGGAAATGTTGTGTGTTTTAGCTAGAAAACAGCCAAAAGCTGTTTATTACTGTAACAGCCAGAGGTGCAAATAACGGTACACATTTTTCCATGTACAAATGAACAATGCGCATCTTTCGGTGTGCAACTTTTACGTGTCCGAATAAATGGTGCGCAAATTTTTTTTTGTTGAAATGAACGGTGGGCCTTTTTCTTTTCGTGGACAAAAGACTGGTGCGCATCTTTCCGTGCGCAACTAAACTGTACATTTTTAAATAAAAATTCTTTGGTGTGCATCACATCTATAGGCTACCATAGATACTTGGCGGGATAAGGACGGAATGTGGCTTAAAAAAACTAAATCTTCACCTTACTACAAATAGGATGAGTCTATAATATACTAAAAGTAACTTATACCAAAAAGATTAGCGAGGCCCCTACGCAAGGTGTGGTATGCCATTAAAGATTCACCCACGCAGAGAAATTGGTGTGCAGAAAACAATGCGACATAAATTCTAGTGTCCAAATGCACCGTGTCCAATTGTACCATGCGCAAATTATCGTGTCTTTTAGCACCTCAGGTAGCAAGCTGACATTATTTATCGTTATTATGATGTCAAAAGACCTTTTTGACGATGTTTTGAAATTTAAAATGACGATAAATAACGTCAGCTTGTTACTTGAAACGGTCCATTTGAACAGTTCCAAGTAAACTTCAAATTATACAGGAGGAGCTACGGAGATGCAAGATAGACATGGCGGCCATCTCCAGAAACACACTGGCAGGGCAATGGGCATTTTACTTCGACGGAGTATACGGTATACTATTCTGGTACAGAGGACAGGAACGTACACAGGACGGGTATTTTAGTTTCGAATCGGATTAATGCCTTCGTCATGGGATACGAGCCAATCAACGAGAGAGTAATTATGCTAAAGATAAGAGCCAAACCATCTATTATAAATATCGTCTCACTCTACGCACCAACTGCAGATGCGGAAGAAGAGGTAATCGAGGAATTCTACAGATCCGTGGAGGAAGCCATCAATAGAATACCTAACAAAGAAATTCTACTCGTTATGGGAAATCTCAATGCAAAAATCGGCACCACCGTCAACGATGACCACATCCGACAAGTACTGGGTAGATATGGCCTAGGCGATCGAAATGAAAGGGGTGAACGTCTGATTCAGTTTTGCATAGATAATTCGTTAGCTATTGCAAATTCGATGTATGAACAACATAAAAGGAGACTGTACACATGGAGATCACCCGATGAGAACACAAGGAATCAGATCGATTACATTCTAATCCGTCAGCGCTGGAAGTCATCAATTCGAAGTACGAAAACGATACCGTCAGCCGAATGTGGAAGTGATCATCTCATGTGCGAATACGCCGCAAAATTGAAAGTGTGCAAGAGGAGGCAGATCAAGAGGCTATCACAACTGAATGCCGATCAAACAGAAAGTTTTAACGAAAGCACAATGCGTAGAATAGGATATTTCACAGCCGAAATCGAAGACGGTAGCCCAGAAGCCATATGGAAAATCTTAAAGGACGCAATTGTGACATCCTTGAAGGAGCTACCGGAGGGTAACCGAATAAACTATAAGATAGCATTGGTTGTCAACAGGAACAAAGAGACTCATCGAAGAAAGAAGAGAACAAGAGGACTCGATAAGAATATAAATCTAGAACGTTTCCAATCGTTAAATCGGGACATCCAAACAGCCACACGTAGAGATAAAAATCAATATCTCTCGAACATCTGTAAAGAAATTCAGGAACACGCGGTTACAAATGACTCCAAGGATCTCTTCAAAAGATCCGGACTATCACTCGAAAATTCAAACCAAAGCATTGAGCGATTAAAAATCAACAAGATGACCTAGTGACGGAATTAGATAAAATTGCTGCAGTGTGGAAGGATTACTGTGAAAATCTATATGCAGACCCTAACCCCAGGGCCACCCATAAGGACAACTCTGAGGAAGAACCCGATATTCTTTTTGGGGAAATGGAGGCAGCAGTCAACAAATTGAAAGAAAGCAAAGCAGTTGGGATAGATGACATCTCGTCGGTAGTCTTAAAAGCCCTAGATGACAGAGGTCTGAAAATCATATATTCCCTCTGGCAGAAGATTTGGAAGACCGGGCTCTGGCCAGAGGACTGGACCTCCGCAGTATTGATGCCGCTGCATAAAAAGAGTCCAACTGATACATGCAGCAATTACCGCCTCATAGCACTAATTTCACATTCCAGCAAAATCATGCTATATGTGCTGCAAGCTAGACTTGAAGCCTTCATTCAACTCCAGATAGCTCCAGAGCAGGCCGGTTTTGTAAAAGGGAGAGGGACACGGAAGCAAATTCTGCATGCCAGACAACTGATCGAAAAAGCTCGTGAATACTCCGTGCCTATATATCTTTGTTTCGTGGATTACGATAAAGCTTTCGATAATGTGAGATGGCCTAAACTTTGGTCAACGGATTGTGTAGAGGAATGTGGAATGCCGACTCATTTGATCACGCTCGTAAAGAACGAGGCTTCAGGTGCCGTTGTTAAGATCGAAGATGCAATATCCGAGAGGTGTAGCATCCGTAAAGGGCTGTGTCCTTTCGCCATTGCTGTATAATATCTACAGTGAAGTTGTGATGAGGCGAGTGTTGGAGGGATGGAAAGAAGGTGTTAAGATTGGCGGTAGATGTTTTTCTCCGTTTTGCAGATGATACTCTGCTGATTGCGAAAAACCCGGAAGAACTGCGAGAATTAATTCGCAGGGTAGAGGAGACAAGCTTAGAATACGGCTTGAAGATCAACATTGGAAAGACTAAAGTAATGATTGTCGACAGATATAACGAGCATGAAAGACCTCCGAATAGGGTAAAATAAAATAGGGTCATTTGAAGTGGACGAAAAGATTATCTATCTCGGCTCCATGCTACACTGCTCTGGTTCATGTGAATATGAAATCAGAAGGCGAATCGAAATTGCTCGCTCCGCTATGACACAGTTGACGAGAGTGTGGAAGAACCGGAACATCACTCGTAACTCCAAGATCAAACTCGTCAAAGCCTTGGTGTTCCCGTGTTCTTCTACGCTTCCGAAATCTGGACCATCCGTTCCAGCGACAGACGCCGAATTGATGCATTTGAGATGTGGAGAAGGATGCTAAGAATTCCCTGGACAGCGAGGAGGACCAATATTTCCATCCTAAACGAGATCAAGCCAAAGCAGCGCCTCTCCTTGATGACATACGGCCGTATCCTCAAATTTTTCGGACACATCGTCCGTCATGACAACATGGAAAAACTGATGGTGCAAGGTAAACCTGAAAGAAGACGAAAGCGCGGGCGATCACCCACCCGCTGGACAGACCTGGTGGAGAAGTTGACGGAGTCCCAATTCCAAGTGGCAGCGCGCAATGCCAGGGATAGGAGTATCATCCAGGAGGTGACGCGAGGTTTGGAGGTATGATCCACAGCCACTACACATCGGACACGATGTTGGATTCAAATGAAGTACCCTTCTCCCATATCTTCCGCTACGGTAACCGATACGCGTACCATTCTTGCATCTCGCGATTTCCCGCCGCTTGATTGGTTCGATCAACCGAACATTTGAAATCGGTCAATCCCGCATGTCACCTGCGCGTATCGTGTTTTCTTCCACCTCAACTCGACATTTTGGCAAGGCCGTTTTACATATATTTTTTTCAGGGATGGGAAAGTTACTTTTTAAAGTAACTAGTTACCGTTATTCGTTACTGGATCAAAAAGTAACTAGTTACCATTACTGATTAGTTACTAACCTGTAATCGTTACTGATTAGTTACTGATTTTTAAAAGTAACGCGTTACCGTTACCATTATTTACAAAATAATGATTCGTTACTTTTTCGGTTACTTTTCTTTTAATACTAAAATGAGAGATAGAACTAAATAAAAAAATTTATTCTTGTAATATTACTTATTAAGATATTACAATATATATTTTATACTTAATTATACATTTTTTTCTATAGTTATTTGTATTTTTTCTAGTTATGATAAACCTCGTCATACACCTCGTATCCTGGAAAGGAGATTTGCGTTGACAGCGACAGCCTATAAATATTTGGATATTAGAATCGGTGTAGGATTATTGTCTCATGTGGAAATCATTCTTGGTGATAATCGAGGAAATCAGATAATATTGCCCCGTGCAACGTAGACGTTTGTCGAAAGATATGAGGATATAGAACGATTTTTGAAGTCGAATATCGCTTCATCGCTATCGATTCGTGATTTAGTTTTCGAACTTGTTAAGATGCATGATGCAAACATTGTAAAATTAACATTACGCGATATCTGCATGTTCATGAAACCTCAAACTGTACTGTTTCTATTCGAAATTGAAACATGTGTACAGCAAGTATATTTCTGGTTATGTCAAAATACGTACAGCGTTGGTGAAAAATATAAGACGTTCGTAAATACTATAAAATCCAATTGCATTACCGATAAATGTGATGCAACTAAAATTTTGCATAAGGTTTCAAGTAGTATGTAAAAAGGTTCTGGCGCAAATTTTTTATCTCTCAAATTTTTAAAAAATATAAAATTATTACAATTTTTTATTGATAAAATTATATCATTTAAACAAATTTATTGTCCCCGCCAAAACGGCGGAGTTGTCAAATGTTATTTTATCATCAATTTTTTATAATTTTTAACATTTTTTTAAAAATATTGTTTTTTACCTAAAATTTAACGATTTTTCCTAAAAATTCAACAATACATTCAACGATTTTTCCTAAAATATAGTATGTGGTTGCGTATTTAAAAGCTGCTCCATTTTGGAGCACCTTTCTAAAAATAATATTTAAGTTATTTTATTATCAAAGAATAAGATTTTTCTAAGACCATTAAAGTGATTTTATTTCTCAGTCTTCACACATTGAATTTAATTGATTTTTTGAAAGAAATACTTATCTTTTTTGTTTTATCAATTCCCAAAAATCCATACGATTCTGACCATGCCTTTTTACACAACTTACAAAACTCTTCATTAGTTAATTCAGACGCAAATTTTTCATGTATTTTTTTGAGATTATCTTCAAATTCTTTAAAAATAAACCATAGATTTGAATTTTTTCTTATTATAGACAAAGGTCATACAATGATCACCTGTTTAAGGTGATTTTATGTCTTTCTTTTTCTTTATGTAAATCAACCATTACACTCACATTTTTTAAATTCAAGTCATTCCCCTCTCCCTCAAAAGTAAGTTTTAATTTATCAAATAAACCTACGACATCATCAAAATAAAAATACATTACATTCTCAGGTTTTGATGTAAGCAGGTAATTTATCTGCAAGGAATCTAAATATTGGTCCTTCCACAAAATTCGAATATACACATATATCAAGTTTAGCGCTCCTTTGGACGTTTAATTCTTCAAAGTTTCTTTATTTGGCTCTATAACAGTATAATTTGGAATACCAAATATTTTTGTACCAGAATGGGATATTGTTAATTTTACAGGACTATACACACTTGTTTTATTATTATTATTCTCAAATTTAAATTTGTTTATATCAATAATGGGTGGTAATTTGTTTATTTCTTCTTCTATTGCTTTTTTTACATCATTTTTATATTTTTTAAAACAGCTATCAAAATCGTTTAAATATACATTAATTTTACTTGGTGCTTCTGCAAAAAAATAAATTTTTTTTATTTTTATCAGGGTTAAACACGTCTGATTTTATTGTATCAACTATTTTTTTTATTAATTTATCATTCTCGTTAAATATAAAACTAACCTGCTCTTCATTATGTCCTTCATTATTCACTTCAAATCTATATTCTGGCTTATAGTTTCTTTCTTCTGTTTCTAGAATATTTTTCAATTTATATATGACACTCTTTTGAATATCTTTAACTGAATTAATATCTTGACCTAAATTAATAGTTATTTCATACTTTGTGTTTGAGTTAAAGCTGCTCCATAGATTTAATTCTTCAGGTATAAATATAAATTTAATTTCATTCAGACTTAGCCCTTTATCATCATCTCCAGGAATATATATATCCACCTACCCTATTTCTCCAAACTTTATGTGTTGAAATTTATTGAAACTATAAAATACTCCATCTTTTAAATTTCCTTTTAATTTATACAACATTTATGTGAAAAAAATTGAATTATAATTGAATTAAAAATATTGAATTACCATTCTATTCATAACCATATCATAAGCTACAGTTTTTTCATTCACAAATACTACATAACAATTTAATCCCTTGAAGGATTCAGAAGAATCAGCAAATAAAAATCAGCAAAAAAAATTTTTGGTAATTTCTCAACAAAGGAAATATTTCTTGGTTTAGTCCTCAAATCAATAGAAGCAATTATATTTTATAAAATTGTCAACCGTGTGAAACTGAGAAATCATTCTATCAGAGCCATATAATGCTTCATATTCTGAACTTGAACGAAACAACTCATAATAATCTCCTTTTTCAATTTCATAATTTTGAGGTTCGGAAGGATATCTTGCTTTTCCATATAATATTTGAATATTATTAATACCAGCATGATCCCAATTTGATGGATTTTCATTTTGATCATTCAGAAATTTATCTTTTATAAAGAAAACAAATGCCCAATTTGGTTCCTCAGTAAAAACAAAATCATTTAAGGGCATACGTAAAGTATTTAAATCAGGTGGTAATCCCCTATATTCTACACACTAAAAACATTTATATCTAAACATATATTTACCGTCTAAACTAAAATGTTTCAATTCATCTATTAATTTTATGTTGTAATTTCATCATATTCAATATACCAAACTTTTAAACGATAGCTTTCTAAATTAATTTTTCCACGAGGTGCGACGTTTTCACCTTCACTCCATGTAAACAAAGAGTCGCTCAAATCATCTTTTAAAGTCATTACAATGTGCATGTCTACACCAAATATAGGATCATTTATATCATCAAAGAAACCAGGAATTAAATCTCCCATATCAATTGTTGGAAAAAATAAACCATCACTCTTTATCAAACCATATTTTTTCTCTGCGATAAAACCACTTGATTGTCCACTTCCTTCGCCTTCATTTGAATTATTAACACGGTTTTTCAATGTACTAACATGAACCACGTTATAATTATTATCCAACTCAGAAATAAACATTGAAATTTTAATCAAACTCCACATGTATGCAAAATAATTATTAATTAAAAAACTAGTTGTATCTGCAGGATAAGTATTCCCATCTTCCTTTGTATTTTTGGTAAATTTCTAGTTTTGTTTGGAATAAAGCCATGTTTATCATTAAATTTTATATGAAAATCATATTCCTTACCATGTCTTTTAATTTCAGGATAAATAAACTTATATTGTAATTTTTCAATGTTATCATGATATTTTTTAAACAACTCTTATGATGTCATTTATAAGAATTATTTTTTACATTTTTTTTGCGCTTTTATGTACTGTGATTTATTTGAACATTTGCCACACTTTGCTATTAATCTCCATTTACTATCTTTGTTTTTTTTTATGTTTATTTATTGATTTTGTTTTCGTCTTACACTTTGCCCCATTACTTCCCAAGCGGACATTTTATAGTCGATTGGTTTTCGGCTCAGAAAAGTGATGAAATCACATGAAAACTTATAACGAAATATGCTTTCCTACGTAAAAAGAGTTGCTCTTTCAGATTCCGGGGTCAAAATTCGAAAATTTTCTATCGGAAATTAAATATGGCGGCTCAAAGTTGATATAAATTTTTCATCGACTATTGACTTTTTATAGACGAGAACTTCGAAAAATTTTGTCCGTAACTGTTGTAGACGATTGAAGTGACAGATTTTGGCTCTTTAAAGTATAAACTATGATTATTAATTGACTTTTTCAAGTAATTCAAGATGATAGATGCAATAAGGCGTCCAAATACATGGAAATCATATTTCATTGTGATATATGTGTAGTCATTTCTTATGTTTTCGAGGTTGCTGAGTACGAATCTTTGGTCATTTATCCATTTTTCAAAATGGCGGATACAATATGACATCCACGTACCACAAAAATCATACTTTATTGAAAACTATGCGTCCAAGTACTCATTTTATATGTTTGTGAGGTCGTTGAAAACAAATTTTGGGTCTGTTTTTCGTTTTTCAAAATGGTGTTCAATAGATGCAATATGGTGTTCAAATATACAAAAATCATATTTTATTGCGAACTATGTATGTGAGAACTTATTTCATATGTTTTCGAGGTCGCTGAATTCAAATCTGATATTTTTGCATGGATAGAATACGATTTTTAGTAGCTACTAAAATACACCTTGGGCGCCAATCTTCCCAAAAGCGGCTCTGACTCTCAATGAAGTATATTTTTCGAAACATTGAACCGTCACATTACATCCGCATTTTGAAATATATAAAACAAACCCAAGATTCGTATTCAGCGACCTCGTAAACATATAAAATAAGTACCCATATACATAGTTCGCAATAAAGTATGATTTTCGTGTATTTGGACGCCATATTGCATCCACCATTTTGAAAAACGAAAAACACCCAAAATTTATTTTCAGCGACTTCACAAACATATAAAATGAGTACCCACATACATAGTTCGCAATAAAGTATGATTTTCGTGTATTTGGACGCCATATTGCATCCACCATTTTGAGACACGAAAAACAACCAAAATTTATTTTCAGCGACCTCACAAACATATAAAATGAGTACCCACATACATAGTTCGCAATAAAGTATGATTTTCGTGTATTTAGATCCCATATTGCATCCACCATTTTGGAAAATGAAAAACAGATCCAAAGTTTGTTTTCAGCGACCTCACAAACATGTAAAATGAGTACTCGACGCATAGTTTTCAATAAAGTATGATTTTCGTGGTACGTGGACGCCATATTGTATCCGCCATTTTGAAAAATGGGTAAATGACCAAAGATTCGTACTCAGTGACCTCGAAAACATGAGAAATGACTACTCACACACATATATCACAATGAAATATGATTTTCATGTATTTGGACGCCATATTGCATCTATCATCTTGAATTACTTGAAAAAGATAATTAATAATCATAGTTTACACTTTAAAGGGCCAAAATCTGTCACTTCAATCGTCTACAACAGTTACAGACAAAATTTTTCGAAGTTCTCGTCTATAAAAAGTCAATAGTCGATGAAAAATTTATATCAACTTTGAACCGCCATATTTAATTTCCGATAGAAAATTTTGGAATTTTGACCCCGGAATCTGAAAGAGCAACTCTTTTTACGTAGGAAAGCATATTTCGTTATAAGTTTTCATGTGATTTCATCACTTTTCTGAGCCGAAAACCAATCAACTATAAAATGTCTGCTTGGGAATAATGGGTTAAGCAGTACACCAATGTCATTTATATATTATAATTTTTGATTATAAAAAATATCCTTAATATAATCCATTCTGATTTTTTTTATTATATCTTCCCATTTCATTTTTTAACTCCCAACAAATAAAGAACTATTATACATAAGTAACCGCAAATAATTGGATCTCCTTTCTTTTGTACTTTCTTTGTATTCACAATGAGTCTGGTTTTCTTAAAATAATTTTTTAATTCTATAGGTGCATCTTCTCCCATAGAATCAAAATAATATACTTGATTTTCAATTTGAAATAGCAAATCCAATGAAAAAAAAAAAATTAATAATACCACACTCATTTCTTTTAATTTTCTTTGGTAATTTATTTAAATTTAAATAGACGTTTCTAAAATCAAATATATTTACTTTTTTTACATATTGTTTTATATCAATGTCTGATAAAGCTTTTAATACTAAATTTTTAACTTCCTTTTTAGATAGGTCAAGTTCTACACTTTCATTATTTTCCATTTTTTTAAATACTTTATTTGCATTTCTAATAGATAATGATAGAAAGAGTCCATAATAATCAGTGTTTATTTTTTTTACATGTTTTGAATTTAATTTAATTTTTTCACCTGTATCATAAAACCAAGCTTTCTTCAATTTTTGTTTTTGATAAGAGGATAGGTTTAATTCCATTTAACTGGTTTTAATAACGGTATTTAAAAAGTGATGGGTGTGGGTCATCAGAATTATGATGAATAAACGGCATCATTTCATTTTTTTAGAAAAAATTGTTTTAGTTTTATCATCAATTTTTTCTACATCAATTTTTTCTTTTGCTTTATTATGTCTAATCTGTTCTTTTAATGTTTTATCCTGAAATTTTTTCTCTTCAATTGTTTTATATATTTCTGTTCCCGAACTTAGAATATAAATCAGCAAAAATCATTGGAAAAGCTGCTAACCAAGTGAAACCCCTACGTTTAGTCCTGTTTGACATCAATCCAGCTGTTTTATATGGATGACTTTGATCTTCATAATATTTTTAAATGTTCTTAGCTAATTGTGGATTTTTTTTTATATATTTCCAATGCCCTCTTTAATAATGATAACAAATCTTTTTCACTTAGTCCGAAGGGCGTTTCCTAATTTTGTTTTTAATTTCATGGCATTTGTAATAATCCATGCCCAAAATCTTTCTGATTGACTAGTATCTGGTGACAATACTCTCATCCATGCTGCTTCTTGTAAAGTTTTATCTACTTTTTTTATTTCACTATAATCTGCATTTGGGTTTGTGTAATAAAAAAGATCGTGTTGTTCATAATGTTCATCTGAAGAATTTATTCCTTTCCATCCTTTTTTTAATCTCTCCTCAACATTCGTAAAAGGTCCACAAGCATTATATCCCAGTAAATGCATTTCTGGAACTTTTCCAATTAATTTATTTGAAAGTTCATTTATAAAACCACCTTCTTTTTTACTTGCTTTTCTAATTTTTCCACCCATTTCTTCCCATAAATCATTCAGGATATATTCCCATTTTGTAAATTTATTTGAAGCAGGTCCTTTGCTAGGATTATTATCTTTATAAATTGCATTAGTTTTAGAATTATGTTCTTATATTTTTTAATAACATCTTCACTAAAAATATCTTTAAAATTAGGCGGCACTTTTTTTCTGTTAATAATTGTAGTAAAGGATTGGTAAGTTGAGTTACTATTTTTAAACCATTATCATCATAAAAAACAAGATTATCTTGTTGTGTTACACTTACAGGTTTATTACCAATCATTAACATATCATCATTATTTCTATTACGCCAGAATCCAAAATTATTATCATAAAAATGATTTTTATATTTATTCCATAAAGGACCCTCCTCTCCTTTAATTGTTGGTGACATTGAAAAAGATGGTTTGAGTTTGACACTTCGATCGCTTAGTCTTTCAAGTGATTTATGTTTGACACCTCGATCGCGCCCTTCAGGCGTCCTTTGGGCACCCTTCAGGCTCAGTCTTTCAGACGCAAAGTCCTTCGGACGCATGTCCGTGTCCGAAGGATATTCCAAGAGTACTTCAAATACTTCATCAGTGTCCGAAGGGCTTTCAGTCTCTGCATAATCTTCCAGAATTTTTAATATTTCTTCAAATTTAGTATCTTGATCAATCATGGGTGATTGCAAATAATCCAATTTATTAATCAATTTATCCAGTCTAGAAGTTATTGGTTTATTTTTTTCTTCTAAATTTAAACTTTTTTTAGTATTTAAATTTCTTGCATTTTGAAATGTTTTTCTTAATTCATCTCGCTTCTTTTTTATTTCACACAGTTCTTGTGGAGTTGTGCCCATTAGTTCATATGTGCTTTTAAATGATCTATTTCCAAAATTAAACCCAATTTTCATGTTATAGGTTCTGTTTGTCGATTCTGTATTTAACGATTCTGTATTTGACGTTTCTGTATTTAACAGATTAGTCCTTCGGACGCTAAGTCCTCCGTTTGATATATCACACTTCGTGTCTAGTCCTTTGGACGTATTACGTAAATTTCTACCCATTTATTTAAAAAAAAATAGAAGTTCAAAAGATGTGTCCTTTGGACTTAGTCTATTTATAATAATAGACACGACCTTCAGGCATTCTTCAGGCTCAGTCTTTCAGCCGCTAAGTCCAAAGGACGCGTCCGAAGAGGCGTGTTTCTATGTTATTAATTAAATATAATTTACCATCATATGGTGATAATTAGACATCGGATTATATGCACTTGCATATTTGCATATGCAAAATGCATATAATGGGCTGTTTGCAGCATTTTGCATATAATAATACTTTTTTTATTTAAAGTGCATATTTCTGCATAAAATGCTAAATTTTTACAAATATATAAATTTGGAATAGGCGCGTAAAATGCGCGCCGACCGATGAGTATGACGACTTGTGAGTAGAGTTCTACATTATCAGGACTTTACTTGTGAGGTCTCCGCCTGAGGGCATTCACGGCGAGGCAACACTAGAGACACTATAAACAAGGGTCTCTAGGCAACGAAGTGGAAGGAAAATAGGCGCTTGAGTCCACCACGCACGCTATTATTTCGTTGCAAATAGTATTGTTTATTTACATTAGTACATATATTTATTGCGTTGTCTATATAAAAATGCCGCCTGTTAAAAAAAATATACAAACTTTATTGGAAAACTGGATTAAAAATTACCCAGGTCAATTTACAACTGATGGCACTGTAATATATTGTAAAATTTGTGACAAGCATATTCCATCTTTAAAGAAATATCAGGTGGATCAACACATAAAAACTGCATCTCACGTAGCTGGAAGAAGTAAGTCCTCCAATCGCCAACAACTATTGACACAAATGACGCCTTCTGCTTCCACGTTGTCAGAAAAAACAGAATTTTGTAAAGATCTGTGTGAATTATTAGTCGGCTGTAATATACCATTCCATCAGCTCAATAACGATATATTTCGAAAATTTTTGAAAAAATATTGTACTAACCACATAATCCCCGAAGAATCGACAATTCGTAAAAACTACTTAAGTGCTTTGTATGAAGATGTTTTAGCCGAAATTCGAGCTGACATTTCAAACAATTTAGTATGGATATCAGCTGATGAAACTACAGATTCATGTGGACGATATATAGCCAATTTAATTATTGGAAAATTAACAACAGAATCTTCTTCTTCTTCCCACTTGGTTGCTTGCAAGGTCCTTGAAAAAACGAACCATTCAACAATTGCTCGATTTATAAATGATTCAATAAAGTCATTGTATCCCGATTCTTCTATTGATGAAAAAATTTGTGTTTTTATATCAGATGCTGCACCTTATATGATAAAAGCCGGTCAAGCTCTTCAAGTATTTTATCCCAATTTAATACACATAACTTGTTTAGCTCACGGACTCCACCGACTTTCAGAAGAAATCAGGAAAGATTTTGGAAATGTCAATGAATTAATTTCTTCGGCAAAAAAAGTATTTTTAAAAGCTCCCTCTCGTGTACAGACGTATAAAGAACAGCTTCCGAATTTATCACTACCGCCGGAACCAGTTATAACGCGATGGGGCACCTGGTTGAGAGCAGCACTGTTCTATGCTGAGCATTTTGAAGCAGTAAAAGAAGTAGTCAATCGTTTCAACAGTTCCGATGCACTGGCAATTGCATCATGTCAAGAAGCATTCAAAGATCCTTCGATCAGGAAGAATATAGCACTAATTAAAACACACTTCAGCGACTTACCCAATTTTATTAAAAAATTAGAAACTAGAAATCTTTCTCTGCATGAATCGATTGAAATAATAGAAAAAATAGTGAAGTTATCAAACGCACTTCCACAATCATTGTCAGGAAAAATTCGAAATAAATTACACACTGTTCTTTCAAAAAATCCGGGTCTCGAAGCTATCAAACAAATAAATTCTTACATTAATGGCACGGGTAAAAGCCTGCCTGAAGGAATTTCTGCGGACATGGCGCCAAATTTTAAATTTTGTCCCTTGACATCAGTAGATGTGGAACGGTCATTTTCGGCCTATAAATTAATATTAAGCGACAAGCGTCACAAATTTCAGATTGAAAATTTAGAAAAATATATAGTAGTGTATTGCCACAAAAATTATAATGTAATTAATTAGTTATAAACGTTTTTTTAATTTCATATTTTTATGTTTCGTGATTTTTCAAATATTTTTGTTCAATTTATAAAGAGATAATTTAATTTGTGTTCAATTTATAAAGAGATAATTTAATTTGTGTGGAAGAGGCGGAGATGGATGCGGGGGAGAGAGGAGGAGAAAATTGTGTAAGAAAGATAAAGAGAAGACTGTAAGATATTTGTAATATAATGAGACGGCGAATCCCAAGGGTTTACCGTCTATAAATAAAGACTATTACTATTACTACTATATATCTTAAACCAAGTTGTTTTTTTTTGTTAATGCATATTTTGTGCATATTTTGGCCTTTTTTCGTGCATATTTGCATGCATATTTTAACATTTTGATTGTGCATATAATCCGATGTCTAGTGATAATGCTATTTTATTTGTTTTAATAGTGTAAAGTTTTAAATCTTTCGATGTAATATTATATGCAGTTTCAGTTGTGTTTTTACAATCAAACAAACAATTTTTATACATGTTAAATTTAATTTTCTTAATATTTGATCTTTTAATTTCTTTGCATACTTTTTTCTCTTTCATCCCTATTATAAATTTGTTCGTTTCTTTATAAAACTTTATTTCAGTTCCATCGTATCTAAAAGCATACATTTTAGATCTTAATCCAACCCATTCTCTTAAAGGTATTCCGAGATATTTATCTTTAAATAACCCAACTACTTTTTTATGCATTTGCGGCACCCAGTCTATTTTGTGATCACTTGTATCAAAATATTCTGTTATTTTTTATATCCTCATAAAGATCATCTGTTTCTACATAAATAATAAATGAATCGGTATCAGTACCTAATAATTTAACTTTATCACCATATTTTTTCTTTAAGAAATTATAATAAAACTTGTACATCAATAGCTTTGATAATTCTAAAACAATAAAGCCACCATATATGGGTTTATTTAATATAATTTTTTTCTTTTTTCGATATACAAGTAGTGTATTATCATCTATTATTTGTCTATCTTCATAGTCTTTGCATCTTTCAAATTGTTTATATAAATAGAATAAATCTACATCACATCTGTTTTTTACATTTTCCATTTGTTTTCCATATACCGAATTATTCATGAGTTTAAAAAAGTCCTTTTCAAAATCATTTTTGGCGCCCTGTCTAAGTTCTGTATTTAAATCAATGTAAGGCTTTAACCACGCTTTTTGTTTGAACGATATTACTTTTTTTATATCCTTTAATATTATTCCTTGATTAAGACATTCTTGTAACATTCGATAATCGATTAAATAATTTAACTTTGGTTTTAAGGTATACATAAGCTTATCACCACTTGGTTTTTTACCGATTCCTTTCGATATCAATTCTTTTTGATATTCAGATAATTCATCATAACTAGGTGTAATGTTCAGGTAACATTGGATAATCTTTAAACTTCTCATGCAATTCTAATGGAATGTCCAAATCAACGAGAAATGTATAACCCGTTTCACCATCAAACGGTAAACTCATAATTCTTTCGATATTAAAATTATTTACATTTTCGTATTTAAATTCACCTATAGGAAGAGACTGATTAAGACATATCCATATAAATTATTAGCATCTAAGTATAAAATAAAACTAATACGTTTTTTACTATTATTAATATCTTTTTCTATAGCTTTTTCTTTAGATAATTTAACAGTTTTTCTAGTTTTATTATCATAAAAGTAACAATTATTAGCTTGTGCGTATCTATGAGGAATCATGGGTATTCCACCTCTTATTCCAGCATCATATGTTTCATACATTTCTCTATCCGATAATTCTAATCTTTGTCCAGTATATTTCAACGATGCGGCATCAACAAATTGTGAAGCAGATATATAATATACAGGATTGAGTCCATATAACACTTTTCACTAAAGTTGTTAAAAACATCATGTAATAAAATAGTGTCTACTTTCAAATATAAATTATGATATTCTTTAATATTTTTGCTCTTAAAATGCCTGTATACCTTATGTGCAAATTTAAGTTTAGAGGGTACATTAAGAGGGTACATTAACACATTTTCTATTTTGATAATTATTACTTACACTAGCTTGACTAATAGTCAATAAACTTACCGTTATTTTCATCTATTCTATAAATATTTATAGCTATATTTAATAGATTCTCATATTTTTTCATATTTTCTTTTATAATTTGAACTGGATAATTCATATTTAAATTTTCATACCTCAATATATTATATTTAGAAGGTCTATTAAGATTATCGCTAGCAGGATTAAGTATACTTTCTAACGCATACTTAAAACATCTGAGATCTTCTTGCTTTTCACATTTAAATTTATTAGTTTTAGTATTGTTAACATTAATACAGCATTTTTTTGCTATAATATAATTGGGTAATTTAACATAAGTTCCACCTCGAAGAGGGGTATATTTATCAGACTGTAAATCAAGCTGAATAACATTACTAAACACATACTTAGTATTTTTTGCATTAAAGTTAGCAAATTTATTTAAAATGCTCTGATTCATTGATTCTATTACATCTGAAATTACATCTTCCGACACAATATACTCTATAGTACTATTAAAATTATGTTTATATAAATCAATTACATTATAGGATAAATCTAATTTGTTATATTGTACGACCGCGACTAATTTTACTGTTACAGCTTTATGTTTTTTAAATCCAGTTAGTATTTTATCTTCTACGTATGGTTTGATTTTATTAAGAAATACACTTAAATCAGAATTATTTTTATCAGAATAAAACGTATAATCAACAATCATGCTGTCCCAAGCACCATTGGCTTTCACAACTTTTACTTCTTCTTCTTCGTCATCAAGCAGAGAGAGTGCTGATAATTCCTTAAAGTCTTTTGCCTTATTTTTAATCCCAACGTTTTTTCTTGTTCTTGGTTGAATAAAAATATCTTCATCAAAAGATTCGAATGGTCCCATTTATTAGGTAAAATTTTTATCAATATGGTTTTCAATAAAATCAACTAATTTTATATGCCATGTTTTTTTTAAATGATTAGACATGTATCGCTTTGGAACTTTTTTAAAACATAAATTGCAAGTAATTTTTTTATTTTTACATTTATAGCATGTATGACTAATTCCGTATTTTAAATTCTTATTTTTAACAAAATCTGAATGCAATTTATTAATTTTACACCCAGAGCATTTTCTCTCAATGGGATTTAACTGTGAGTTATCACTTCCCATTTATTAGGAAACAAATTTATTAAGTTAATAAAATATTGATAATTGTATACAAAGGATAAATAGTTATTGAACTGAAATCTCAAATTTAATATTGGCTTCTTATTAATTAGAAGATTATATCCTCCTTATTTATCCATTGGTTATGTGTATTATTGAAGACTAGCCATTTAACATAAACTTTATTTCCTTTTCTTTTTAATATTTTTTCAACTAAATAGATGTTAGATGGAATTTTTTTTGTAATTCTTGGAATTAGTTTTTTGTAATTCTTGTTCATAAAATGTTCCTTTAATGTCTTCACCTTTCATATCTTTAATATGATAATATGGAGGTATATTTTAAAAAATTTTATCTATTACAAATATTTCTGTTGACCAATTAGGTGTATATCCTTTTTCAAATAAATGTTTTAATTTGTTAATTCTTACATGATCACCAACTTTAAATTTTATGTTGGGAGATTGACTTAAACTTTTTGGGTTACTATATCTTTCAGGTGCGTCCCTTAGGCTAAGTTCTTTGATTGCATTCTTCGAACTTAGTCTAGACGCCTCACTTGGTATCATTCCTATAGTTCTATGTTTTCTTTTGTTATAAATTTGAATTAAGTTTGATAATATATCAACCTACTTGAAATTACCTTGTATACTGAATTGTTTCCACATTAATTCTTTTAGTGATCTATTAAATCTTTCAACAATTGCAGCTTTTGTATCACTATATGTGGAATAATGATTCATTTTATTTTCTTTCATGAGTTTTTGAAAATCTTTATTATAAAATTCCTTTCCATTATTAGTTTGTAGATTTTTTGGTAGTTGATGATAAGAGAGATTTTTGAAACAAACGTTCATTGCTTCGGATACATTTTTTCCAGTTTTGTTTTTAACAGGAATTGTCCAAGCAAATTTAGAAAAAGTATCAATAACTGTTAATAAATATTTATATCCCTTATTAATTTTTGATATTTCTTTTAAGTTACCTGAATCCATTTCAACCAGATCAGCCTGCCAAAGATCATCAATTCCTAATGTAACAGTAGGTCTTCTTGGATAATTTCTTCTTACTGGTTTGTGTAATTCATTAATAATATCAATTTTACTAACTTTTTCAGACTCTGAACATTTTTCAGATTTCATTTATAAAGGAATAATCATTTAGCTTCATTTCTTTTAAATACTTTTCACGTGGAAAATATTTCAAATTTTTAATAAAATCTTTTTCATGTAAGGGAATTTCTTTTTCAGATATTTGTTTAGCCTCTAATAAATGCAATAACTCACAATAAAAATTAAATGACAATTTATATTCTTCAATTCTATCTATTAATTTTATCGATGTTTTAAATTCATTATCTAATATTTCAATTATAACAGATATGACACTTATTGCAAATAATGGTGTAACAGTAATACCTGATAAACTTGATGCCGCAAATATTGTTTTACAAAGTGATAAGCCAATTTTACATTTCAAACAATACTTATAACTTTTTCGATAAACATACAATCGTTTTTTTTAAATATTCTTCCATTTATTATTATTATTATTAAATGACTAAACAGCATCCAAAAATCAAACATTTTAATTTTATAAATAAATATATAAAAGAGGTGGTGGATTCTTTCCAGATGTCGTACGTGATATAATTCTAGGTGAATCGGGTTGTGGAAAAACATTTTTAACTACTAACTTTGTTTTAAACAAATGGATACCTTAGAGAACATTATATATTTATAGTCCAACTATAAATCAATCTACTTATAAAGGATTAGAGGAAGAGTTGAAAAAAGATAAATATGATATTGATTATTTATTTGAGGATAATTGGGAAAATATTTTTCCAATAGAGAAATGTACACCAAATAGTTTAGTAATTTTTGATGATGGTATGTTAGAAGATCAAAGTAAAATAATAAGATATTATTGTGAAGGAAAACATAAAAATATTAGTATTCTTGGATTATATCATAAATACACTAAAATAGATCCCATAATAAGAAAAAATTCAAATCTATGGTTTATTTTTAAAGAGTCTGGAGATAATCTTAAAAAAATACATGAAAAATTAGCGTCTGAATTAACTAATGAAGAGTTTTGTAAGTTGTGTAAAAAGGCATGGTCAGAATCGTATGGATTTTTAGGAATTGATAAAACAAAAAAAGATAAGTATTTCTTTCAAAAAATCAATGAAATTCAATGTGTGGAGACTGAGATATAAAATCACTTTAATGGTCTTAGAAAAATCTTATTCTTTAATGATAAAATAACTTAAATATTATTTTTAGAAGGATGCTCCAAAATGGAGCAGCCTTTAAATACGCAACCACATAATATAATTGAAGATCATGGTTATACTATATTTTAGGAAAAATCGTTGAATTTTAGGTAAAATTGTTGAATTTTTTAGGAAAAATCGTTAAATTTTAGGTAAAGAACGATATTTAAAAAAAAAATGTTAAAAATCATAAAAAATTGATGATAAAATAACATTCGACAACCCCGCCGTTTTGGCGGGGACAATAAATTTGTTTAGATGATATAATTTTATCAATAAAAAATTGTAATAATTTAATATTTTTTAAAAATTTGAGAGATAAAAAATCTGCGCCAGAACGTACCCTTTTACATACTTCTGTTTCAGATAAAACTTCGCTTATTGATTGCGAATTATTAGCTTTTGCGATGAATAGTATTTTATATGATGCATTCACATAATGTATATATTACGAAAAAAATAATAATTTAAAAACATTTTTTATCTGTTTTTTTATTCTTATCCTATTCCTCTTTGAAGATGCGACTCATAAAATAAAGAACTTATTCTAATAAAAATTGATAAGTATTGATAAATATCAATAAAATACACGAAGAGCGCTACATTACGGGATTACGAACACGAACAAGTGGTGGAGAGAGAGAGAGAGAGAGAGAGAGAGAGAGAGAGAGAGAGAGAGAACGCGAACGAGAGCGAAGATAGAGACGCGCGAGAGCGAAAGAGAACGCGAACGCGAGCGAGTAGTAGTGGGAACGAGCGAGTGCAAGAATGGAAACGTATGAGAGCGAGAGAGAATGCTAATGCGAGCGAAGAGCTCCCTCCCGCGCCATAGTACTCACGATCGTAGGACCCTCTCCCCCCTCGCGGTCATAGCGCGCGTCCTCCTCTTGTATACGGACCTCGTTTCATACTCCCTTGCGGTGTTACATTTCGCCTCCCCCTTCGCGACGTCATGTTTCGAGGACCCCCCCTCGCAGTGTCATATTTCGAAGTCACCCCCCCCCCTCGCGGTGTCATATTTCGAGATCACACCCCCGTGACGTCATACCCCTCTCGCCCCGCGAAGTACTCCCCGCCCCGGTCCCCCCCTCAGAGCCACTGAGTTGAAACCGGCTTATCTCTCCCACTTCATTCGATAGAGCAGACCCTATTATTTACTTATCATAACTTTTAGTAATTAAACGCTTAAATATTTTTTATGAAAAAAATTTATACATTATTTTAACGGCTGGCACAGGTGATCTGATATACTTGTATATAGAGAGAATTGATAAATATGTCTATTGAATAATATAAAATTGTAACAATAAAATAAATAAATAATTAAATACAAATTAAATTAAGATCAAACAATAATATTAAATATAAAAAATCACGAAGAATTAGGTTCAAAAATTTTATTGCATTTTTAATTGCATTGTGAATTTTGCAAAATTCCATATTTAAAAATTAATGCTATTAATCGATTCCTTTTATTATTCTACATCTAAAAGTATTAAGGTAAAATCATCGAAAAGTGAATATTTTATGAGATATTTCATATTTTATATTAAAAAGTGACACGATGAAAAGAGGGTCGGTAAAAAGTGACGATTTTGGTTCTTCAACCGGCGTCTAAAATTCATATAGATTATCATTACTAGTGCCCTGCAGAATGCAAAAATATTTTTTTAAAGCCTAAAAACCGATGGAAATCTCGATCACACTAATAAAAATTATTAAATATTTATATTAATATGTTTCAGATGAAGAATCACTCATAATTATTTCTACAGGTTGAAATATATAGTTAAAGTAACGACGTGTACCAAGGCCGGTAATTTTCGTATTACCCGCAAACGTGAGCAACGTACACAAACTGAATAGTGTTGCTGAGTAATACATTCAAATTACACTTTTTAATTGTTTTCAATAGGATCTTATATCTTAGTCTTAATATTTGTCTCTGCGCTGAATGATGAGCAGCGCACGTTTAAATAGAAACACATCGCAATGATTTTTTCAAACAAATATGCCGCTATATTGGATCAGCCATTTTGAATGGAACAGTTTGTCGTAGATATTTATACCACGCTTGGAATGACCAGTCGAGTAATAATTCCTCAAAGACAATTAAATCACTTATTTTGAAAATACAGTATAAGATATTCGAAAATCTGTACCAGCGTAACATCGTATTTATTTTTTAATCTCACCAAGTTCCTATCGGTTTTTAGGCTTCAAAAAAATATTTTTGCATTCTGCAGGACACTAGCAACGATAATCTATATTAAAGATACTCGTTTGTAATTCGCGCTGACAACGACCTGTCGTGTGGCGTGTGGTAGCAGCTTCCTTGCTCATCTCTGCGTGCGCATTTCACGCTCTCTGCGTGTGCATCCTCCGCCTTCTTGTATCCGTGCTCGTTGCGTTGTATATCTCTGTATCTTTTCGCATATTAATATCTCGCATAATAAACTCATTGAAAAGTAAGCACGTCCTCTCAGTGTAAACCAGAATCTTTATCAATCTATATGAATTTTAGGCGCCGATTGATGGGCCAAAATTGTCACTTTTTACCGACCCTCCTTTAAAATATCTCGAAAAGTAGTGAACGAAAATATACTTAATTATAGTGTTTTAGAAATTTTCCAAGGTAAGCTACAAAAATTTCTAATTAAAAATGCGAGTTTTCATTTAAAAAATTCAAAGCAACCTAAACGTGATCTTAGTGACACCATCCAAAGTTAAATTGATAAGGCCAGTAAGTAGATTTTTTTAAACCTTGTAACTATTGTATAGAACATTTTTTTATAAAAAAAAATTTATAGATTTTTTTAAAAGCTGTTATGGTTGGTATGATACACCCTGTATATATCACATAAATGAAAAAGTATTATTAATAAAATATATTTAATTATAAATGGGAAAATAATTATAAGGTAGAAAATATGATAAATATAAAATAATTCGGACATGGACATTGAACCGTTTTGAAGAAGCAAGAGAAGAGTTAGAACAGGTTACAACAAGGACATTACAACAATGGGTCTTATTATGTTCATTACAATTTCAATCAAAAACATTTAAATTTTCTGCTAATGACCTCTGAGTATTGGGTTTTAAAAATCAATATCACATACGACAAAGAAAAATAATCAAATATATAAGTGAACGAGAATTCATCATAAAAGCATCATAAAAAAAATATTAGCGGCAGCACAAACATATCAAGCATTCAAAGCATCTGAAAATATTAATTCCTAATTATAATCTTGATTTTATTATAAACACGGATTAAAATAAATGTCAATACTAATCTACTATTAACAAAACATTAGCAAAAAAATATCAAAACTATTCTTGTAAAAAAAAAGTTTAAATAAAATAAGTCACTTATATGCAGCGCAATATTTTGTTACTCATTCGGGAAAATTTATGCTCAACATCTTACGTTTGCAAAAAACAAGAGATAATTTTGAACTTTTAATACAAAAAAATTTTGATTTCTTAGTAGATGAATTTAAAAATGTTACTGTAATTTATATTTAAGATAAGGTAAATTAACTGCAAAATTAAATAGAAACTTTTTAGATGCCGTCATGTTGCCTTATGTCCAAAAAAATAGTTTTTTATTATTAATTCATTCAGTAAGGTGGTCAGACAAATATAACTGCGTATGACGAAATTGTCATGAATGAACATAATGAATCTTGTTGCACAGTTGAAGGGGGAACCCACCCCTAGCCCCAAAAATCAGTCCTAAATTTTTTTGGGGAAAATGAATAACTTGATTGAAAAACCAATCTGCGGATTTTATTATACATCTTTTCTAGTGTACAAAATAATTTTTTTTTTGTTTGAACCACAAAATGGCAGCTTCCTGGTCCAATTACAGGAACACCTTTCGTGAGATGGGCTCAACTAGTGTACACGATTTCAGCAAAATGGTCCAACCTATGCAAACCAAAAAAAAAAAGATATCATCTACATAGTTATGGTTATCGTCTGACGTAGGGATTTTAAAAAATATTGATTTCTCTTGAAATAGCGATAGTTTGAGAAAAAGTTGCAAATTTTTCGAAAAAAAATTGTCTGTTAATTATAGCCCGAAAGGCTATAATTAATAATGACTATTAGTAGCAAATGGAAAAAACCCAGATGTAACTTTATCGCTAATAAAGCACATAGCGAAGGAATGCGACACTTGCACATGGAAGCCAAGATGCGAACCTGTAGGAAATCCGAACCAATTGCGGGAATACAAATTAGGAAATTCCTTGGTTGTGCTTGAACTATGACGGTTCGCATCAGCGGAAAAGTAGGATAAGAAAGTCCACTGCAGATGCGCGGTCGTCAGTTAATCTAAATAAGTCGTGTCGTGCAGATATGACGCCGTACGAAAAGTGTAAAGCCTGAATAAATACCACTGCAACCATTATTTTGGCGAGTTTTCTCTGAGCAGAGCCCGAGTTCCATAATTGCTATTGGCAAACGATCCCAAAAATACTTCGTGTTTCATAAGAGGCACAACACGTCTTTAATTGTCAATTAAAAAAACCTACAAAATATTAAAAAAAAACTTTTTTAACTGAAGGTTAGACCGTTTTGCCGAAATTGTGTACACCGTCTCGCGAAAGGTGTTTCCGTAATTGGACCAAGAAGCCGCCAGTTTCATCGAAGTGACTCTTCAAAAGACTGAGACTCTCTTTTTCCATGATGATTCTCATAGGAAGCCGCCTCCGACAAAAATGAGGATGGGGAAAACGCTCGTCCCGATGGGATCCCAGATGAGATACCTCACTTTGGACAGCACCTGGTGCTTCGAAGAGCACTTTGCTCGTTTTGCCCTCAGGCTGACTACAGTCGCCAACCAAATTAGCCAATTGCTCCCCAATTTAGAGGGAGCTGGTGGCAGGGTTTGGCGGTTTTATGAAGATGCAAATAGCAATTGCTGAATGCGTTAGCAAAGCGCAAGGCTAGGACTTCCCGGAAGTAGTGAGGATCTCAATCTCCGAGGAGCTCCCCCGCAAGCCAGAGCATGGATCCGAGAGGTTTTTAGTGAATATACCGGGTCTTGCACGAGTAGGGAGAGAGAATAGCTCTCTTTCTACAAGCCCTGGAGTCCCACATAACCACCCGCATAAACTACACCAAGGGGTGGGGATATGCAAAACGCATTTCCCCCTCGCTAACAAAAAAAGGAAGCCGCTATTTTATGGTTCGAATGAGATGACAAAATTATTTTGTACACTAAATAAGATGTATAATAAAACCTTTAAATTGGTTTTTCAATCAAGTTATTCATTTTCCCCCAAAAAATTCATAAAGGACTGATTTTTGGGGCGTGCTAGGGATGAGGTTCCCCTTAAAATAATTCCACCAAAACTCACACATATGCGTCAGTCTTGTGATATGCATTTTTATAGGCAAGTTAAAAATCCAATGGAACGTTTACAAAATTGTATATGGGGCATTCCCTGTCAACCGGAGACCCCCCCCCTCCTCTGCCCAAAATTTGTTTGGACCGATTAAGGTCAATGAGGGCTCAAATTGTAGATAATGATATGTAGTTTCTTTTACCGTGTGGCTTTTTTGAGAATTCAAGATGGTTGCCAAATTCTCGCGATGGTAAGTGGAGGAAACAAGGAAAAAATTAGAAAACAATTCTCCGTTTGCCACACGATCACTCGACGAAGTTCCAAAACTATTGTTGAAACAGTTTTTGAGGTTGTTGATTACAAATCTGAAGTTAAAATTCCAAAATTCAAGATGGCGGATCCAATATAGCGTCGAAATTCGCACATGTAAAGCTCCAAGCAACTGAAAATTCTTTGGAACCGATCAATAGTGATTACTTGGAGGTTTTCGGGGTCACTAATCTCAAATCTGAAATCAGAATTGCAAAATTCAAGATGGCGGAACCAATATGTCGACGAACCACCCCTTTTTTAGACTCCAATCGATGGAAACTTCTTTGGAACCGATCAATAGTAATTACTAAGAGGTTTTCGGGGTCACTGATCACAAATTATTTGAAATCAGAATTGCAAAATTCAACAATTTTGTTAACTTCTCATCAGTCCTTGTCAAAGCTGCGTCAATAGTCCTTCTCAGGGCTGCATCAATAGTCCTTCTCAGGGCTATATTTGATTTTGTTTTTATGATCTGATCGGGAGCGTCCCAGATGCGCACAGAATAAATCGGACACAGCAGGTTGAATGAATCGGACACAGTGTCGATCGAACACAGTGCGATCGGACACAGTCTCGATCGGACACAGTGCGATCGGACACAGTGTCGATCGGACACAGTGTCCACGATTCGACACCGCAGGATTCGACACGCGTAAGGACCGTGCCAGGTGACTCCCGTCAAGGGCCATTCGGGTCGCGAAAATCGCAACACAGAGGTATGCCACGAGAAACAACGGATTCGGCGGTATCGGGGTACGCGTAGGGACCGTACCAGGCAATTCCCGTCAACCGGGGTGTCCAGGTCGAGAAGATCGCGATGTAGGGATCCGCCACGAGAACCAAAAGTTTCGACAGCACCGGGGCACGCGTAGCGACCATGCTAGGTGATTCCCAACAACCGGGATGTCCGGGTCGCAAAGATCACAACACAGAGGTGCGTCACGAGAACTAACGGGTTCGGCGGCACCGGGGCACGCGTAAGGACCGTGCCAGGTGATTCCCGTCAACCGGGGTGTCCAGGTCGCGAAGATCACGACACAGAGGTGTGCTACGAGAACCAACGGGTTCGGCAGCACCGGGGCACGCGTATGAACCGTACCAGGCAACCCCCGTCAACCAGGCTGTCCAGGTCGCAAAGATCGCGAGGTAGGGATTCGCCGTAGGGAAAACGCGCAAAATTTAAGTTGTAAACCTATGTGGAAGTAGTGAGGTTGAATAATAACGCGTGGGCGGGTTGCAGGCGGAGGGCTTCACACGGTCCTTACGCGAGCCTCGGTGCCGCCGAGCCCGTTGGTTCTCGTGGCGCACCTCTGTGTCGTGATTTTCGCGACCTAGACACCCCGGTTGACGGGGGTCGCCTGGCACAGTTACTACGCGTGCCCCGGAGCCGCCGAGCCCGTTGGTTCTCGTGGCGCATCTCTGGGTCGTAATCTTTGCGACCTGGACACTCCAGTTGACGGGAATCATCTGACGGTCCTGACGCGTGTCGAATCGTAGACACTGTGTCTGATATACACTGTGTCCGATTCATTCAATCTGCTGTGTCCGATTTATTCTGTGCGCAACTGGGATTCACTCATCTGATCGGTCTTCAAGATTAATCGAAATTCCAGAACGTTCATTTCTTACGAAAATTTTGTTAACTTCTCATCAGTCCTTGTCAGGGCTGCGTCAATAGTCCTTCTCAGGGCTGCATCAGTAGTCCTTCTCAGGGCCACATTCGATTTTTTTTATGGTCGACGTCTTCAAGTTCAGTCGAATTCCAAAATGTTCATTTCTTTCAAAAATTTTGTTAACTATACGTCACTCTTTCTTGACTATTCTCATTCATTCACTTGTTAAATATGACAGAAAAGACCAAAAATAATCGGTGTGTGAATCCTTTCAAGAAGCCTGGTGAAAAAGATCATATCGGAAAAGACTTACGTACCATTTCAAAATTTATGTTAGCGGCACGACTTGATTTACCCGATACTGTAAAATCTGTACCAGTTGCAGAAAAAAATTCAAACCCAATACTTCGTCAGCCGATTCAGTTTATAATATGCAAGAAGAAATTGTTGATATGGATGATTTAGTGGACTATTCTGCGCAAAATTCTCAAGATTCTTCTGTTTGTTCCGAAGGTGAAACGGGAGTTCGATCTGCTCGAGAAATCAAATTAGAAGAATTATTGAGGGGACTAAAAACTAAATTTCAAAGTTTGCAGATGGGCGATCCTTTGCGAATAAAAATATTGACTATACCTCCTGAATTATGGAGTGTGAATAAAATAGCGAGAGAATTCGGTGCATCACAACGTTTGACAAAAAAGACAAAAGATCTTAGATCAACCTCAAAAATTTTACCAGATACAACAACAAAGTCTGGCAAAAGTTTGTCTCCATCCTTATTGGAAAAAATAATTCAATTCTATGAGAATGATTTATACAGCCGAATTATGCCTGGGATAAAAGATAATATATTAGTAATAATTGATGGAGAACGTATTCGCAAACAAAAATGTCTATTGCTTTTAGGTCTCAATCAGTTGTATATGATGTATAAGGAATCGTATCCAGATAAGAAACTTAGTTTTAGTATGTTTGCTAAACGGCGCCCAAAATACTGTATCCTACCCGGTGCTAATGGAACACATAACGTTTGCGTCTGCACGCGTCTGCGATTCATGAAAATTATAAGCTTATGTTAGATGCAATTGATTTGAAGGAATATACTAAAGACTGGGAAAAACCGATACATGATTACAAAGATTGCTTGAATTTGACTATGTGCGAGAATCAAAGTGCTCAATGTCATTTAAATGAATGTAACAAATGTCCAGAATTCCGAGAATTTTCTTCAAGACTACTCAACATTTTTGAAGATAAGTCTATTTCAGAAATACAATACAGTAATTGGACAGTAATAGATAGATCGACTCTGCAGATAATAATTTCAGAGGCCTCTGATTTTACTGATGAACTATGTAGAAAATTAGAAGTATTGAAACCACATTCATTCATCGCCAAGCAGCAGTCACATTTTATCTCGGAGAAAAAAAAGATTTATCGGATTGGACTGTCATAGTCATGTTTGATTTCTCCGAAAATTATGCTTATTCTGTTCAAAACGCATCGCAAGCGTTCCACTTCAACAATAAACAATGCTGTTTTTCCCGTGATTTACTATTACAAGGAGAAATCTGAATTGAAGCATCAAAGTTGCGTTTTCTTGTCGGATAGTGTAAAACATGATACAGCTGCGGTTTATACTATCCAGAACTCCTTAATTCCAGAAATCAAAAGAAATGTAGGACACTTCAAGAAGATTATTTACATGACTAATGGTGCGAAATAGCATTTTAAGAATAGATTTCAAATCGCCAATCTCATACATCATAAGAAGGATTTCGGTATCGAAGCCGAGTGGCATTTTAGCGCAACAGTTTATGGGAAGAGCTGCTATAATGGTATTGGAGCCATATTTAAGAGAGAGGCGTATAGAGCTAGTCTTACTGCTAAACCAACAGAGGCAATCCTAATCTTTGATAAGTTATACGATTGGGCGAGAAACCATTTTAAAAGCATAAAAATTTACAGATTCAATCAAGTTCAGCATAATGCGATGGCTAGGAAGCTCAATAAAAAATTTGAGTCGGCATTATCTGTTCCAGAGATCTTAAAAAACCATGCTTTCTTAATATCGTCACAGCAAGAGGTCATCATAAGAAGATTTTCGCATGCTACGGATGGAATAAAAGTGAACCTCTTAAAAACTATCACAGTTTAGTAAAGATCTAAAATAGAGACTTGGATGTTATTAGCTTAGGCTTTGCCTGTCTAAGGTGTAGATGTTCGGGGATTACTGGGTTAAATTTTACCTGTTCCTGGTGTGAAACCGGCTAAACAGTGCCTCAGTCTTACTTGAAGTAGTCGGATAATGCTAGGTCTCGCCTTAACCAGCTGGACAGTCTCACAGTCTTGTCTTAACTGGTTGAACAACGCTTGAACTTTCACTTCTGATCCAACAGATCCAAAACTACCGACCCCAGAAACCCTCAAGTATTTATTTTCACGCCTATTCGAGCAATTTTATGGAACATAGGAAGGTGCCATCGTGGTTTTTGTTACCATATTGGATCCGTCATGTTGAATTTTGCAATTCTGATTTCAGATTTATAATCAGTGACCCCGAAAACCTCCGAGTAATTACTATTGACCGGTTCCAAAGAAGTTTCAATCGATTGGATTCTAAAAAAGGGGTGGTTCGCCGACATATTGGATCCGCCATCTTGAATTTTGCAATTCTGATTTCAGATTTGAGATCAGTGACCCCGAAAACCTCCGAGTAATCACTATTGATCGGTTTCAAAGAATTTTCAGTTGCTTGGAGTCTTACATGTGCAAATTTCGGTATTATATTGGATCCGCCATCTTGAATTTCGGAATTTTAACTTTAGATTTGTAATCAACAACTTCAAAAACTGTTTCAACAATAGTTTTGGAACTTCTTCGAGTGATCGTGTGGCAAGCGGAGAGTCGTTTTCTGATTTTTTCCTTGTTTCCTCCACTTACCATCGCGAGAATTTGGCAGCCATTTTGAATTCTCAAAAAGGCCACACGGTAAAAGAAACTACATATCATTACCTACAATTTGAGCCCTCATTGACCTCAATCGGTCCAAACAAATTGTGAGCAGAGGGGGGTCTCCGGTTGACAGGGAATGCCCCATATATTTATTAGAAAATAATAGAGAAATTGCTTCGCCTGAAGATGCTACAAAAATACACAAACTCGTTCATAATCAACTTTCTGCTCCAGTTTTCAATGATATAATAAAATATGCATCGTTGGCATCATGTTTAAAAGATGACAGAACTATTTTTCAAAAAGTTAATGAAGTATGTTTTCCTATATCTTTGATGAATAATAAATGTCAATGTAGAAAAATTAATTAATGTTTGATAAAATGTATGTACATGACGTAAGCAGCATTTGTATGCTTCTATGATCAATATCAGATTAAAAATTGCGATGTTTAATTAATAATAAAATATATTATTTTTATGTCTAACACAACTTATTTTTAATAAACTTATTTTAATGTTACTTATGTTTAATATAACTTATGTTTAATAAACTTATTATTAAATAATTTTTAATAAATTTTCATATTAATGTTTTGCTGACATTAATATTATTGTTACACATGATGTTATTTTTAATAAATGATACTTTTAACTGTTAAATATTGAACAAGTTACCTCATTTGTCTGTCTTCACAAAGAACAATATTATTGAAAAATTTTCACTTCTGTAAGAACGAGAATTCTACATTTTATAATAAGATGTAATATTTTGAATAACATATTTATAATATAAACTGTAAACTATTAAATGAGTTTACCTTTTGGCTTTCTTCTATAATAATAAATTTTTACATAAAAAAATAATGGTAATAAAAATTTTTTATATTAATAAAATATATTTAACACTTTTATTCATAAAAAAAAAGTTGAGCCTACGGGACTTCAACCCGAGCCTCCAGCGTGAGTATTACTTAATCCCTTACGATATAGGTATTTCTGATAAACATTATAAATTTTGTTCTTTTTCAAATTGCGAGAAGCACATCAAATGACTTTGCAAGAGAACTTTATTTGAAGCCAACTACTGTTAAGTATTTTTTTTATCAAAATCGGTGAGTCAGAGTACGTGAGATCTTCTTGTAAGCTATCCAGGCCCATATATCTTTCGCTTGTCTATTCTATTTTACCTAATAAAGAAGAAAATAATATAATATTTAAAATGTCTTTGAATGCTCACCATCAGCATAAAAATCATAGGGATGAAAATGTTAGACTTCTCAGCTACTCTGCCTTATTAACGACGTGTAAAGTATTTGTTTATGTACAGTGTAAACTCGAGACCGGTGCACTTGCACACCGTTCAAATAGACACGAGCTAAACGATACGGAGATATTGGACACGATATTTTGTCCATTGTTCAATTTGACACCGTTCAATTACAATAGACGCCTTTCTAAACGACACTATTCAGTTGCACACAGAAAGATGCACACTGTTCTAAACGACACCGTTCAGTTGCACACAGAAAGATGCGCACAATACACCGAAAAATGCACACCGTGCAAATGCACACTGTTCATTTAGACATGAAAATACATGCACAATTTGTTTGTGCATTATATACTTAAAATATACATTTTTGTATATTTAACATATTGAAAAGAATAAATAATATCGATGAATGTTTACTTTAATAGCCTCACTTAAAAAATCAATAAAATTAGATAAGGTTAGGTAGGGTTAATAGGGTTAAGTTAGGGTTTTTTCTTTTAATTCTTTTTTTCATGCAAAACTAAGTCCACATTAGTAATTTTCACATTGTTAGGCGCGGAGCTCTCTAGTTACGTTATAATTTTTAAAGTAGGTATGCAGGGAAAGGAGCTTCGCGAAGACTTTCCCCTGCATCCAGGGTTGGACGGAAAAAACCAGTGGGTGGAAAAAACCATGGTAAATTCCGGTTTTTACTGTCCCGGATTTTATCCAATGGAATAAACTGGTAAAATCTATAAAAATGGCTAATATACATAACACTAAATATATTATATATTTTTATTACATTTTATACAAAAAAAGATATATTTATTTACTTTAATTAATAATGTTAATCACTATGATTTAAAAAACGAAATTATAGTATTATAAAAAACGAAGTATAATATTAAAAAGCCTTTAATTCAAATTAATACATAAAATATATCTGTTTTTAAAACAGACACTTTAAAGATGTTACTAAATTCTTAATCATATTTCTAATAAGAGAGAAAACATAATAGTAAAATTAAAAATTGTTACCAGTGCAGATCTGGTTCGCATTTACCATTCAACATCTTATAACAAAAAATTAACTTATTAGCTATACGGATTCCTAATCTATTACGGATTTTATTTTGGATAAAACTTAAATTGGAAAATACTTTCTCAATTGACGCGGAACTTGCTGGACAGTTATGTACATAAGTGCATGACAAAATTAATAAAATCTGCAGGAAGATGATCACTTTTACTTAATGCTTTCCACCGTTCTAACATTTATATTTTTGGCTTTTTAAAAAAAAAAGATTTTGGAAAGGGTTCAGCCTCTGCTTGAAAGGATATAATTAAAGGTAAAAAATCAGGAGATAATTCCGCTGCATAATTTCGTGCTGTTTCTTCTTGTTTTTTAGACAGTCTTGTAGTATCATATTGCGGATGCAATATGTAAGTTAACATATGCGCAGGTGTAATAGTTTCAGAAAATCTCTTTTCCAAAATATTTTTATATGGTTTCAATTCTTCATTATTCATCAATGATATCCATAAATTGGTACAGTCCGCTATGTTAAACTCTTTAGCTTGACTCTAATATTAAATAAATCATAAGAATTAAAGTAAAAGATTGAAGTAAAATTTAAAAAATAGATTCGAAAGATACATTCAAGTAATTATTCATGTAACATTTTTTATAAGCATGTAAATATTGTATTTTATTATAACTTTAAATAATTAATGTATGTTGAAGTAAAAATAATGAAAGAGAATTGCATTTCTTTTTAATAAATATAACATTTTTTAGTTGTACCTTATCAAGCGCCCTTGTTACATGTATTAATTGGCCGTCCAAAGATTTTGCTTCTTTATAAATCGCAACATTATTAATAATGCGAGCAATCTTGTCATCTATCTCTTTTTCATGTTCATCAGCTATTTGAAGATAAAATTGTCGATTACGAATAAAAGTTTCCAAACATTTTTGTTGACTGTTCCATCTTGTTTCACCAGGTAACTGAGGTTTGCATGATCCTTCACAATTCTTTAGCCATGCTCCTGCACAATGGTGATTTTTGAAGTACTTCTGGACTTCTAAAATACTTGCTGTTAAATCTTTGATATTTTTAATTTTGAAAATTTCTTCACCAACTAAATTCAAATAATGTGAGGCATAACCATATGATACAAATTTCTCATTCTTATATAATTCTGATAATTTTTTTCTCACCATTTTCTTTTCATTATCAGAAACAAAACTCCGTACTTTGCAATTGAATTTTGTAGCGTCTTCTTCAATGGCTTCCTTTGCCAGTTTTAAACAATAATCTGCAGATTTTACGTTACATCCAGAATCAATTGCCGATAAGAAATAAGACGATTCACCAGTAGACAAAATATTGGCAATAATTGGAATATTATGTACATCGCTCCAACCATCTTGCATTAATGTAACTGTTTTCCCATTCAACTCGCTTTGCACTTTATCCATGATTTCATCATTAATTTTACTTAATAAATCTTCAGATAACTGTTTTCTATTTGGAGGTTCATAGCCTGGTCGTAAAACTTGGATAAAATCTTTAAAATGTTTATTTTCAGAGACTCTAAAAGGTATGTTGCAAGCATAAAAAAATTTTGCCATTGCCTTGTCAATTTCTTCTTTATGTGCAGTTGTAGTTTTAATTATCTAATTTGACATCGATGGCTGTTTCAAAACAGAGCATGAAGGTGATTCGATATCAGTTCGTTGTCTTTTATTCGATTCTTTCAAATCATTGTCTAATTGATCTTCATTTATTAAACTAATAGTAGCTTCATCCTTTTGAAACTTATTACACTTTTGAAGATGCTGTTTCAATCGCGGGGCTTTTGCACTTACTAATGTTCCACAAGCAATACATTTCTGTTTATTAATGTTATTAACGGTACATGATTCAAAGCAAGACCACACAGCGTCTTTGTGTCTTCCACCTAAAACGTTTTTCAAATTACTCATATTAACTTGTTAACTAACAACTTTTCACCGATAACTTGTGGAGCGATCTGCTCTTCAAAATCTTTTTCGAGACTGACTCGCGCTTGCCCGATTCGCTCTTATAAGGACGTACTTCAAAGAGTTTTCGTCGGCGAATTGTTTTCGACTTTTCGGCTCACAATACAATGGATCTAACGAGACCCGCGAGCCGATCTAACTGCTAGCCGCGAGCCGATCTATCTAGCGGCGCGCTTTTGATATCAGATCTTAAGACAAAACGCCGGTCTTCCGCGGAAATTTAATAGAAAAGACCAGTTTTTGCCAGTTTTTTCCAGAAAATACCGGTTTTTATCACTGGTATGGACTTTATCCAAAAAAAGTGGAATTTTGCCAACCCTGCCTGCATCCCGCCCACACATTATTATTCGACCTTATAACTTCCACATAGATTTACAACTTAAATTTTACAAATAAATGTTGCATGTGTTTTCGTGTCCAAATAAACGGTGCGCGTCTTTCTGTATGCAACTGAACAGTATCGTTTAGAACGGTGCGCATCTTTTTGTGTGCAACTGAACGGTGTCGTTTAGAACGATGTCTAATTGAACGGTATCCAATTGAACCGTGGGTAAAGTATTGTGAGCAATAACTCTGTGTCGTTTAGTACTGTGTCTATTTGAACGGTGTCTAAGTGCACGCCAAACTGTAACTCTGTGAATCTAACTGTACTTTGCGATTCCTCCTAAACAACAGCCCGTTCATGCAAACTCCTCCTTTAGAGTTTTTATCTTTTATATACAACTTATCAAACAAGCTATGACTCATTTGGAAATCAATTTCGTGTCATCTCCTTTTCGGTTTAATCCTTGTTAATTCATTCCTCTCTATCTACACATGGCGGATGTTATATTTATCATCAAATATCTATGTATGTATATAATAATTATAATGTATTAAAATCATGTCAGTTCATATCGAAATTATCATAATATTGCCTAAAATATTATGTAAAAAAGAAAATCCCATTATGTAAAAAAGATATCGATGACTTTAAAATCTTGGACAGAATAAATTTAAAGAAAATGCCTTACTAATTATAATATACGCCCTTTTGAATTAAGTAATTGCCTTTATCATATTTTACTCTCAAAAACAATAAAAATTTTAAGTGATAAATATAAATAAACTATCTACCTAATGACTATCCTATATGTATACTCTATATACAGGATGTGGAAAAGTATGGAAAACCTGAAAAATCTCGAAAACTATAAGTTTTACAGAAAAATGTTTCAGACAAAAGTTGTACGGTTTTGAAAGGGCCATATGATGGTACCATTGGTGTGACCTTGAATAGCTGCTTGAAGGTCACGTAAAGGTCACTTTTAATTTCTTAAATGGAACACCCTATATTTCATTGTATATTCTTGTAGCTTACCTCGAGAGCTTTCCAAAACACTACAAAAAAATTATATTTCATCAAGAACTTTTTGAGTTATAAGACTTGAAATTTCCCGAACATAAACTACAAAATATCTCGTAAAATATTGATTGATTTTTCAATCATCTTACTTTAATACTTTTTTGAACAGAATAATGAGATGAATCAATTGGTGTAGAAAAAAACAAAAAATTAAGTAATTGCTTATTGCAAATTTATTTTTTGTTTTTTTACACCAATTGATTCATCTTATTATTCTGTTCAAAAAAGAATTAAAGTAAGATGATCGAAAAATCAATATTTTACAAGATATTTTGTAGTTTATGTCAAAATTTGGGAAATTTCAAGGCTTATAACTCAAAAAGTTCTTGATGAAAAAAATTTTTTTGTAGTATTTTGGAAAGCTCTTGAGGTAAGCTACAAGAATATGCAATGAAATATAGGGTGTTCCATTTAAGAAATTGAAAGTGATCTTTACGTGACCTTCAAGCAGCTATTCAAGGTCAAACCAATGGTACCATCGTATGGCCCTTTCAAAACCGTACAACTTTTGTCTGAAACATTTTTCTGTAAAACTTACAGTTTTCGATTTTTTAGGGTTTCCATACTTTTCCCACACTCTGTATACATGTATTTATAGTACAAATTATTATTAACTATTATAATGTAATTCTGACAAGGAGTCGTCTTATATTGTCCAGGCTGAAATAAAAAGCAACTGTTACCAATAGATTAGCTATGTCTCAAAACAAAAATATTTTAAATATTAATTTTCACCGTGCCTCAGAAATCCGAGTAATCGGGTTCCGAAAATGACGCCGTGGTGATACATTTTTTAATAATACTGCTCACTACAATAACTATAAAAAACCTATTTATACAGTAAATTGAATATGAATGACTCACATAATAATTCAATCACATATATATTGAGGTAAGGTTTTATCTTATTTTAATTGTTATCTGACTCAGTGTAATGTTTCAGTATAAGCTTAAGACTTTAAGTTTGTTGAGGTTGTCGCAAGTCCAAAGTCAAACACAAATTATACTTACGAGTTTTACAAGAACCAGAACTTTATTAATACAAAAGATACAAGAGTTATTAATACAAATTAATTTCAAATTTTTAAACTTATTATATTGGGACAGTACACTGGTTCAGATAACAATCAACAGAAGGTGTAACCTTACTTCAATGTATTGTTATCATGTGGATCATTCATACATATACGAAGTTACTGTATAAATAGTTTTGTTTACAGTCATTATAGTGGTATTATAAAATGTATCACCACTGCACCGTTTTTAGAACCCGATTACTCGGATTTCTGATTCACGGTGAGAATTAATATTTGGCATAATTTTGTTTTGAGACATGCCTAATCTATTGGTAATAGTCGTTTTTCATTTCAGCCTAGACAATGTAAAACGACTCCTTGTGAGATATATTGGCATAGAATATCATTTATAACTAGCAATAACACAACATATAATATAATGCAGTTTTTAAATTAACATTGAATTAATAAGTTATTTAAACTTACCTATTTCAAATTATTGACGAAATACATTGAGAACGGCTAATTGTATTGATAACAATGGAAGATTAATTGACGTGTAGCCAGCGGAGCTCTCTGCAATTAAATGAAAATATTTATTATAATTCAGTTTGTATTAAAATTATATTTGACATGAGGCAAAGCGAAAGTATCTTATACACAAGGTATCTCATTTTAATTGTACCTCGATTAACATGGCAGAAAGTGATCGGATGAAAAAATGTTTTAGACAAAGGCTGCTGGGTTTTGAGAGAGATCTGATGTGTGTAGTGTGTCCATCTTGAAGTTATGATATTATAGATATCCTTATTCAAAGTGATTTCAAGGCCAACTTTTGTTTTTCAAACGGAATGGTCTATTTTTGAATTGTTAGAAAATTGTTAGAAAAAATTGTTAGAAAAAAAATTTACGTTAAAAACATAAGGTAACATGTGGAATCAGATTGACCCCTAAGGGTCATGTGAAGTTTATCTTGCTTTCTTGTATGTAAATTAGTTTGGTGAACGAAAACTGACGGTTCTGAGCAATCAAGACCGGTATAACAATGACCAGTCAAGACAAAATCCGAACATGATCCAGCCAGTCATAATCCAGACAATCGAATTTGGTAGTCGTCATTTGTTTCATTGAAAGAAATGACAATCATATGGCTGCTACAGTTCATTCATTGTAAGTAACGCAGACAGACGCACATGATCATCTGTTAACTTTTTTTAGGTATAAGATTAGAGATAAAATTTAGAAATTTTTTATTTCCTTATAATTATTCACCAAATGAAATTGTGGATATAATTGGCATTTTGGATGAGACCAGAAATAATTACTTGGCAGCAGAAAGATTTTATGTTGAAAGATTTCTAGACAGACGCCATCCTAATAGAAGAGTAATGAAGAGAATTTGCGACAGAATTGAACAGGATATTCTTAGAAGAATACGTAAAAAATCGGGCCTTAATGAAGTTACATCATTGACTGTTGTAGTTCGCTGTTTTGAATTCTTAAATCTCTATGAGACAAATTGAGAAGCAACACAGAATATCTAAATCAACAACCAATCGTGTGCTCAAGGCCAACAAGTTCCACCTATACCACATCCCAGCAATTGGAAGAAGGGAACTTCCAATGCCATGTACGTTTTTGTAACTGAAGCTAAAGTCCGAGGAAACTCCAGGTTGCTGATATGCTCTTTTCTGATAAAACCACGTTCAGTAACAGGGGGCGTTAATACACGTAACTGATATTATTCTATAACTGACAACTCAGATGTTAATCCATATTGACAGAGAAGCCAAGAGTTCTAAAGGCAATTCCAAAGGATCTATTAATTGGATAGGCATTCTGGGAGATGTTATTGTTGATCCATATTTCTTTGAAATTGTTGAATCATTACATAACTAAAAGTAATTTTTGAATAAGCGTGCACTTATCACTCATGAGTTATTCCGGACTAAATTTACCTCGATGATTCCGATTTTTTAAAAATTTGGCAGACATATTCTGCCGTCGAAAATATGAGATCCCTATTTTTGGAAAAAAATTAGAGATTTTTTTTCGAGAAGTTGTGTGCGTTGAAAATTGCAAGAAATTGAAAAAAAACGTCGATTATGGGAACATTCAAACTATTTTATTGCAGAATCAATTCGACGGAAACGGAAATAAGGAGTGATTTTTAAAAGGCTTGAAACGTGTTTTACGATGGTATTTTTTAAATTTAAATTTTTAAATAAATAAATTGTTGTTCGGTTGTTTATAACTTTCATTTGCATTTTTCATTATCAACTCCTCGACTTATAATTGAAAAAAAATATTACCGTATTTCCACTTCAATTCTAAAGAAATCATGAATTTTTCAAAATGGAGATGGAATGGACACTATTTTTAAAAAATTACTGAAAATTAAGCGCCGCGCCGCCGCCGCTCGGTGCCCAGCGGGTGGTGTATCAGTATACCTGAACGCTCGTGCTCGGCGGCTTGTGTTTGTCCAGACAGGATCGTCAGTGCAGTTTAATTGTTGGGTAAAATGGTAAATATTATACAGAACATGTAAATTAGTGAATAAAGTATATGTTTTTATTCTTTGTTTTAACATAGTTTTAACAGTCGACGTAGTAGCAGACGATGTTATTTTAACTTCGATTTTTTCGTTTCGTTGAGGAATGAATGATATTTTACAGTCCCTTGAATCATTTTGGCTTTGTTAAATCGTTTGTTCAATATATAAAATTTTTTTGTTTTTATATTGGGCACTCGCTTCATCAGAAAAATAATAAATTGTACTCAAAGCACCTAATGTTTTTTTTAAAAAGGTAATAAGACCACGCTGAAATAAGTGAACGATTATTTAGCGAATAAAAACAAAAAAAAATTTATAAATGTATGTTTCAAATTTTTCAAATTTTAAAAAATCGGAATCATCGAGGTAAATTTTTTATGAAAATCGTCCTGTTTGACGTGGAATGACTCTCATGTGTATTGTTTGTCCAGTGGGACAACGACATACGAATTACGACTGTTGGGAAATTCGGTTTCTTTCTTATCTGTCTCAGTCATTCGCTGTGAGAGCGCCGTCCATACGTGTGTATTCTTAAAACATGTCTTGTGCTCCGTTACTTAATCTTTAATAATGACAGTTTAATTGTATTTGTGCTAAAGTATTAAATCCGAACTTACTTTGTGTTTATGAACAACTATTTTTGTGTTTATTGGTGGACAATGTACAAACTTTCGTAGAATATATTATATCCTTGGTCATGCAGCGATCACGTGCTCGAACTCATCCAGAGAGAATAAGTTTGTTCTATGAATATTCATAGAATAATATTGAAGAATGTTTGAATATTCCTAGAATATTCTTACATGATACTTCAGAATTCTTGTGGACCTCCAATGGAACATTAGAAATAGATAAAATGTCACATTCTGAAAACATCCTATGAATATTTTATATAGAGTATTTTATGAATATTTTATCTCTTTATATAATATTTTAATAATATTCCGTAAACATTACGAGAACATTTTTTGAATATTAAATAAGATAATTATTTCAGAGAACAGTCTACGTATTTTTATGGAATAGTCTAATGATGCCGTATAAAAAAATGAAAAAAAAATACAGGGTTCTCAAAAAGTCCGAGAACGCTAAAATATTTCGAAAACACTAAGCTTTAAAAAAAAATGTTTCAGATAAAGGTGATAGAGTTTAAATTTATCTATTTATTGATATTATCAGTTTGACCTTGGGTATGGTCAACAAGGTCACTTTCAATTTTTTAAATAGAACCCCCTATCTTTTATTGCATATTCTTGTAGCTCATTTCAAGAGCTTTCCAAACCACTGTAAATAAAAAATTTTTTCATTAAATATTTTTTAAGTTCTAAAGCTTGAAAGTGACCGCCGGCATTATCATTACCCAAGGTGTACCATGTGGAGGTTGCAAGGTCAGATTTACACCTCTTGTCTGTGTGTGTGCGTGTGCGTGCCCGTGTGCGTGCCCTTCTTCTTCTATTTCCCCCTAATGGGGCTGGCACCTGATCTCTGGCGAGACTTCAATACGGCCAAATAACACTAACGGTGAAGGAATCAAACATGTAAAGGATGAGACTCATAAGTAATTTTCACTCTCGTATATAATAATCGCGTGGGTCCACCCGAGCACACGAGGTGACACAGGCGGCAGAGGATTACATAAATAGTAGTGGATAACACAAAATATTAGTGCTTTTAAAGCGAGGAAACTAAAGCGGTTGATTGCATTAGCAATCCTCAAAAAATATTTCCCGGGAAGAAACACGCTAAAACACGTCCGAACACGTTCGCCGCCAGATTGCGAATCCCCGTGTGCGTACCCGTGTGCGTGCCCGTGCGCGTGTGCGTGTGTGCGCGTGCGCGTGCACATGTGCGTATGCGTATGTGTGCAATGAATTAATACTCAATAAACATTAAGACATTCCATGTATGTCGTATGTATATACATATGTATATACATATATGAATATTTTATATTCTATGTATATGTAAAGAATGGTATATAAGATATATTTCATGAATGTGCAATGCACATTCATGGTATGTACATGGGGTATATCCCGAGGATGTACATTACACATTCGTGGCATATACATGCGATATACTCGAAAAATATGCATTACACATTCATAGTATGTACCTACATACGTGTATCCCATACAGCACACAAATGTTGAAGCAACATCTCCGAAATATTGCGTTATAATATTGCAATGTTACACCAACATTGTAAACTATGTGTTATTTTCAAAATGTACATATTTAAATTAAGAGCATCTATTTCATAAATTAGATGCCTTATTGAGGTTACATTCAACGCATTTACGCGAAGAAGCGTCGTGCTTTGATTAGTTAAAAGATGAACTTTAAGCTTATTTATATAGTTTCCGAAACGTACTTTACTTACGAGAAAACGAATAATCCTTGCGACTCTTAGCGGCATGAGTCGAACTTATGCGAGTTTATGGATATCTAACCTAACCGAGAAAGAGCACTTTCTTGCAACGCGGTGACTTTTCTATGAAAGGATTTTATAAAAACTTTAAAATGATATTACTTATTTTGTTACACACATTGCTACATACATATATATCCATTAATGACTAATTTCTGCATAATTCAAAATATATTATAAGAGATTTTACAAGTATATTCTGAGGAGATACATACAAGAAGTAATACTATACGAGATATTATAGGAATTCTCTGTAAATTATGTACATGATATATATTCATAGTATGAATTCAGAATATTTGATTGATATCATGTGCTGTTTCGATTATAATTTATTATTCAATGTTCTTTCAATATTGTAGTGATATAAAGAATTTGTTCAGTATTTTAAGTTTACCGCGTTCTTTACCACGCGCTCGTCGCGTGCCGCCTTGCGGGGCACATAGACGCCGCCACTCGGGGGTACTCGGGCCCCTCTCGACCGATCTCGGTTATTAGCGCTCGCCGGGACCGGAACCAGACGCTGCAAGCTCGCTGCCGGTTAACAACGCATCGCGACAATTTATATACGTCTCAACAATTTATACGTTCGCGTTTGTGATACAAGCTGATGTACGGATACTCGCTGGATTGTCGAATAAATATATTAGCAAAGAGAAAAGGCTAGTTTCTCGACCACGCCCGATCCTGGAATACGCGGGAATCATCGCGTGGAAATCGCCGTGCAAGTCGCACGTGCGGTACTTAACAGAATTAATGTAAGAAAATCAGCATAAATTTAACATTGAAAAAATATTGATATCTTAACACTCAACATTGCAACGTCTCAGCAATGTTATTTTAACTTTTGAGCTGTATGGGGTATATACAGGCAGCGGTCTAGTTCGAATATACATATAATATTCTATATACATCTATAAAAGTATATTCATATACATCTATAAATTATATATACATATATTCTATATACTATATTATATATACAATATATATATATATATATATATATATATATTATATATACAATATTCTATATACATCTATAAATATATCTACATCAGCATAATACGTATATACATTTGATGTATATACATTTCATGTACATGAGATATATTCTATGTATAGGCAGTAGTCTCGTTCGAATATACGTGTTATGTATATTCATACAATATTCTATATACATTCCTAAATGTATCTACATCAGCAGATATAATATGTATATACATTTGATGTATATACATTTCATGTACATGAGATACATTCTATGTATTAATATACAGACAGTAGTCTCGGTTGAATATACAAATCATGTATATCCATTCAATGTCCTACGTAATTATCCATAAATACACGTACATTTGTGTATATTCTTTGTATGTACATAGTATGTACAGCATATTTTTTCACATTATGAATATTCCATGTATATACATAGGATATCAAATATTTACTGGGTAATATCTGAATAATAATATCTAAATCTTACCATCATTAATATTAGATTCTGACTTGTCTAAGGTCTGGATTTCCATTTTACGATGTAATTTCGTTGTAGTAGTTGATGTAGTAGTAAATGTTCCTGTACAACAAATATCATGAATCTATTAGTTGAATAAACAATCTTGTAGGAATACATAATAAAGAAAAAACATTTTAATAAATTGTATTTCTAATTGTTTTGCGTTTATATTAAAAAATGGCATTGTATTGTTATAATAAGAAAATAAAATAATTTGTTATTGCTAAAGGAGGATGCCAAAAATCAATGGAAAATTGTTTAACGTGTCGCAGGTCAAAACAGATGTCAATCGAGAGATTTTGGAGAGTAGGTTAAAGTTTTCAATGAGCACGTCACGTGCGCCCTATACAAGTTTATAGGTCATGAAATTTCAATTAGCCGTCACCAAAAGGAGGCTCTCTGTGGCGAATGGATCTGACAACTTAAGCTATGTTTGAAAACATTTACGATCTGACTCGATTTTGCTTTTTTTAAACAAATAGTTTATATACCTGAGTATATAAACGTTAAATAATATATAACATTAATATACATATTTTTACATATGATGTAGGAGAATTAACAATAACTCGATTGATCGATACTTTGAACTTTCGTGAACTGTAACATATGAAGGACGCACCTAACAACTTTGTGCTCAATGAAAGTTTTTATCTACTTTCCGAAACCTTTCAATTGACACTTGTTTTGATCTGTGACGTGTTTAGCAATTTTTGGCATCTTACTTATCATAAATGACACTATTTGACAAAAAGTGATTTTTCTTCGAACACCGAGAATAATCATTTCACATAATTTTTTAAACGCTGAACACGAATCCGTTCGTCAAATTGTTCCGTCACAATTTTGAGAAATTTGCAATTAAAGCTACAAAAATGGGCTATTCTTACATACTTTGTCATGTTATATAATAATTACGATATGTGACGTGATAGGGAAGTTTCTTTATAATCAAAATTAAGTGTTGTTAGGACTTTCAGTCCTCAAAAGAAATTTTCTCTAGCACGTCACGTACTATAATTATAACAAGGCAAAATACATAAAAATAGCCTGTATTTTTGCAAATTTAACTGCTAATTTCTCAAAATTGTGATGTGATAGAGCAATATGACAAACGGATTCGCGTTCAGCGTCTCAAAAACTTCAAGAAATGATTATTCTCGTTCCGGTGTTTTTTTTTTGTCGAACAGTGTAATCCGTACCGTCATTACAGACGCTTCTTATTTTTATTGTAATCAGTACCGTCAGGTTGTAGACGCCTCTGATTTTTATATATAATATACAATCATGCAGTTTTATATATCAATTTTATATAATTAGTACTATCAAAATAAATGCTTCTGATTTTGATGATACATACCATTAAAAATCAGAGCTGAGAATCTTTGAAATTATGTTATTTCAAGATTCTATTTCTTAAGACAAGACTTTACTTTTCACTTTACAGTTTATAACTTTGTGATCTTGTCTAATTATCATTATCATGACATTGTCCGTCTCACTCGTCGTTTGTCGTGAGACACGGTACAAGTACACGATTAGGATCCAAAATACACAGAACACTCTGTATACTAATACGCATCTTTCAAGTAACACTATCCAACTGTCACTCACTAATCGAAATAAAAGAAAACTTTGCACATTTATAAAGGATTGAAAAATATTGAAAATGCGGTTTTTTTATTTTTCCCCAAAATGCTTTTTAATCCCTTGATTGTTGGAGACAAATTGTACCTTATCCCTTTCAGTCATAGTGTGACATATATGTCACACCTACACTCTCTCCATTTTTCGATCGTATTTCGTAGAATTCATCGATTTTCATGATTCTTTTTTACTTATCCCTTATTTGAATGTTCAATTATAATATTTGTTCAGTGAATTCATTAATAGTTTTTTTGGTTATAAGCAAATTAAGACGAAAAAATCCGTTTTTTTTACGTTAAATTCGTTACTGAAAAAAAATCCTCTTTAAACATACTGCTTTTTTTACCTATATTTATGTTTTTTTACCTATATTTATGTTTTTGAGGTCTCTGATCATAAATCCGCCATTAGATTTGCGAATTTTTTTTATTATAAACAAAATATTGAAGAAAATATGATAGCAAAAAATGAGAATTTCTAGAATTTAGGTAAAAATTTGATAATTTGAACGTTATTTTTCTACAAATATATAGTTTTTCATTTTATTATATTTATGTTTTTGAGATCGCTTATTACCAGAGACCGAATCGTGGAGTCGTTTTTTCCATTCCACGCGCGTGTTAGCGGTCGAGCGCCGCGAGAAGCAGTACCGTGTATGTGAGCCGTGCCAGTGTCATTTTTTTCAAATCTGATGGTAGTGGATTCAGAAACTGAAAAGACTATTAGATATTAAATTTTATGTAAAGAATACTAATTTTTGTAGAAATTTAGGATTAAGTATCCTTTTAATCCGCCATATTGTGTCCGTCATCTTGGATCTAATTTTTCCAAAAATTTGATGGCAGATGCGAACTCAGCGACCTCAAAAATGTATACAATTATACTTTTTGTAATGATTCGACCATTCCCTTAATTGTGTGACTCAAAGGGTTATGAGCCAAAAATGTGTTGACACCAAGTAATTCTGATGGTCACAAAATTCAGTATTCTAAGGTTTTTTGGGTAAATCCGAATGAGATATCAAAATTCCAAAATTCAAAACTGCGGACACCAATTTTGAAAAATCAACATATTTTCATAAAACTCGGAATCCTAAGGCTTCTTGGGTCGCTGAATCCGAATATGATATCAAAATTCCAAAATTAGGATACTGAGAGTTCATCCAGCCAATGAAGGCAAGATTGAAAATCTACCCAGCCAATGAAGGCAAGATTGAGTCTACTCAGCCAATGAAAGTAAGATATGCTGTACGTCGATTTATCAAGGAAATAATATTAGGTCAATCGAAAAGTTCCGTCTGTTTTTTTTAAAGTTTATAGCTTTATCAAAGAAACAAAATGAAAAAGTACCTTAATTAAAATATTGTCCATCATTGGCGAGGACTTTTTCCCATCTTTCGGGCAGCAAGCAAATTCCGCGGCGAAAGAATGACTCATCTTAGGAGGCTATCCAATCAGATCCATTTTTCGACATCTTCATAAGAATTGAAGCGTTCCTCAGCAAGTGCGTGTGCCATCGACCGAAACAAATGATAGTCGGAAGCAGCACAGTCTGGTGAATAAGCCGCATGGGGTAGCACTTTCCAGCGAAGTATTTCTAATGATTCTTTCACCAATTTTGTCATGAAGCAAAATCACTTTATGCTGTCTTATTTCATATTCTGGTCTTTTTTCGTGCAATGCTCGGCTCAAACGGATAATTTGTTCTCGGTAGAGATCCCCTGTAACTGTTTGACCAGGTTTTAACAACTCATGGTATACCACATCTTGCTGATCCCATCAAATACAGAGCATTGCCTTCTTTTCATGGATATTCCGCTTTGGCGTCGATCTTGAGGTTGGTCAGGGTTACAAATGGTTTCCGACGTTTGGAGTTGTCAAAATAAATCCATTTTTCATTCCCAGTGATAATGCGGTGCAAAAACCCTTTCTTTGTTGCCTAACGAGCAGAATTTCGTAGATGGTTTTTCGTCTTTCAATGTCTCTCGGTTTCAGTTCATACGGAACCCATTTTCCCTCCTTGTAGATCTTCCCCAAAGCTTTTAAACGATTGGAAATTACAGATTGAGCACAATTTAATGTTTCTGCAAGTTGATTTTGCGTTTGACATGGATTTTCATCCACCAATGCCTGTAATTCCTGGTCTTCGAATACTCTTGGGCGTCCAGGCTCTTTGTCCTCCACACCAAAATCATCACTTTTAAAGCGGCGAAACCATTCTCTGCATGTTTTATCGGAAGGAGCGCTATCGCCATAAACTTCTACAAGCATTCGATGAGCTTCAACTGCAGTTTTTTTCCAATTGAAGCAAAAGATTAACACTTTGCGCAAATGATTTGGCTCAAATTTCGACATTTTCGATACAATAAAAAACAATTTTACTAATTCAAATGTATACCTTTATGTACAGAATTTTATTCACAGATGTTGCTTGATTAAGATTAAGCTTGGTTTAGACATTACAATTACTGACAGTTCTAACTATAGCTATTCGCCGCTAGATGGACGGAACTTTCCGATTGACCTAATATAATCTATGTGGCCACCAAACGCAAGATAAAATCTGCTGGGAAAAATAAATAATCTTTATGATTATTATTTCATATGACAATAGTGTGGCAAATTTCCGTCTTGTATTGCAAAAAAAAGCAGAGAGATTTTGTATACCAAGCACATTTAATTACTGCAATTTTATTGCACAAAATATAGTCTGTTCTAGCATTTTTAAAGCATTAATCAACAGGTGCCTCATACATATCTGGTTTATCTGAAATGTAACCGTTTTTCTACCAAGCATATTTAAACATGTTCACTAAGCGCAGGGATGAAAACTGGTTATGTATTAGTGATTGAATTTTCAAAATATTGTTTCTTAAATGTAAGTTAATTTTATAATTGTACAAAAGACCCAAATCTGAAAAGTGCTTCAGAAAATTCTTCCATGGCCTAAATACATATACATTTAATGGTTCTATTAAGCCAATCGTTCCAGCAGGTATAGTGAGAATTTTTACCTCTTTAGTGCCCTTATCTGTATTGTCAAATGTTTTCTCTGTTGACCCCGTCGAAGAGTCCAGACATAAAACAGATCTCTCACCAGCTACAGATAAGAAAGCATTTTCGAACCATTTAATGACAAGGTTACATGTCAGTTTCTCAGATTTTGAAGGGTAAACACAAATATTACACAACACAAAAATTACACAAAAGAAAGTGGTCTGTCCGACGGACCAGACCAGTATATCCTTATGTATTTTGACCCGCTGAATCCGAATCCGAAGTCAGAATTGTCGTAGAGCTTTTTTAAGGCTTTTTTTCATCCCTACAACCTAACTTTTTTTAAAGGTTAGGTTAGTTAGGTTGTAAGGGTGAAAAAAACTCTATGACAATTCTGACTTCGAATTCGAATTCAGCGGGTCAAAATACATGTATACTGGTCTGGTCCGTCGGACAGACCACTTTTTTTGTGGAGCTTTTTAAAAAGTAGGTTAGTTAGGTTGTAGGGGTGAAACAAAAGCCTCTATGACAATTCTGACTTCGGATTCGGATTCAGCGGGTCAAAATACATAAGGATATACTGATCTAGTCCGTCGGACAGACCACTTTTTTGTGGGGCTGTGTTATCAGCTTTTTAAATTAATTTTTCTACTATAGGTCCGAATTCTCCGTTTGTTTCTTGCAAGACTATCAGTAAAGGAGATTTCAATATGCCGTCTGCAGATATAATCGATTGTATTGTGTAACTATGGGTTAAGAAGTTTAAAGATTGAGCAACATATTCAATCTTTAATGATCTCTTTAAGGAAAGTGTACGACCAGCATATGTTTCGAGATTGAAACCCGATTGATCGGATGTAGACATTGGCTTCTCCTACTGCATGAATCTGTGATTTTATTTTGTTTACAAAGTTATAAGTCTCTTGCGATAGTTCAATTCTACTGAACGACTGTGTTTGAGTCACAAACTTATTTATTTCTCTTGAAACAATTCCATGACATATTTTTAAATTATGCACTCATCTCGATAAAGCCTTAAATAATGTGGAAGGCAGTTGAACATCTTCTCTGGCCATCAAAGCCCACCTTTTCAGATCTACATCGTGAATAGATAGACATCTATCAGATGTACTATTAAATTGTTTTAAAATATACTTGCAAATATGAAGTAATTTGTTAGTTCTTGGCCCACCATTATCTACGTGCTCTTTCTATCTCTATAGCATCCTCTGATGTTTAACTTTTACGAATCGATGTTGCATTGTTTCTAAACTTCTTCTTTTTTCTTCCCTGAACGCCAAAATTCTATTGTCCTTTTCTTATATTCAAGAGGTACAAAATCTTCTGATTCTTCATTGACTTGGACAGAGTTTTGAAAATCATTGTCTGGCTCATCTTTAATTATAACAGCTTCAGGAATTACGCTAGAATCATTGTAGCATAAAGTATCCATGAATAATTGACTATCAGCAGAATTTTTTATCAGATCTGCTAGATAAAAAGCAAACTACTTTCCTCAGTAGTTATACTGGATTCGACGTTATATACTGGATTTTCAAAAATGCGATCCAATAAATTCAAAGTATTTTTTGGATTCATCGGCATCATGAGGTTCTAATTGTAAGTTTGCAGTTGAACAAAAACAATGATATAATAACAAAAAGGTTAAATAAGCATGTATACGTTTTTAAATACTATATCCAAATGTCCATCACAGACATTAGTCATAAAAATTTAGGGAAAACTGCTTTTGTCAATGCTTGATGTACGATGATTGTTAGTAAAAAATCTTAATGGGCAGTCTTATGAACAGTTGTAAAATGTAGGTTTTAATATTTAAATGTTTCAGGATGTGCAATTTACGAACAGATTGATATGTAATTCTATAAAGAGCCAACTGCAATAATTTTGACCACTAGAAAATTAGAAATCAGAGTTTGATTTACAAAAATAGATCGATATTAACGATCAATATTAATTATTATCAGCATATTAGCACTAACGTTTTAATTTTTCTATTGAAAGGTAATAACCTGACAAAACTATAGTTTTTAATTTGTAGGACAAAATATATGCTTATAAAAATGTATAACTTTTGCAAATTTTATGATAAATATGTCGGATGCAAAATTTGAAAATGTTATTTTACTTATAATTGATATTTATGGGTTTTAGAAGTCATTAACAATAAATCTGGACGATAAATTTCATGAAATTTATAATGAAAGAAACAAAATAGTGTTTCCAATATGGCAGATGAAGAATCGAAAATGTTTTTATTGTAACAAGAATAAATGCTTTGGGATTTTCGGATTACCGATTACAAACTAAAAATCTGTTAAAAAAATCTATAAACAAAAATACAAAATTGCGGAGCAATATTTCGGACAGGTTTATGGGTTTAATCTTTGGAAGCATACATTTTTTTGAATTTATCGAATTACGTTGATAAGTGTTATTATTTTTTTGGAGGTGATTACAAATCTAGGATCAATTTTCTAAAATTTAAAATGGCGGAGGCAATATGGCTGACAAACTCGGTTTCTTATTTTAGAATTTTCATATCATATTAGGATTCAGCGACCCAAAAAAACCTTAGGATAGAACCGAGTTTTATAAAAATATGTTGATTTTTCGAAATTGATGTCCGCCATATTGGACCCATTATTTTGAATTTTGGAATTTTGATATCATATTCGGATTTAGCGACCCAAAAAACCTTAGAATACCGAGTTTTGTGACCATCAGAATTACTTTATGTCAATGCATTTTTGGCACATAAAAGACAATTTGTCTGCAACAATCAAAGGGTTAAAAAGTATTTTGGAGAAAAATAAAAAAACGCATTTTCAATATTTTTCAATGCTTTATAAGTGTGCAAAGTTTCACTCCGATTGGTGAGTGACAGTTGGGTAGTATTACTTGTTAGTTATTTGAACATGCACATACTAAAAGATTTTGACCAGTGCAAAAAGTTTCTAAAAAAGAATAATGACATCTTTGTCACTAGAGCTGATAAAGGTCAAGTTACGGTCGTTATGGAAAAGATCACTTATATTAATCAAATGACTGAGATTTTTAATGATAGTGATACTTACAGACAGATTAAGAAAGATCCAATTAACAGTATTACAACGAAACTTAATAACATGATAAAAATGTGGTTTACTAACAAAATTATTGATGAAAACACATACAAGTTTTTAAACTGCATCAACAGTAATCTCCCAAGATGTTACGGATTGCCAAAAATTTACAAGATTGGCTCCCATTTGAGAATTATCGTCTCATCACTCGCAAAATCTTTACATACGATTCTTGAGGAATCAATAAAAAAGCCAAAATCTCATATCAAAGACAGTTGGCCTTTTGTGGAAGTTATCAAGCAAAAGAAAATTGAGCAACATGAAATATTAGTATCTTTAGATGTTACAGCTCTCTTCTAATATCCCGAAAGAGTTAGTTCTACAGGGTATCGAAAAGAGATGGGATGATATTTAAAAAATTACTGAACTTACACTATCACAATTTATATGGATTTGATTTTGAGTTCCACTAGCTTTTCTTTTAATAGTAAATATTATGAACAAATTTTTGGCAGTCCTATGAGCACCCCTTTCATCCCTAGCTAATAAGCTGACATTGTTATGGAAGATCTTGAAACAGAATGCCTACAGTTATTATATATTTCGATGTGAATACTTATTTTAGATATGTATAGACATTTTTTTAATATTACCAATATCCGAACTTAATACAGTCGCGAATATTTTTAACAATTACCACCTACGCCTCGAATTCACGTATGAAATTGAAAGTAATAAATCCTTGAACTTCCTTAATACATCAGTTATTAGAGAGGGGAACAACCTTATAATTAATTGATATAGAAAACCTACATTTTCTGGGAGATATATCAATTTCTTTTCTAGTCACTCACACCAACATAAGATAAATATCGTTAATTTGTTAGACCAGGCGATTTTATTGTCCAATGAAAGATTTCATAAAAATAACATTGAAATCATTAAAGGCTTCTTAATAAATAACTGTTATTCTGAATGTTTAATTAACAAACATATAAAAAGGAGACTTTTGTTATTAAAGAATAAAACAATCACATGTGATAAGAAAGCAATAAAGTTAAAGTTGGACAATGGTAAATTTTTGGTTATCCCTTGTTAAGGATCCCGCGCGTTTATTCAGATTCGGGTATCGACCGCGATTCATCGCGGTAAATTAGTGGGCCCTCAGGCTGCCATGAGCGCCCTCGATCGTTATCGATCGCGCGTTACTTTTCACGGTACTTTTCGCGCTTTATGACGCGAATGAGGCGAATCCGAACTTCCGTAAGGAACGTCGAGCTAGCGTATCGTGCTGCCAGTTTGTACTCGATAGACAATAAATCGTATATTTGAATGTAAAAGGTGAAGAAGTTATTTCCTCGGCCACGTAGATGTGAAGCATTCTTTCCGCGGCATACACGTGATGGATACAAGACCTGACGAAGCAAGACGTCACTAAACAATTTGGTCCTTCGAGCCGGATTACAAGAGACGTCCACCATTGTCTACGAATCTTTCGTAGATCTTTCGAGACGAGGGCATTTCCACGACACGAGTACTCCACGAGACTCTCGCAAAGAGAGACTAAATCACAACAAGTTATCAAGTATTTATGAGCCACGAGCTCGTGATTTTAACAGCTGAGATCACGTACGCGGGCGCTACGACGATTGTATTATCAAGGGAAAATTCTACGAGGACGAATATCCTCGTGCGAGATCACCTAGCGTAAGCAGCATATTATTCGCAAGGCTACAAGGAGCAACAAATATACCTGCAAGAGGCAGCGGTACATCGAGGACGGTGCTTCCAGGACGGTGTTTCCCGTGCTGAGAGGATACGTTCGTGGGGAGACAAGGACAGCGCGCTTGCAGGGAGACAAGAACAGTGCGCTTGCAGAGGGACAAGGACAACGCATTCCGCCGAGCGACAAAGACAGCGCGCGCGCGCGCCCCGACTGTTGCGTTAGTCGTATCAGCGCGGCATAATTGCGAGGTAAGGAAAGTTATTTGATCGCGGTGCCAACCAATATTCGACCTCATTTATATTGGCACTATAATTACAGCTTTCTTTCTCGGGAGCGGAATTCCAAAGGACTTATTCTGTATAGATAATACCTTTTATTCAGTCTTTGCTTTAATACAGAAAGCTTTCTATTCAGACATACCATGTGCTTATCGATAGCGAACAAGACAGAGAGAGCGTAGTAAAAAAAAAAGAATATATATATATATATATATATATATATATATAATATAGGGTGCGGTGATTCCGCGCTAGTTACATGACAATTTCCCTATTGAATCTATATAATGAAAGATAGACTAAAAAAAAACTTAATATAACTTATAACTTATACTTAAAACGTAAACAAAAACAATCAATTTTTTCTATGGATTATAATTCCAACACTCCTCCTTAATCCATGGAAATTAAACTACATCTATCTCGTAGAGTTATGAATCTATTTTTTGCTAAGCCCTTTGTAAATAAATCTGCTAACATGTTTTCAGTTGGGCAATATTCGCAAGCAACTAGTCCTTTGTCAATATAGTCCTTTACAAAGTGAATTTTTGTATCTATGTGTTTTGTTCTATTACTTAATTTTCCGTCAATAATTAATCTTAGAACGCTTTGATTATCTTCATGAATGATGGTCGTCTTGTGTCCCGTCCAGTAGAGATCTTCTAAGATTCTTTGAAGCCATATGGATTCCTTGCATGCCTCGGATAAAGCGATGAACTCTGCTTCGGTCGATGATAATGCGACGCATGTTTGGCGCTTGCAGCACCAGCTAATTGGACCACCAAGTATAAAAATAAAGCCACTGTTGGATTTTCGGCTTCCACGATCTTCTGCCCAATCTGCGTCCGCAAATCCTATCAGTTTTTTCTCTTCTTTATCGCCACTCAGTTTTAAGCGTAGGGATGATGTTCCTTTAAGGTATTTTATGAGATTCTTCACGTGTTTCCAATCGGTTGTTGTTGGGGCTGCTATCTTTTGTGATAAGATTGCAACCACGGTTGCGATGTCGGGTCTGGTATTTATTGAAAGATATAACAGGCATCCGATTGCAGTACGATATTTGTCGTTAGTGGGTAGTTTATCATCTGGATCGCTGTGATATGATGGGCTTAATGGGATGTCGCAATGCTTGGCCTTGTCCAGTTCGAACTTTCTTGCTATGCTCCAGATATATTTTTCTTGATCGAGTAAAAAAAAGTTCTTGAATTTTGTCACTCTAATACCCAAGTAGTTGGCCACGTATCCAAGTTTTTCGACTTTGAAATTTGCCTTCAGTATTTCTTCAATCCATTGAATGGCTTTCATTGATTCGCTTGCCACTAAGATGTCGTCGACATATATGAGGATGTATAGGTTGTAATGCACCTCATGATATGTATACAGACAATTATCCGCTTTACTTTGACTCAGTTTAGCATTAACCAAAACGTTGTGTAAGGTTTCGTTCCATACACGAGCTGATTGTTTTAATCCATATATGCTCTTATTCAGAAGGCATACTTTTTCGGCTCCTTCAGTTGTGAATCCGGGTGGTTATCGCATGTAAATCTCTTCCTGTAATTCACCGTTTAGAAATGCTGTCTTTGCGTCGAAATGATATACTGCCATATTACGGGTTGCAGCAATGGAAAGTAGAATACGAAGTGTTGTGTGCCTTGCAACAGGAGCAAATACCTGATCATAGTCCATTCCGAATTTTTGATTAAAACCTTGGGCTACGAGTCTGGCTTTGTATTTCTTGACTTCTCCATTGGCATCTGTTTTTAACTTGTACACCCATTTGCAACCAATCAAGTTTTTGTTTCTAGGTAAGTCCACCAATGTCCATGTTTTATTATCTACTAGCGACCTGATCTCCTCCTCCATGGCAAGCATCCAATTATTTTTTTGTTGACAAGAAGTTGCTTCGTTGTAATTGGTTGGTTCGCCATTGATAACAATATTGATTTCCTCGATGAGACGTCTAGGAGGAATATTCTTCGTTACACGATCAGAGCGTCTAATCGGAGTAGCCTGAGTAGATTCATAATTGTCGTTCACTAAAGGATCTTTGATTGGGTGTCCTGATGCCGCTGCATTAGATTCATCATCGTTGTCTGAATTATCTTGAATAATTGAATTATCATTATTCACGGGAGGTTCTTTTTGATCGTTGCTGCGAGGTAAATCGACTTCGATGAATGTTTCATTTTTATATCCTTTTTCAGTGTTGTTAGTTTTAGTATTTCTTTTGAATTTAGTTGATAATTGTTCTCGTTTTTCTTTATATGTGTCATCTATAAATTTTACATCTCGAGAGATTATAAGTTTCTTAGAGATAGGTACATACATTCTATATGCTTTTGATTCCATGTCGAAACCCATTAATTTTCCGTTCAACGCTTTTGATTCAAGCTTTCTTCGATGTTCATCAGGGATTTTAACAAAACAGCTTGCTCCAAATCTTCTTAAGTTTGTGTAGATGGGCTTTTTGTTATACCAAAGTTCATATGGTGTTTTTGTTACGTTCTTCCAAATTAGGCGATTCTGTATGAAGTTTGCGGTTGTTACTGCTTCTCCCCAAAATAGATGTTCCAAATTGGCGTCTGTAAGCATGCATCGTGCCATTTCGATTAATGTTCGGTTTTTCCTTTCAGCTACTCCGTTTTGTGCTGGTGAATACGGTGCAGTGCGTTGTATCTTGATACCGTTTTTGTTTAAGTAATCGATAAACTCTGTGTTTAGGTATTCTCCTCCTCGATCCGTCCGTATTGCTTTGACTTTTCTGCCAAATTCATTCTGCAGAAGTTCATGGAAATCTTTGAATTTCTGAAATGCTTCGGATTTCTCTTTTAACAAGTAAATCATAGTAAATCGAGAGAAATCATCAATAAAAGTGAGAAGATAACGTTTACCTGAATGAGTTTTTGTTTGCATTGGCCCGCAAATGTCGCTGTGAATGAGATCTAATGTATTTGTAGATCGGTTCTCTGATTCCTTCGGGAAGGGTAAACGTGTCATCTTAGCTTCAATACATGTGTTACATTCAGTCGTATAATTACAGTTTGATCCGCAGTTTACTAGCTTCATTTCCTCGACGAGATTGCTTGTTGGAATCTTCTTTACAGCTTCTATGTCACGATGACCTAAGATTCGATGCCATTGATGAATACAAAATTTTTGGTTATTCGTTACTCGGTTTATTTTATTTACTGTTCGCATGCTATAAAGATTTTCCACGATGTCACCAACTGCGATTTGGCGGTTGTCGTGATCCATATTAATTTCGCAAATGTCTTTATGAAACTGAACTTTAAATCCTTCATTTGCCAATTGTTTAACTGAAATTAAGTTTGATCCAATTGAAGGCACATATAATACGTTCTCCATCATTACTCTTGTTGAAATGCCGTTATTGTTCAGGAAATTTACAATGATTTTCCCTCTACCGGATGCTTTCACTATTTGTCCATTGGCAACACAAATACTTTCCGAATGTTTTTCGTCAAAGTCAATGAACCATTCGCGTTTACAGCTAATATGACATGTAGCTCCCGAGTCTAAAATCCATCCATTAATTTTACCAATTAGGAATAGTAATTCATGAGAATCGGTGTCATGTTCGACTATATTTGCTTTTAATTTAGTTTTATTTGAGTCGCTAGACAACCCTTTTCTTTGTTTCCATTTTTCAAACTCAATACATTCACTTTGACGATGGCCTTTGCGTTTACAAAAGTGGCATTTAATGAATTTCATAGTTAACTCATTGTTTGATATTTTCATTGCTGTTTCTTCATTGATGCATAGTGGAATATCACGTTCTTTACGTCGATGATACTCCTCGATTATCTTCGATCGAACAAAGGATAAAGTTAATTCCGTCTCCGATCTTGCTTCCAGTGCTGTGATTAGCGAATCGTAGCTGCTCGGAAGAGAACCAAGTAATGTTGCACACATGAAAAATTCAGGTTTCAACTCGTCACCTAGTGCTAATAGTTTTTGAAACAATTCATTCATGTGATTTACATGTGCTTCAACATCACTTGATTCATCTGCTCGTTGTTTCATAATTGTACGGAGTACTCTTACTTTGCTACCTGATGTATCTCGTTCATGAAAATCCTTTAATGCTTGCCAAGCGTCTCTGGCATGTATACAGTTACGAACGTGTTGTATTTGGTCATCTTCGATCATTAATGAGATTATTGCCAAAGCTTTTTCGTCCGCTTTGGTCCATTCTGCATCAGCTTCAGATGGTATTGGTAGTTTAATTTTATGCCACAATTCCCTTTCTTTGAGCAGCATCTCAACTCGAAAGCGCCAATTGAAGTAATTCATGCTGTTCAGCCGCGGGATAGCATACTTCATTGTAGTATCTAACGAACTTGCCATTTTTGGATGCCAAGAAAAAACTGCTGTTATATCTTAGAGGTTAACTTTTCTGTAAATCGAATATATGCGTTGACAAAGGCCCATAACCTATTGGCACTATAATTACAGCTTTCTTTCTCGGGAGCGGAATTCCAAAGGACTTATTCCGTATAGATAATACCTTTTATTCAGTTTTTGCTTTAATACAGAAAGCTTTCTATTCAGACATACCATGTGCTTATCGATAGCGAACAAGACAGAGAGAGCGTAGTAAAAAAAAAGAATATATATATATATATATATATATATATATATATATATATATAATATAGAGTGCGATGATTCCGCGCTAGTTACATCACAATTTCTTTATTGAATCTATATAACGAAAGATAGAACAAAAAACTTAATATAACTTATAATTTATACTTAAAACGTAAACAAAAATAATCAATTTTTTTCTATGGATTATAATTCCAACAATTTATATATTAATTAAAGCGCGTTTCAGTTGTCCGAAAAATACACAATGACTTACGACGAGAATATAACCACGCTCAAAGAACATCAAGCCATAGTACAAGGCTCATGTACTCGTATTCGAACGTTTATCGATGCAGTCGCGTCCAAAGCAATCTCGCCATCGATAATGGCTCAACTTGAGAAGCGTCGACTAAAATTAGAGCGCTACTGGTTAGATTACGAATCTATACAAACGAGAATAGAGCTGTTGGATGAAATCGAATCGAGCAATCGCGCGCATTAGAGATTTCGGACGTAAATTATCAAGTTGCGTGGAGGTTACTCAAGAAACGCTATGATAATAAACGGGTAATTACTCAAAATCATATTAGAGTTATCATGGAGCTGCCTTCCATGATGCGAGAGAACGTATGCGAGTTGCGTCAAATTGCGGACGGTGCGTCAAGGCACATACACGCCCTTCAGGCATTGAAAAGGCCCACATCTCACTGGAATGATCTATTCATTTTGAGCAGCAAGCTCGATATTGATTCGTTGCAAGAATGACAGAATTCGTTAATTTCTGTGGAACTGCCTACATTCAAACAATTTTTGGATTTCGTAACTCATCGGAGCCAAATGTTGGAGGCCACGGGAAAATCAAATTCTTCAACGGCCAAGGTTGATACGCGCTCCTCTGCAAAAATGAAGCGGCAGGCTGCTTGCACAGCGTCTGTTGAGGTGCGCCCGCTGCAAGGAAGAGCACTCAATCTATTTCTGTCCTGAATTTTTAGCACTTATAGTTCATCAAAGGATAGCTGAGATGCGTAAGGCTAAATTGTATACAAATTGTCTGTGATCGACGTCCCATAACGCTAGTAAATGCGTCTCTGGAGGTTGCAAGGCATGCAGGATGAAACACTCATTATTACATATCGACACAAGTTCTGCCGAATCTCAAGGCCGGGACGAAAAGTCACAGAAAGCTGCAACGTTAAGGCGCAAGATTCAAATATCTCCATTTCAGAGATAAACAACATGGTGACTATATCTTCGTAAACAGCACAGATACGACTGCAGTCACGCATTAACTCATTCAGCATCAAGATTAATTGTTTTGTCACCGACAGAGTGACTGACAAAATTCCAGCTTTCTCTCTAAAACGAAGCGCATTTGAAATTTCACGAAATATTGAGTTGGCCGATCCTCAGTTCCACGTATCATCCAACATTGATGTGCTTGTTGGTGCAGAACTGTTTTGTCAGATTCTCTGCGTGAGACAAATTAAAATTTCTCCAGGACATCCAACTCTTCAGAAGACACGTTTTGGTTGGATTCTCGCAGAGCGATTTGCCCAATCATCAAAGGCAACGAAGCGCATCCAAGCTTTTCAAGCATCGATAATCAATACCCAGCTTGACGAGCAAATAAGTTGGTTCTGAGAAATGGAGACGATAGAAAACACGAGCAATCTCACCGCAGAAGAATTAGCCTGCAAGTAACATTTTGTAAATACCATAGAGCGAACGGCAGAGGGCAGGTATATAGCAAGACTCCCTTTCAAGAAGCAAGTCGCACCTGCAATTGGAAACACAAAGGATATAGCGCTGAAGCGGCTACTTGGATTAGAAAAAAGACTTACATTCGAATTTAAGAATACAATACAATTTTAAGAATACACACAATTTTTGGACAAGTACCGAGCATTAGGTCACATGAGGAAAGTGACCAATTCGAGCATGATGAACAAGAAGTTTTCAATTTACCCTATCAGTGTGTGTTAAAAAATACAGCAGGTCGCTGTATTTTTCTCTAAAATTCGCGTAGTATTTGATGGGTCCTGCAAGGATAGCACTGGAGCGTCCCTCAACGATGCTCTCTTAACGGGTCCCATTATCCAGCAAGATTTTATGTCTATTCTTTTGAGATTCAGAACCTTTTGATATGCCTTTGTAGCTGACATCATTAAAATGTATCGCCAGATACTCATTCACCCGTCGCAAACTCGATATCAGCGAATCTTATGGAGAGACGACCACACATCAGATGTAAGAACATACGAACTCACAACCGTCACATACAGCACGTCCTCCGCGTCATTTATAGCAACAAGATGTTTAAAATAATTGACGGAAACGTATCACGATAAATATCCTGTGGGTGCAACCACGTAAAAAGATACATTAGCCCGAGCAAGGACGGCGCGCGGCGAAATAATTCATCTGCTACGGGAAGGAGGGTTCGAGTTGAGCAAGTGGGCTTCCAATTGCCCAGAACTATTGGATTAAGTGACCAAACAGGATGACGTGCTTGTTCCGATAGTCAAGAGTAAGGATTCTTCCGTCTTGGGGATACATTGGAATCACGCTCAGGACACATTCTATTTCTCCTGCAAGATTTGCGAAGATCCAGTAGTAGTATCGAAACACACGATTCTGTCTGAATTATCCAGTCTTTTTGATCCTTTAAGTTTAGTAAGACCTGTACTTGTATTAGCAAAATTGATTATGCAGGAGCTTTGGCAAGCAGACATTTATTGACAAGGAGAGGGCGCGAGGACCGGGAAACGGATTGAAATGAAACTTAGTTTCATGAAAGTCCTTCACCAACACTTTATTGTGGTGAAACAGTAGGGCGCAACTCTCAGCCGTTTTCGAGAAAAACGATTTTAAAAATAAGCGAGCGGGTAATGTACCGGTGCGTAAACATCTATTTTCGTTGAGCCGGCGCAGCGCAGCGGACTGCCGAGCCGGCGACCCAAGTTTAATTCTCGTTAGAAATTCTTTTTTTTATTTTATTTTTTTAATCCTGTAAAATTTGAATAAAAATTTAAATAATAAAACTGTTTTAATAAATTTTATGTTTAATTTTTAGGAAATGTTTCCTTTAAAAAAATTATGAAATACTAAATTTTTATATAATATAATAAGTAAAAGTTATATTTGTAATATTATTATTACAAATTTATAATAAATTATTATAAGTTTGTAATAATATAATATTTATATTATTATATTACACATATATAATAATAATATTATAAATTTGTAATAATATAATAAATTATTATAAATTTGTAATAATAATATTACAAATATAACTTATACTTATATTATATAAGTAAGTAAGTAAGTTTATTAAGCCCTTTCGGGGTACACAGGGACTCCCGCTCCCTTTACAGTTTTCTCTCTACTTTCCTCCCTCTCCTCCTCACCTTATTCTCTCTCTCTCTCTCTCTCTCTTCCTCTCCTTCTCACCCTTCGCTCGCTACTCTCGCCTTTACATTTTATGTTCTCTCTCCTTCCCCTCCGACCTGACCTTCGTTGGCCATTACAATCTAAATAACCCTCTCTCTTCCCGCATCTCCCTCTCCATTTCTCATCGCTCACTCCTCTCTCTCTCTCACTCACTCCTCTCTCTCTCTCATTCACACCTCTCTCTCCATTTCGTATTCGCCTCTCTATTTACATTTTCATCCTTTCTTTTCCCCATCCGACCTGACCTTCGCTGGCCATTACATTCTAAGGACCCTCTCCCTTCCCACGCTCCCTCCCCTCTCTCTTACCTCCTTCCCCCTTCCTTTCATTCTTTATTCCTGCTCTCCCTTCCCTTCCTCCCACCTCATCTCATCCTTATCCCATTCCCATTTCTTTCCCTCTACCCAGATCTCCCTATTCGTAACTCTAACCCTTTTTCCTCTCGCTCTCTCCCTTCTTGCCACCTCCACCATCCTCCACCTCATCCTCCTTTCTTCCATTGTCAAGTCCTCGTCTACTCCCACCCCCCACTTCCTTCTTATCTCCCACCCTTTACTTAATAATTCCTCCCTGTCCGCTTCCCCTTTTATCTCCACTATTATCACCCACGTTCCTTCCTCTCCCCTCCTTTCCTCTATCTCCCTAAAATCTACCTCTCTTCCTAGCGCAGCCTCTGTCAGTGCCTTCGCGTATATTGTCCTTTCCTCTCTGTCTTCTCCCTCCACTCCCCTCCACACCACGTTCCTCTTCCTTCTTCTTCTTTCTTCCTCTCTCCTTTCCGCTCTTTCCCTCGCCTCTCCTTCCTCCAGCCTCTTCCGCACCCTTTCCTCCATTTTCCTCTTTATCTCTTCTTTCTTCTCTCGTTCCTTCGTCCTCTCCTCCTCTTCCTCCTCCATCAGTCTCCACCATTCCATCATCTTTTCTTCCTCTTTCTTCTCCTCCCACGCCGTCTTCTCTGCTGCCTCTCCTTTCTCTCCTCTCATCTCCACTTCTCTGCTCCTTCCTCTTCCTTCCTCCTCTATCTCTCCCCCTGCTTTCTCCTTCTTTCTCCCTTTGGCCACTCTCTCTGCCTCTTCCCTTCTTCCATTCCCCTTCTTCTTGCTCTCCTCCCCTCTCTCACTTCCGCTCCTTCTTCTTCTCATCTCCGTCCATCCTTCCTTATCTGAATTCCTCTCCCTTGCCTCTTCTTCCTCCCTGCTTTCCTGCTTCTCTGCTTCCTCCTGTGCCTCTCCCTTTCCTCCTCTCTGACCTTCGTCCTCTTCATGTCCACCTCTCTCCCGTTTCTCCCTCTTTCTCTCTCTGTTCTCCGTGCAACTTTCCTTCCCCTCTTTATTCACCTGCTTTTTCGCTTCCTCCTGCTCTTCTCCTCCTCCTCCTCCTCTCCGGCTCTTCTCTCTCTCTTCCTGTTTCTTCTCCACTTGCCTGTCTTCCTTCCTGCTCCCTGATTTTTGCTCTTTGGCCTTTATCTCCTCTCTCTTCTCCTCCCTCTCACCCTTTTCCTCGTGTTTTTCTCCTTTCCTTTCCTCGCCTCTTTTCTCACCCGTAGCCGCCGTATTTCTTTCTCCTCGTCCTCTTATCTCCTCCAAGTATTCCCTTATCACCTTCAGTTCTCTCCTGCACTCTATCACCTCCTCCTTTATTCCTTTCACCTCTCCTTCCAGTCTCCTCCACTCTTCCATCCCTACCGCCACTTTCTTTATCTCGGCCTTGCTTTCGTGCTTCTCACTGATCTTTCTCACGTGCTTCTTAACCTATTCCTCCTACGTCATCTGATGTCGAACTATCGATCTCTCGATTTATCGACCACTCCTTCGATCAGTATTTCTCGCACCTTCCTCTTCTGCGCCATCTGCGTCCGCCTTCTCTCCTCGCTCTTGCCCTACCTGACCGACTGCCAGGCCCTTTCCCCTTTCTCCGCCTCTCTGCCGTTTCTGCCATGTCAGCATTCTCATCCTCTCTGCCCTGCTCCATTTCCACTCCTCTCCTTAGCTCTCCTCCTTACTCCCTCACCTTCCCTCCAATCACTCTTCTTCCACTCCACCTCCTCCACCTTCCTTCACTCTTTCTCTCCTCCATTCACTTCCCATCCTCCTTAATTCTCCTTTTATCACCCACTCACTTTCCGTCCAACTGTCTCCTCCGCCATCTTTCTCCCTCCCCCCTACTTATATTATATAAGAATTTAGTATTTCATAATTTTTTTAAAGGAAACATTTTCCAAAAATTAAACATAAAATTTATTAAAACAGTTTTATTATTTAAATTTTTATTCAAATTTTACAGGATTAAAAAATAAAATAAAAAAAAGAATTTCTAACGAGAATTGAATTTGGGTCGCCGGCTCGGCCGCAGCCGCTGCACTGTGCTGGCTCAATGAAAATAGGTGTTACGCACCAGTACATTACCCGCTCGCTTATTTTTAAAGTCGTTTTTCTCGAAAACGGCTGAGAGTTGCGCCCTACCACAATAAAGTGTTGGTGAAGGACTTTCATGAAACTAAGTTTCATCCCGTTCATCAAGTTTCATTCCAATCCGTTTCCCGGTCCTCGCGCCCTCTCCTTGTGAGATGAATCGGTTCCCCCTGATATCGATTTGTGGTGGAAAAAATTAAGACTTCAAATACCGATTATAAATCAATATGCTATTCCGCGCTGCGTCCGGCACAACACAAGGTTACAACACACATAATTATATGGCTTTTGCGATGCAAGTCAGCGGACATACGGTGCTTATATCTACGTACGAATACATATCGAACCCAACAAGTTTCAAGTTGAACTTCTATGTTCTAAATCCCGAATTGCTCCCATTAAGAGCGTTTCTCTGCCACGTCTTAAACTGGCAGCAGCCATATTGTTAGTGCAGTTGGTTAACAAAATTATATAAGCGAAGCTATCAACTTAGACAACGTACCAATATTTCTTTGGTCGAATTCAACGATAACCCTGAATTGAATCTCGTCGCCATCTCATAAGTGAGCAGTTTTCGTGGCTAACAAGGTCGGAGAGGTGCAACGAGGGTTGATAGTTGGTATCACGTCTCGTCTGCTAATAACCCCGCCGATATATTGTCAAGGGATCAAACCCCCGGCGATTTGTTAAGTTCTACTTTGTGGTGGCATGGGCCGCCTTTCTTAACGGAGGTCAAAGATGAGTGACCGAACAGCAGCTTTAAGATATTAGAAACTGCGCTAGAACTAAGAAGAATATCAGTAGCGGTTGCCGCCATGGAGCCATCGATAATCGAGGAACTAATTTCAGCAAATTTTAAAGCCTAAGCAAGGCATGTCGCATTTTAACGTATTGTCTTAGAGTCGGCAAGGCGCACAATCGAGACAAATCAACGACATTCATTTCTCATTCCGAGAGTTTTTTCGCGTTGGATGTCATGTGCAGAGAGATTAAAAAACGATCGTTTCCCAGTGAGTACAGGGCGTTATCGGAAGAAAGGGCCATCAGCGCGTTCAGCTCGCTGCTTTCATTATTTCCGTTTAAGCATACCGACGGGCTAATTCGAATAAGAGGACGAGAAGTCTAACTTAAATTTTGACGCTTCTCATCCAATATTATTACTGCGTGGGCATAATCTAACTAAGCGTATAATAGAACAAGAGCACATAAGAAATGCTCACACTGGTGTACAGGCCACTATGGCCGCAACAAGGCAGCGTTTCTGGCCGTTATCATTACGATCGACTACGCGAAAAATAGTTCAAAGGTATGTAACTTGCTTCAAAGCAAATCCATCCTTTTCAGAGGTCGTCATGAGTTCCCTGCTGGCCGGGCGTGTGACGGTATCGCGACCGTTTTATCATTGCGGCGTCGACTACGCGGTCCAGTAATGATACAAGAAGGGACACGGCGCAACGCGCGACTTCTTAAGGCGTATATATCAATATTCGTATCTTTTGCCATTAAAGTTCACATCGAATTCATAATCACATTGATCTGACTTCAAACGCGTTCATCGTGGTTCTTAAGTGATTCTCGGTGCGTAGGGACAAACCGGAATATATGTATTCGGACAGTGGAACCACCTTTGTGGGGGCTCAGGGCCAGTTAAAACAATTCTATAATTTTTTAAAAGACGATAAAACACAATCAGAAATATAACATTTCAGTTGCGAACAACAATTTTCATGGTGTTTCATACCACCAAATGCTTCTCATTTCGGGAATTTGATCTCTGTCGAGCTAGCCCCCCATCTCTCAAAAATAAAAAAACAAATAGCATAAAACTACGAGCTATTTATGAGCTTTCATATCCCGCAAATTAAAAATTATAAGCTTGTCACACTGAGCAGGAATTTAATTTTTTCTGTGGGGGGGTTGAGTCGAGATCGACTCAGTCCCCCCACTACTTAAAAATAAAAATATTGAATCGATCTTTGCGTCAGAATTAGAAGCTATTTACGAACTTTCGAACTGGGGTAGTTTCAATTTTTGAGCTCACTCTCTTAATGCCCAAATAGCTCTAAAACTGATGCAGTTCAAGAGAGAAATGTTTAAAAAAATAAAGATACACCATATTAGTAATATAATGTCAAAAATTCCAAGACTAAATTCTTAAAATATGCGTATTGCGATTATTAAAGTGCAACCCTTTTTCAATAAAATCACCCAAGTTTTCCTGGTACAAGAGAGAACTACGCCTAAAATAAAGAAAAGTAATTATTTTGCAACAAAATATTATTTAACGATTTATGAGCTTGCAAAACACGTATTTTTCAATTATTGAGCTGCAACCCTTTTTCAATAAAACTATCCCAAGTTTCCCTGGTACAAGAGAGAACTACGCCTAAAACAAAGAAATCTAATTACTTTGTAACAAAATATCATTTATCAATTTATGAGCTCGCAAAATACGTATTTCTCAATTATTTTAATTTATTAAAATATAAAAGTTACTGTAGATGTTTTCTTATTGTTAATTTTATACGTATAGATGTAGGTAATTATAAAATTATATATATTTTTGTGTGCGTGTGTGTAATTCTAAATACGACATTTAATAATTTTCTTCTAGCTATTTAAAAAAATATAAAAGAATAACAATTCTTATATATTTAATTTTATTTAGAAATAAATTTTTCTATTATATCATTGTACACATGTGATTTGAATATAAAACAAATTTACATTTTTTATAAGAAAATTATTTTAATAACACTTTTTACTTATAAAAATTAATTATAATATAATTTATTTCTTATAGCTATTTAAAAGAATATAAAAGAATAACAGAGGATTGGAGAAAGATGGCGGAGAGTGAGGATGGGCTGTCAGCGGAGTTCGGTGTGAAAAGTGAAAAAGAGAGGACAGAAGTGGTATTAGGAGGAGCGAGGGCGATAAAAAGGCGGACAAGGAGGACAAGGAGAGAAAGTTGAGCAAATGAAAGGAAGGTAGACGAGCAAGGGAGAAGAAGGTGAGGAAGACGCAAAACTGGCGCAGTTTGGCGGTGAGAAAAGGCTCATGGGATGACTCGGCGGAAAGGAAGAGGCGGGCGAGTCGATCAAGTAGACCGCGCGGTGACGGGAGCAGGCGCAAGCGGTCGGCGCAGATGGCGCGGGGAGAGGATCGAAGGATCGATGGAGAATCGATCGAGGATCGAGGATGCGAGTGTGCGACTGTCCGATTGGTTGATGGTGTAAAGGGAAAAGGAGCGACAGATAGAGGTTAACGGCACACGTGGAGAGAAGATAGTGTGGAGAAGAACGGTGATCGGTGAGAAAGGCAAGAATGGTGAAGGCAGCGGTAAATAGAGAGGAATGGAGAAGGATGGAGGGAGAAATGAGGGAGCTGAGAATAGAAGTAAAGGAGTGTAAGAGAGAGTTGGGAGAAATAAAAGGTTGGGTGGAGGAGATATAGAACTGGACGAGGAGGAAGGCGAGGGGAGAGAGAGGAAGGTGAGGAAGAGGGAGAGAAGGAAAGTGATAAGGAAGTGAAAGAGGAGAGGAGGAAGATGAACGGGTCCAGGAAGAGCGAAGAAGAGAGAGACGGCGGGAAGAGGAGAGGATGCAAGGAGAGAGAGGAAGGAATAAAGGAGAGGATGAGGAAGGAAGGGCAAGACGAAGAAGGAAAAAGCACGAAGGAGTGGACGGAGGATGAAGAGAGTGAGGTGGAAGGGAGGAGGAGAATGAAGAGGGTAGAGTGGAGAGTGAGGAGACAGAGGGGACAGAGAAAGGCAACGGACGAGGGAGAACGGAGGAAGAGGAGAGGGAGCCGGGAAGAGGAAAAGGAGTGGAGAATGGACAGGAGGGAGAGAGAAAGTATGGAGGAGAAGGGGGAGGAGACGCTGACAGACTGGTGAAGGATGACGAGGGAGGAGGAAATAATGGAAGAAGGGAAGAAGACGAAGGAGGAAAAGAAGAGGAACGAGGAGAGGATGCGGAGGATGAGAGAAGAAGAAGAAGCAAGGGAGAAGGAGGAAGAAGAGAGAAGAAGAAGGAGAGAGAGGAACATGGTATGGAGGGGACTGGAGGACGAGGACAAGGAGGAAAGGAGAGAGTACGTGCAGTGGGTGGCGAGAAAGGTGATAGGTAGGAAAGTGGACATGGGGAGAGTAGAGGAGAGGAGAGGAGCGGAAGGAAAGTGGGTGTTAATAACGGAGATAGGATGGAGATTTTGAGACAGGGAGGGGAAATATGGAGGAAATGGAGAATCGGGGTGGATGAAGACCTGACGATGGAGGAGAGGAAGATGCGATGGAGGATGATGGAGCTAGCGAGAAGAGAAAGGACGAAAGAAAAGAGGGTGGAAGTTTTGAATAGGGAGATAAGGATAGAGGGAAAGAGATGGGAGTGGAGGGAGAGAGAGGGGAAGTGGGAAGAGAAAAGAGGATAAGAGGTGGAGGAGATGAGTAGATGGGAACGAGGGAGAGGAGGGTGCTAGAATGTAAGGCCGAGAAGGGCCAGGACCGGGATAGAGAGAGAGAAGGGAAGCGGAGTGTAGAGATGTATGTGAGTAGAAGAAGAGTGTGTAGAGATGTATGTGCGTAGAAGAAGAGTGTGAAGGATATGAATGTGGCGTGAAACGAGGAGGGGAGGGCGGAGAGAAAAGGGAGTGTGTGGGTGAAGGTGGAGAGAAGGACATTAGCGGAAAGGTTAAAGGAGAAAGTGGACAGACGTTGACGAAGATGGGGAGATTGTAAGGGGTCGGGTCCCCAGGAACCCCCTGTAAGGTTGAGAGAGAGGAAGAGAGGGAATGATTGTGAAAGAATGGTAAACGAAATGTAAAGAAAGATAATGGAGAGAAGTGATGGATGTAATGAGAAGATGAGAGATGGGGGAGGAGGCGTGCTGTGGAAGAGATAGAGAGAGGAGGAGAAAATTATGTGAGGAAGGCTGAGAGAAGGGAGATTGTAAAATGTAAGAATTGTATCTGTACTGTGACGAGATGGCAAACCCCGAGGGAACGCCGTCTATAAATAAAGACATATACTACTATACTACTATAAAAGAATAACAATTCTTACGTATCTAATTTTATTTAGAAATAAATTTATCTATTATATCATTGTACACATGTGATTTGAATATAAAACAAATTTACATTTTTTTATAAAAAAATTATTTTAATCACACATTTTACTTATAGAAAGTAATTATAATATAGTTTATTTCTTATAGCTATTAAAAGAAATATAAAAGAATAACAATTTTTATGTATCTAATTTTACATAGAAATAAATTTTAAACTTTTAAACAATGTTTAGCAAAATATTGTCGTAATATAATTATACTGTTTTAGTACATTAAATGGTATATAATAATAATTGTATATTTCCATTAAAATTTAATGACATAGTAACTTCCGTAACTTTTAAATCATCATATTGTATCCAGGAATTATCTCTTCTTCGACAGATAGTAAAATGTCCTATTGTACTTGGATCAGAACTGCGTGTTCCAGAAAATCTCAGATTAATGACTCCTTGTAGGTAATATGGTTGTGACATAAAACTGCATTTTAGAATAGTTGGTATGTTAGAAAGTTGTATAGTTTTATTAATATTTTCAATATCATATAGTTCACATATTATGAAATGACCTGTAAAATAAAATATATCATTATTTACATAAAGTATAAAATATAATAAAAAATGTACATATATAAGTTAGATTATTTAACAGAAAAGATAATGTTATTCTTTCTAATATATATTATAAATACTTGTTAATATTTTCATTTTAGAATAATGTTTTTACATTATTGCATTGGATTTTTCTATTTGAATTTCTCTCTTTAAGTATTATATATTGGAATACTATAAAATAGAAATATTTAAAAAATAATCAATATTTTTATTATACCTGCTTGAGGTAGAGTAGTTGTTTCGATACCAATACAATTTGTTCTGCAACATTTACTTGCGCCGCCCAATAGAAAATGTTCTTCAATTATTTTGCTAAATTGTTCTTCTATGAGAAATGCATGTTGTATTTGCAAAGTTGGAAAATACTTTTTTTGTGGTTGACAACCTTCATCACACGAAGATGTTTCTTTTAGGCTTGGTGTTGTAAAAAATAATTTTTTGCATAAATAAGCAACAGTAACTTCGCAGTTTATAAAGCCGCAATTGTGAGATCCTATTTGAACTGAGAATATATCTTGTAATATTTTGGCACAATTATAATATGTAGTTCTTGAGATTCCTTTTGTTGATATCTAGCACCATTTGAAAAAATAAATTTGTTTGTGCCATTAAGTTGCATTTATTTGCAAATTCTTTGCTATCATAAACTGCTGCTAAAAATAATTGGAATACGCTATCAAAAGCGCAAGTATTCGCCAGTGTCAGCTTTCTTCCTTTTATATTTATTGCCTTTAGTTTTAAGCAATTACCATTGCTTAAAATTGGAACTTTCGAAAGTTTATCATATAATGTAAATTCGTTTTTTTCTTTAAAATTTTTATGTAAATATCGTGATTTTGATTTTGGTATTGCCAATCCACGCCAATTCTCTGTATCGTTGAGACTTGATATCTTACTTGTGGTACAAGATGACATACGTTGACAAGACATTTACAAATGCGTTTTTGTCCAAATCCTTCATTTTCTTCTTCAATAGCTTTTAAACATGAATTTAATGCGTGAACATTTTTTTTACATATGTAACATTTATGAGCACCAGAAAGAAGATCATTATTTTTGCAAGCAGGACATTCTTCAGTTTGTAAATTATCACATATGATTGCTGTATTAGGTTGTGTAATAATCTCGTTATCGATGTTTTCCGAGGTATTTATAATTTCGATTTTAGGTTTAGTATGTTCTTCTGACATAACGCTATTTACTAAATTAAGACGTCCTTTAAGATATTCAACATGTTTTAAAATAAATAAATCTGCTCTCATTGGTAATTTAATATTGGAAAGTAATTGTGTTTTTATAATATCAAATTCGGCTTGAACAGCTGCACTTGATGCAGGAATTCTTCCATATCCGAATTTATCCCGATATACAGCTGACCAAAGAGGAAACCATTTCATATCGCCATTGTTATTCAAATTTTTATGAACACGCTTACTAATATTATTTGCACATTTTTGCCATTGATTCGGTGTATTTATATTGTTATCTAATTGTTATCTAATCTAGTTGATATCTAATTCTTCACCTTCGAATTCATTATTAGTTGCATAATTTTCTGCATCATTTAATGTTTCACTTGTCAATAAACATTTTAACTTTTGTTTGCGAATTTTACAGCACGTAGGTGTTCCATCGGGATTATTTTCTTCCGTTTCATTTACAGCCATAGTTAAAATAGAAAATAATATGTCTTCCGCTTTTTCAATATTACTAAGTTAATATTAATTGGCTAATATTTGCTAAATAAAATGTTTTTATGCGTAAACGTGAAATTTTTAAAAAATTTGCATATTTTTTGATAAAATGAGCAACATCTATACGTATATAACAAGAAGATATTTCTTTATCTTCCCATAGATTATCAGTGTAATCGTCAATGTTATTATAATTGGTAAATGCTTGAACCACAGCAGTAAGCAAAGCTGTTGATTGATCACAAGTTACCTCTCGCGGAAAAGGAGCACCGCTTTGAATCCATTGTATTAACCACATCCAAATTGCTATTGTTGTATGTGATTCACTTAACATTTGCGTAACCGGATATTTTATTTTACATGAATTAACTATGCAAGTATACAGAAATATATGTTTGGATTGCGATTTATTATAATGAATTATTTTTTAATAATATTATCAGTAGCATCAATGGCTATTGAAACGGGTTCCGTAAATGTGTACTGTCTATAAGTATCAAGCTGATATTTTAACCAATATATTGTATAAAAATAATCCAATCCTATGTTATGAATAATACTTGTTAATATAGTTCGTTTTGCTATAACTAATGATATAATTGGATTTTTATCAAAAATTTGTGAATCTAAATATTCATGTACTGCATCGCGGAGAGCTTGCTGTTTGTACAAATGAGGAGATTCAGGATCGCCCGGTGACATTATTTTTGCAGCTGTTTTAGTTCTATAAATCATAGCAGATTTGTTTCCTTTATATAATTGTTCACCTATTTTAAAACGTATGGGATTTCGCAAATATCTTTTACCGCAATTTGCTGATCTTTTTGTTATTGTGCATTTAACTATAATAGATTCACTATACGTAATATTTTCTGCAATTCCGTTTATAGTACTATCGCAGTTACATTTTCCGCATATTGTTAAAGTATTATTGAAAATTTTATTTCTCTTAAATTGATAAGCACATTGCAATTTACATTTTTCCCATAACTTTGTTGTAATTGCATCTTGCCATTTTCCTGCCTGTAATACCTGATATTGTCTAAAAGGTAACTTGCGATTTTTTCTTTTCTGTTCTTGCATACTGTTTTGTCTCTATAAGATTGTCGAATTCATTTCTGTTAAATGTAATATCTATTTTATTTAGTCCCAGATCTTCATTTTCTGACGAAAGTAAAGTTGTTCTTGATGAATTGGCAAAACTAGCATCTAAAGAACTAGTTCTCGAGAAATCTTCATTTATTTCCGACTTTAATCCAAATTGTCTTATCAAGCAAGATGCTTTTGATATTAAAGCGATTATTTACAACGAGAGTATATAAAGCATGCGGTTGTATCTGTCCAATTTCTTTTGCTATAGTTGTCCAGCTCTCGTTATGCTTAGATATAATTTTACCTTGGCTTGTTACAATTTCCTGTGCATAATAGAGAATAGTACGTTTGATGGCTTCTTCGTTCAACACATGTGGTCTTCCTCGTTGAGGTGCCATAACGTAATTAACAAATATGCACTTTTATTCGGATAACTGGGACTTCCGTTTCCGGTGGTGAGAGCGAGTGTTGTGTGTGTGACAAGGAGAGAGTGTGAGAGCGTTTGGAGAGGCAAGGAGAGAAAGGGTGAAGAAAGGTGGAGTGGTTAGCGGAGGGTCGCGTGAAGCCGTGAGAGTGGGGGAGTAGAGCGGCGGTAAGGCAGGAGTAAGATAGGGCAGAAAATAGACAGGCGGAGAGAGTAGGTTAGGAGCGGCGGGAAGGAGTATAGAGCAGCGTGCTATAGAAGACGGCAGAGCGGGCGGATTAGAAGAAAGTGTAGAAAGCGCGGGAGGGTGAGAAAGTGCAGTAAAGAAGTAAGTAAGTAGGAAGGTGATAAGATGATGGACAAGGGAGGTTTAAAGGGGAAGGAAATGGAAGGGAAGGAAGAAGAGGGGAGGGAAGAAGGCAGGAGAAAGGTGGAGAGGCCAACGAAAGTGGAAAAAATGATGAGGGAGAGATCAAATAATCTGCCGATAGTGGAATTTATTAAAAGAGGAGAAAAAGGAAAGAAAGACAGGAGGAGGAGATGGAGGTAGAGGAGATAGAAGCTTTTAAGAGAAGCGCGAGAGTGGCGAGGTCACCGGTGAAGTCGAAGGGGGGGGGGAGATGGGAGGAAATAATAAAGGAGATGAGAACGGGTTTTGATGAAATAATGAGGGAAATAAAAGAAATGAGGGAAGGGAGAGAAGAGATGAAGAATTGGATGGAAGAAATAAGGAAAAAGTGGGAGAAAGAGAAGGAAGGACTGGAAAAAAGATTGAGCGAAATGGAGAAAAAACTGGAAGAGTGGGAAGGAAGATAGAAGAGAAAGGGAAAAAGAGAGAGAGAGAAAGAGGAGAGGAAGAGAAGGGGTTGGGTGAAAAGTGGGAGGCAGTGGATGAAAGAATAAAGAGATTGGACATGGAAGGAGAGATGAAAAGAAGAGAAGAGAGGAAAAGAAACGTGATAATAAGAGGGGTGGAGGCAAAGAAAGAGAGAGGGGAAAGACTGAAAGAAGAGGTGGAAGAGATAATAAAAGAAACGGGGGCGATAGCAAAGATAGAGACGATAAGGAGGATATGGGAGGAAGAACGGAGAAGGGAGAGAAATGGTGTGGGTAAGGTTTGCGAGTGTGAAGGAGAAAATAGAAGTGATGAAGGGAAAGAGAAGGCTAAGAGATAGAAGAGAGTGGATAACGAACGATTTGACGGAAAAGGAGAGAGAAATAAATGATAAGGAGAGAAGCGGAAAGGAAAAGGAGAGAAGGGATGAGAGTAAGAGTGGGGTGTATGAAGATGTGGGATGAGGGAAGGGAAGGATAGAGGACAAGTGAGGGAAGGGAGGTGAAGGAAAGAGAAAGAGAAGAAAGGATGGAAGGAGGGGAAAGAAGAAGGTTTTCGCCTAGGGGAACCTGGCGAGGAGAGGAAGAAAGGGAAGAAGAGAGATAAAGATAAGAGGGAGGGGAAGGAAGAGGAGGAGGGATATAAAATAGGTTTTTGGAATGTGGCAGGGTTAGAAAACAAAGATAAACAGTTTTGGGAGAAATTGGGGGAGTGGGACGTGATGGTTTTAAGTAAAACGTGGGTGCAGGAGAAAGGAAGGGAGAGAATAAAAGGAAAGCTGCCAAAAGGGTTTATCTGGGAAGTGCAGGAAGCGGGAACGAAGAATAGGAAGGGAAAAGCGATGGGGGGAATGGTGATGGGAAGGAAAGAGGGGATAGAGGTGAGGAGAGAGAGAGGGAAGGGAGAGGGGAGAGGAGGAAATAATGACGGAAAAAATGAATTTGGGGGAAAGTGGTGGAGGATAGTGGGAATGTACGTAAACAAGGATATAGATCGGAAGATGGAAAAATTAAGAGTATGGAAAGAGAGGATGGAAAATAGGGAAAAAGGGGTGAGAGTATTAATAGGAGGGGATTTTAATGCAGAAAGGGAAGGGGGAGAGTGGGAGAGAGGGATGAGGAGGGGACGGAGAAGGGGGAAGGAGGTCGAGAGACAGGAAAATAAATGGGGACAGTAGAAAATTATTCAGTGTTTTAGAGGAGCTGAGGTGGTCGATAATGAATGGAAATACGGAGGGTGATGAAGAGGCAGAGTGGACGTACACAGGAGGGAAGAATGGAACGGTCATCGATTACGTGTTGGAAAATGAGGAGACAAGGGAGAGAGTGAAAAGAATGACGGTGGAAAGGAAAGGATTGATTCAGATCACCAACCGTTAACGTGTGGGTAGAAACCAGAGAGAGAGAGAAGAGAAAAAGGAAAAGACGGAAGGTGAAAAAAGGAGGGAGGGAACTGTGGACGGAGGAGGGAAGGAAAAGATTTGAGGAATACTTCGGGAGGAAGGAGGAAGAAGTGAAAGAGGGAGAAGAGGAGTGAAAGAAGCTAAAGGAGAGAGTGAGGATGGTGGTGAGGAGAGTGGAGAAAGAGTTGAAGGTAATGGAGAAAAGAGGGTGGTGGGATTGATGAATGTAGAGAGAAAAAAGGAGAAATGAAAGAGGAACTAAAAAGATGGAAGAGGCAAGGGGGGAAGAAGAGAAGTACAAAGAAGTGAAGAGAGAGTACAGAACAATGTGTGAGAAGAAAAAGAGGGAGGAGGGAGAAAGATGGGAGAGAGAAATGAAAAAGGTGAAGACGGAGAGGCAGGTGTGGAAGGTGGTGAAAGGGGAGAGAAAGAGAAAGTGGGAAGGAGGATGGGGCAAGGAATCGAGATGGAAGAATGGGAAAGATATTTTAAGGAGTTATTGGGGGGGGGAGGGGTGGATTGGAGGATAAGAAGGGAAAGAGAAAAGGTAGAGAACGGGGAAGTGGAGGAGGAAGAGATAAGCAAGGAGGAAATGGGGAGAGCTATAAAGAAATTAAAAGAAGGAAAGGCAGCCGGGGGATGGTATAGGAAATTAAGTGTGGAAGTATGGGGGAAAGGAGGTGAGAAAGTGGCTGTGGCAGATATGTAACAGAGTTTGGAAAGGAGAGAAATGGCCGGAGGATTGGAGGGAAGGAGTGGTAGTACCGATTCTGAAGAAGGAAAAAGAAGGAAGGGTGGAAGATAACAGAGGGGTAACGTTGACGCAAACAGCATATAAGATATACGCAGCGGTACTGGCGGAGAGGCTGAGGGAGGAGATAGAGAGGAAAGGGATACTGCCACCGAGTCAAACAGGTTTCAGGAGAGGAATGGGGACAATAGATAAAATTTATGTAATAAACTATATGATAAACAGGAGAGTGGCAGAAGGGAGGGGAAAAATGGTAGCCATGTTCATAGACATGAAGGCGGCGTTTGACCCGGTAGACAAGGGGATACTGGTGAAGAATATGAGAAAAAGGGATGTGAGGGAAGGGCTGGTGGTAAGATGTGAGGAGATGCTGGAAGAAACAGTGAGCAGAGTGAGAGTAGGAGAGAAAGAGGGGGAAGATTTTTGACAGAGAGAGGGGTGAGACAAGGGTGTTCCTTGAGTTCCTGTCTATTTACCCTGTTGATAGCGGACATGGACGAGGCGTTAGGGAAGAAGGGTTGGGGAGGAATAAAAGTAAAAGGAAGGAAAATTTACTCTTTGGCGTACGCGGATGATGTAGTGGTTTTGGCGGAGGAGGAGAATGGGATGCAGAGAATGATAAAGGGATTGGAAAGGTATGTGGAGGGAAAGGGCTTGGAAGTAAATGTGGAAAAGACGAAAGTGATGAAATGCAGAAGGGGAGGAGGGAGATGGAAAAAGATAGAGTGGAAGTGGAAAGGAAAGAAGATAGAAGAAGTTAAGAAATTTAATTATTTAGGATATACGCTGATGGCAAACGGAGGTCAAAGGGAACATATAAGAGAAAGGGTAAGGAAGGGAGCGGTGGTGATGAGAGAGGTTTGGGGGATAGAAAAAAGAAGGTTCGGAAAGGACTGGGCAAGAAGGATGTGGCTGTTTGATAGGTTGGTATGGACGATGATGGGTTATGGAGTGGAGATATGGGGGTGGAAGGAGAGGGAAGAGGTGGAGAAAGTGCAGGACACATTTCTAAAATGGGTCGCAGGAGTGGGAAGGAGTACACCGAGTTACTGGGTAAGGGAGGAATTTCAGAGAGAAAAGTTAAAGGGAAGGGCGGGTCTAAGAGCATGGGAATATGAGAGAAGACTAGGGGAGGGAAAAGGAGGGGAGTTGGCAAGGCTATGTTGGGAGGAATTGAGAGAAAGAGCAAAGGAAGGATCAGCAGTGGGGGAGTGGGAGAAGGAGAGGAAAGAGTATTATGAGAGGAAAGGATGGAACATGAAAGAGATAGAAAAGATGCGGGAAGATGGGGAAATGAGAGGGGAGGAGATAGTAAAGAAAGAGAAGGAGACGCAGGAGAAAGAAAGATGGGAAAGGATAAGGGAGTCTAAGTTTAACAAATGGTATAGCAGAATAAAAAGAAAAGGAATGCCGGAGTACCTAAAAGGGGGATGGAAAGAAGAAAGATGGCAGAGGATAGCAAGGCATAGGCTAGATGACGGAATGAGAGGAAACAAGTATTGGGAGTGTAGAGAGGAGAAAAAGTGTAGAAGATGTGGCTGGGGGAAGGAAACATAGGAGCACGTTTGGGAAGAATGCACAAGTTGGGGGCAGGAGAGAGGATGGCAAGAGGCGGTGGAAAAGGTTTCTCGGGGAGAGGGGTAAGGGGGAGGAGTGGATGATAAAAGTGGGAAGAGATGAGGGAAGGGAGGGAGGAGGAGGAAGGTAAAAGGATAGGAAGTGTGAATGAGAAAGGAGTGTAAAGAGAGGAGCATACAGCGGAGGTCCAGAGGAATGAGTGTGGATGCATGGATGGATGTGAATGTGTATGTGTTTCTCTCTCTCGGGCAAACGATTACTTAGATGTAAGATAATTGTGTAAGCGGAGCGGAGGTCCGCGTGTACCCCGCAAAGGGAATAAACTATTATTATTATAATATATTCGGATAACTTTTATTCGATCTTTTACTCTCAGCGAAACGAAATGCAAGACTTAACAGGATCCTAAATCGTTCTGTATTACCATAAAAATTACCATTTTCGTAATTCTAATCGTATTCCGTGTTAAATTGATAAAACCCAAAATCCTTCTCCACGGTAACAATGTATACAAAAATGATCCCAGGGAACTCCAATTTCATATGGAAAACGAGAAATAATTACTTAATTATAGTTTTAAATTATAGTTTTTGTTACCTACTTCTACTTCAATATGGCATCTCGAGATGCCGACGAGCTGTCAACTCATCACAATATGTACTTGATATAAAAGCTGTACAGTATAGAAATCAGAAAATACGTTTCCTAGGACTGAATTCTCTTAAAGAATCTTTTCGAACTTTCCAAATCTCGATTTGAAGTCTAATATAGATGTATGGTTGGAACTATAATTCGAGCAATTGTGTGGGTACGTTGTAGGTAAAGAAGAGTGAAAACAACAGTTTTTATTCGTTTTTTATATGAAGTCGATACTCGCGCGATTCATTTTTACGTGTACTTTAATCCTGCAAAAGGATTTTGTATTCTGTAAAGCCAATTTGATAATTTATAATATTATAGTTTAGAATTCCGGCCTACATTATCGACCTCGATCAAGTTCGAGCGTCATTTTAGGATCCCCTTAAGGGGATGCTTAAACCTTTCTATTTGACCGACGGAACACCGATTAATTTCTGGATATCCAATCTTCTAATTGCCTTTACAGATTGGAAAATCCTTTTCAGGAAATAAAGTATAGACAATGACAGAGTGTGAAAGCGAACAATTTCATATAAAAAAGAAAAAAAATTTTATAACTGTCATTGACTTATAACAACATTCACTTAATATAAAAATTTTACACCTTGTGCATATAAATGAACCTGCTTTCACATTCAAGTGAACATTAAGGAACAATACCGTGTTTTCAGAATAAGTCTAGAGGCTTTAATATAGAAGAACGAATATCCAGAAAATTACATACGCAATGCACATGCAGAATAGTAAATAGAGCAGTGACTGTGTAAGAAAATAGTTGTGAGATTCCCTGAGAGATGGCATTGGTGTGTGTCGGTGTGACACTTCCTTGTGTGAGTAAGTGAGCCCAAGGAAGATTCACACATACACACTACTACACACAACCCGAGTGCGTGAGGATACGCGCGCAGTCAAAACACGAAAAAAGTCGGTCGTACTGTCAAAGCGCGTGAATCACGAATTCCTGTTCGCTCCGTATATTTTGGAGCGGAACCGTGTACGTGTACTCGTACGGTGTCTCGCGATAAACGACGAGTGAGAAGGTAGACAGTGTCATGACAGGTTAGATTAGGTTAATGACAGGATATTGTCAGAACTTTATAAAATGTATAAGATGTATAAAATTTTGTGAGTGAATGAAAGCTTCAAAGATTCATAGTCTATTTGAATGGTACGTATAACCAAAATCAAAGGCATCTATTTGATGGTACTGATTTATTTTTTATAATAAAAATCAAAGGCGTCTATTTGACGGTACTGATTTATAATAAAAATCAAAGGCGTCTGTTTGACGATACTGGTTTATTTTTTATAATAAAAATTAAAGGCATCTATTTGACGGTACTGATTTATAATAAAAATCAAAGGCGTCTATTTGACGGTCAAGTACTGATTTATTTTTTATAATAAAAATCTATTTGACGGTACTGATTTATTATAATAATCAAATGCGTCTATTTGACGATACTGATTTATTTTTTATAATAAAAATCAAAGGCGTCTATTTGACGGTACTGATTTATAATAAAAATCAAAGGCGTCTGTTTGACGGTACTGGTTTGATTTTTTATAATAAAAATTAAAGGCATCTATTTGACGGTACTGATTTATAATAAAAATCAAAGGCGTCTATTTGACGGTCAAGTACTGATTTATTTTTTATAATAAAAATCTATTTGACGGTACTGATTTATTATAATAATCAAATGCGTCTATTTGACGATACTGGTTTATTTTTTATAATAAAAATTAAAGGCATCTATTTGACGGTACTAATTTATAATAAAAATCAAAGGCGTCTATTTTACGATCAAGTACTGATTCATTTTTTATAATAAAAATCAAAGGCATCTATTTGACGGTACCGATTTATTATACTAATCAAATGCGTCTATTTGACGATACTGATTTATTTTTTATAATAAAAATCAAAGGCGTCTATTTGTCTGTACTGATTTATAATAAAAATCAAAGACGTCTATTTGATGGTACTGATTTATAAAAAAAAATCAAAAGCGTCTTTTTTATGACGGTACTGGTTATTACAACAATTTATTGGTTGCCTTCTCATGGAAATGGTCGTTGTAGGGACCTATTCAATGTTCTTAATATTGAATATCATTCAATAATATGATTTTATAGTTTTAATCACACTTCAAGAAACAAAACTAGTACTATACATCAAAATCTAGCACAAATCAATCAATATATTTCTTTTATAAGATATAATAAAGTTGTTAAATAATAATAAAGACGTTATATTATTATATGTACTAAAATTATACGCAATTTTAATATTTATTAAAATATTATCAGAGTGAGGGGCCCACAATTTGTAGGGCGGCCCTGCAGTGCCTGGCCGGAAAGGAAATTCGGACGCTTTAGCCGTCTTAGAACATCGAGAATCTTGGCAACATCGAGATTCTTGGTAACAATGAGAGGAAAAGGACGGAAGATCATATATCTGTCCTCCTCGGATCGTAAACAATCGAGACGGCAACATTGCACGCACAAGCGTGCAATGTACATATGCTTGAACTAGGATCGATAATATAGGAAATTTTTATATCATATTCTAGATTATCGACCTCGTGCAAGTTCGTCCGTCAGTTTAGGATCCCCTTAAGGGGATGCTGGAGATAGGTCTGTTTTACCGATTGAACGCTATAATTTTTGTCACAAGATTTCGTACATATTATTTTTATAGATTTGGAAATCCTTTTCCAGAATTAAAGTATTTGTATTAATACCAGTCTGCAAAGTGGAATTTATGTCTAAAACGAAACAAATTTTTAATTCACATTTTCTTTACCATTTATTAGTCCAATAATGGCGTCTGGAGCTGTCACGTTGTAACAATATTTGCTTGATATAAAAACTGTACCATTTATACTCATGAAATTCTAATTTACAAACACATAGATGACACAAACAAACACTAAGTTCCTAAAACTTAACTTTGATGATTAATTCGACACGTATTTCTTTGACGAAAATTTGTGTACATTATAACCTTACATTAGTTATTTTTTCACAATATTCTGATAAAGAAGCTGTCTTTGTAGTTTATTTTTGCGTGTACTTTAATGCAAAAGGATTTTGTATTCTGTAAAGCCAATTGATAATTTATAATATTATAGCTTAGAATTCCGGCCTATATTATCGACCTCGATTAAGTTCGAGCGTCACTCCAGTATCCCCTTAGGGACAACGTAAGCTCTTGATCGACTGAGTCCCGAGACTCTGAAAATCCTTCCTTATATAGACCTAAATCAAAAATGATACCGCCTGCTTTCGTGGCATCAAAAATGCGCCGCAAGTACGCATCGAAACAGGCGGCATTGCTTTATAAAAGTGTTTTTCCTATTATTGCGGACCAACTTCATTGTATCTTATCAAAAATACGGCACTAACTGATCGCGACACGGCTTATTTGATCTAAGCTGCGGCGTAAACCAATTCAAAAATATTTGAAAAAACTGATTCCCGAGACTTTGAAAATTCTTTCTTTACATATAGACTTAAATCAAAAGCGATACCGCCTGTTTTCGCAGCATCGAATACACGCCGCAAGTACAGATCAAAGGCGTATTTTGGATCCAAGTACAATAGAACATTTTACTGCTATCTGTCGAAGAAGAAATAATTCCTGGATACAATATAATGATTTAAAAGTTACGGAAGTTATTATGTCATCAACTTTTAATGGAAATATACAATTATTATTATATATCATTTAATATACTAAAACAGTACAATTATATTACGACAATATTATACTAAACATTGTTTAAAAGTTTAAAATTTATTTCTAAGGAAAATTAGATAGAAGATAAAAAAAGAATTGTTATTCTTTTATATTTCTTTAAATAGCTATAAGAAATAAACTATATTATAATTACTTTTTATAAGTAAAATGTGTGATTAAAATAATTTTTTTATAAAAAATGTACATTTGTTTTATATTTAAATCACATGTGTACAGTGATATAATAGATAAATTTATTTCTAAATAAAATTAGATATGTAAGAATTGTTATTCTTTTATATTTTTTTAAATAGCTATAAGAAAATTATTAAATGTCGCATTTAAAATTACACATACGCACACAAAAAAAATATATATAATTTTATAATTACCTATATCTATACATATAAAGTTTTATACATATAAAATTAACAATAAGAAAATGTCTACAGTAACTTTTTATATTTTAATAAAATAAAATAATTAAGAAATACGTATTTTGCGAGCTCATAAATTGATAAATGGTATTTTGTTACAAAAAAATTAGATTCCTTTGTTTTAGGCGTAGTTCTCTCTTGTACCAGGGAAACTTGGGGTGGTTTTATTGAAAAAGGGTTGCAGCTCAATAATTGAAAAATATGTATTTTACAAGCTCATAAGTCGTTAAATAATATTTTGTTGCAAAATAATTACTTTTCTTCATTTTAGGCGTAGTTCTCTCTTGTACCAGGGAATCTTGGGGTAGTTTTATTGGAAAAGGGTTGCAACTCAATAATTGAAAAATACGTATTTTGCAAGCTCATACGTGGTTAAATAATATTTTGTTGCAAAATAATTACTTTTCTTTATTTTAAGTGTAGTTATCTCTTGTACTGTGGAAATAAGAGGTGGTTTTATTGAAAAGGGGTTGCACTTTAATAATCGCAATACGCATATTTTAAGAATTTAGTCTTGGAATTTTTGACATTATATTCGTAACATGGTTTTTCTTTATTTTTTTAAACATTTCTCTCTTGAATTGCATCAGTTTTGGGCTGTTTAGGCATTAAGGGGGTGAGCTCAAAAATTGAAACTACCCCATTTCGAAAGCTCAAATAGCTTCTAATTCCGTCGCAAAGATCGATTCAATATTTTCATTTTTAAGTAGTGGGGGGGGGGGTTGAATCGATCTCGACTAAGCCCCCCCCACAGAAAAAATTAAATTCCTGCTTAGTGTGACGAGCTTAAAATTTTTAATTTGGAGGATATGAAAGCTCATAAATAGCTCGTAATTTTATGCTATTAGTTTTTTTATTTTTGAGAAGTGGTGGTTAGATCGACAGGGGTGGGGGTTTGTGGGAGGCGGCAGTCAAATCCTGCAAGTATTATTTAAACCGAATAGTCGGTAAAGCGAACTTAACATTTGAGGAGTTAGCGACGCTATTATGAAATTGAAGCGATTCTAAATTCGAGACCGCTCACCCCACTCACAAGGGGAGATCGCAGCTGACCCCCCACCGATTTGGATCTCCTTTCACGTGGTGAATATGTATGGTGAGTATATACGTCGCGTAAAAGGGTTTTATTGAATGCGCCTTATAAATAGTATTTTTTTATGTTTGAAATTTCGGCAATTTGGCCGCGATTGATAGTGTAGGTTATGAGACCAAAAGTTAGCCGTATTATCGATCAGAGCCGTGTGGCGTAGCGAGCTGCCGCAAGGACTAGTAATAGCGAGGACGCTGGATCGAGACCACTAGTGTCAAACTTTTTTTTATGTGTTTTTTATGTGTAACGTCTTATTTACGATGGTTACGATTCGCATATCTTTAGGTACGTATACATATTCTTTAACATATTTATCTATCATAAAATGATAGGAATTATAAAGTAAGTTATAAAATAATAGAAATACTTACAAATAAAATATTTTTTCGGACAAAGAATTTTTATTTTTATTTTTAAATTTTTATACGTCAAAAAGATGTCTTTCTGATAATTTTGTAAGACAATAATATTAATATTAACAATATTAAGACGTCTTTAAGACGTCTTTAAGACAACATAATGTTGCGTGGAAATGTTTAAAAAAATAACTAATATAAAGTGAGCGTAAAAAGATATACGCGGACACCGCTAAAAGGTTAGGAATAATTTATAGTAAATGTAGTCTATTTATACAATATATATTGCTTATGTGTTTTTTTTTTTAGAAAAATTGTATGAATATTGTATGAATAAAAATTTTAGAATAATAATATGGTATTTACAATTACAACTTATCTTCAAATCTACAGTGCGTTATTCTTTTGTATCAATTCGTAGTATCTGTAAAATATTATAATAAAGATCTAATGTTTACTGTACTTTAGCAATTCAAACAGACAAAAATTTTTAACTGTAAATTATACTTACCAATTGTACGTACATACGTATTCTTTGAAAAGTTATAAATGCCTCGCGCGCATTAAAGGGATGCTCAACCAACAGAACAGTTCATTTCGTGTTTCAAGAAAAATCATCGAATTGGCTTTACAGATTAAAAAAATCCTTTTACAGATATCAAGTACGTACGAAAACAGATTTTGTCTTTCTCAATTAAAAACCAAAAAAGGCACAAAATTACAGAATTAGCTGTGAGCTCACAGAAATATTCACTTATATAAAAATTATATAAGGCTAGGCGCATAAATCGAGAGAACAGCAGGACTCGTACAGAAATAATGAACAGTATAGTAGCGATAAAAGTACGAACAAATCTCTAATAAGAGAGATTTTTTTACGAACTCATTTTATTAATTTTTTTTCCGTTTTTGATGTGAAGTCGATACTCGCGTGGTTTATTTTTGCGCGTACTTTAATCCTGCAAAAGGATTTTGTATTCTGTAAACCCAATTTGATAATTTATAATATTATAGCTTAGAATTCTGGCCTACATTATCGACCTCGGTCAAATTCGAGTGTCATTCCAGCATCCCCTTAATACTCGGTCAACTTACGCATTATTTCGTAAATTTACGCCCATAATCCACCAATCACTGGTTAAAAAAGTTTTCTCGCATAGAATATAAGTAGTATGTAAAAAGGTATGTCCTGGCTCACATTTTAATCTGCCCCAAAATTATCTCCCAAAATTTCCCAAAATTACACAAGAAAAATATAAAAATCCTCTAATAATATAAAAATTACATCAAAATTATATTTAAAAAAAAACAAAAAAAAGGAGAATCTTAACCTTTTTTTTTAGAGGAAAAAATACTACTTCAAAAAATGTCGAAACATAAAAATCTCCTAAAATCATAAAAATTCACACAAAATGATGCAAAAAATAGGTCAAAAACCCAAAAAGAAAAAAAACACATATTGTTTAGACACAGGTCATACAATGATCACCAGATTTTATATCTCAGTCTCCACACATTGAATTTCATTATTTTTTTGAAAGAAATACTTATCTTTTTTTGTAAAACAACACAAACATCAGCAAAATCAACAATAAATGCATTTCCAAAATTTAATGATTTTTCCTAAAATTTAACGATTTTTTCCTAAAATTCAATGATTACATATGTCTTTTAACGCATGTTTAGTATCCCCGCCAAAACAGCGGGGTTGTCGAATGTTATTTTATCATCAATTTTTTATGATTTTCACCATTTTTTAAAAAATATCGGTTTTTACCTAAAATTCAACGATTTTTCATAAAAAATTCAAAAATTTTATCTAAAATATAGTATGTAATTACGTATTTAAAAGCTACTCCATTTTGGAGCACTCTTCTAAAAATAATTTTATCATCAATTTTTTATGATCTTCAACATTTTTAAAAAAATATCGGTTTTTACCTAAAATTCAACGATTTTTCCTAAAAATTCAACAATTTTACCTAAAATATAGTATGTGGTTGCGTATTTAAAGGCTGCTCCATTTTGGAGCATCCTTCTAAAAATAATATTTAAGTTATTTTATCATCAATTTAGACACAGGTCATACAATAATCACCCGATTTTATATCTCAGTCTCCACACATTGAATTTCATTATTTTGTTTGAAAGAAATATTTATCTTTTTTGTTTTATCAATTCCCAAAAATCCATACGATTCTGACCATGTCTTTTTACACAACTTACAAAACTCTTCATTAAACTAGAAATGGTATTTTTCAGCATGTTGATGAAGATGATAAAATAAATTTTAAAGATTTTTTCGACGCGCCCTAAGTCCTTCGGACGCCTTAAAACGGGGCGTCAAGAATATTGATGTAAAAACTATATTTATTCTCTTATTTTATTATCAAAACTTCCAGCTGCAAAACTATTTAAAAAATGGGTTACTTCAGAAGTTTTACCTTCTATAAGAAAAACAGGTGAATTTAAACTTTAAAATGAATTAAAACTTAAAGATGAAAAATATAAAAAAAACATTTGGCTTTTGTAAGTTATCCACTATAGAAATTTTTTCGTGAGAAAATACAACTCCAAAAAATGCCAAAACATAAAAATCCCCTAAAATCTTAAAAATTCACACAAAATGATGCTAAAAAACAGGTCAAAAACCCAAAAAAGTAAAAAACACAAATTGGATTGACACAGGTCATACAATGATCACCCGTTTAAGGTGATTTTATGTCTTTCTTTTTCTTTATGTAAATCAACCATTACACTCACATTTTTTAAAAGTAAGTTTTAATTTATCAAATAGACATCTACGACATCATCAAAATAAAAATATATTACGTTCTCAAGTTTGATGTAAGCAGGTAATTTATCTGCAAGGAATCTAAATATTGGTCCTTCCACAAAATTCGAATATACACATATATCAAGTTTAGCGCTCCTTTGGACGTTTAATTCTTCAAATACAGTTTCTTTATTTGGCTCTATAACAGTATAATGTGGAATACCAAATATTTTTATACCAGAATGGGATAATATTAATATGGGATATTATTAATTTTACAGGACTATACACACATGTTTTATTATTATTCTTCTCAAATTTAAATTTGTTTATATCAATAACTGGTGGTAATTTGTTTATTTCTTCTTCTATTGCTTTTTTTACATCATTTTTATATTTTTTAAAAGAACTATCAAAATCGTTAAATATACATTAATTTTACCTGGTGCTTCTGCAAAAAAATAAATTTTTTCATTTTTATCATGGTTAAACACGTCTGATTTTATTGTATCAACTATTTTTTTCATTAATTTATCATTTTCGTTAAATATAAAACAAACATGCTCTTCATTATGTCCTTCATTATTCACTTCAAATCTATATTCCGGCTTATAGTTTCTTTCTTCTGTTTCTAGAATATTTTTCAATATACAGGGTGTCCCACAATGAATGGCCAACCCGTCAATGGTACATAGTTTGCATCACACTGAACAGAAAAGTCTTATACCATTTTACGAATGGCGCAATATTAATCGAGTTATTAATTGTTAAAAATCGGAAGAAGGGATAGACAGCGCGGTGCGGGAGACGCGAGAGCGGCAATGGCAGCAGGAGCAGCGAGCCCCCGCCCACGTCTCCCGCACCGCGCTGTCTATCCCTTCTTCCGATTTTTAACAATTAATAACTCGATTAATATTGCGCCATTCGTAAAATGGTATAAGACTTTTCTGTTCAGTGTGATGCAAACTATGTACCATTGACGGGTTGGCCATTCATTGTGGGACACCCTGTATATATGACACTCTTTTGAATATCTTCAATTGAATTAATATCTTGACCTAAATTAATAGTTATTTCATACTTTGTGTTTGAGTTAAAGCTGCTCCATAGATTTAATTCTTCAGGATAAATATAAATGTAATTTCATTCAGATTTAGCAGTTCATCATCATCTCCAGGAATATATATATATATGTACCAACCCTTTTCATCAAACTTTATGTGTTGAAATTTATCGAAACTATAAAATACTCCATCTTTTAAGTTTCCTTTTAATTTATACACACACAACATTTATATGAAAAAAAAATATTGAATTATCAATTGAATTAAAAATATTGAATTATCATTCTATTCATAACCATATCATACAAGTTACAGTTTTTTCATTCACAAATATTACGTAACAATTTAATCCCTTGAAGGATTTAAAAGAATCACCAATTAAAATTTTTGGTAATTTCTCCACTGAAGAAATATTTTTTGGTTTATTCCTCAAATCAATATTATAAAAGCAATTATATTTTATAAAATTCTCAACCGTGTGAAACTGAGAAATCATTCTATCAGAGCCATATAATGTTTCATCATATTCTGAACTTGAACGAAACAACTCATAATAATCTCCTTTTTCAATTTCATAATTTTGAGGTTCGGAAGGATATCTTGCTTCTCCATATAATATTTGAATATTATTAATACCAGCATGATCCCAATTTGATGGATTTTTATTTTGATCATTCAGAAATTTATCTTTTATAAAGAAAACAAATGCCCAATTTGATTCCTCAGTAAAAACAAAATCATTTAAGGGCATACGTAAAGTATTTAAATCAGGTAATCCCCTATATTCTATACATTGAAAACATTTATATCTAAACATATATTTTCCGTCTAAACTAAAATGTTTCAATTCATCTATTAATTTTATTGTTGTAATTTCATCATATTCAATATACCAAACTTTTAAACGATAGCTTTCTAAATTAATTTTTCCGCGAGGTGCGACGTTTTCACCTTCACTCCATGTAAACAAAGAGTCGCTCAAATCATCTTTTAAAGTCATTACAATGTGCATGTCTACACCAAATATAGGATCATCTATATCATCAAAGAAACCAGGAATTAAATCTCCCATATCAATTGTTGGAAAAAATAAACCATCACTCTTTATCAAATCATATTATTTCTCTGCGATAAAACCACTTGATTGTCCACTTCCTTCATCTTCATTTGAATTATTAACAGGTTTTTTCAATGTACTAACATGACCACGTTATAATTATTATCCAACTCAGAATTAAACATTGAAATTTTAATCAAACTCCACGTGAATGCAAAATAATTATTAATTAAAAAACTAGTTGTATCTGTAGGATAAGTATTCCCATCTTCCTTTGTAATTCGTATTTTTGATAAATTTCTAGTTTTGTTTGGAATAAAGCCATGTTTATCATTAAATTTTATATGGAAATCATATTCCTTACCATGTCTTTTAATTTCAGGATAAATAAACTTATATTGTAATTTTTCAATGTTATCATGATATTTTTTAAACAACTTTTTTGATGTCATTTATAAGAATTATTTTTTACATTTTTTTGCACTTTTATGTACTGTGATTTATTTGAATCACATTTTCCACACGTTGTTATTAATCTCCATTTATCATCTTTGTTTTTTTATGTTTATTTATTGACTTTCATCTTACACTTTAAGCAGTACACCAATGTCATTTATATATTATAATTTTTGATTATAAAAAATATCCTTAATATAATCCATTCTGATTTTTTTTATTATATTTTCCCATTTAATTTATTAACTCCCAACAAATAAAGAACTATTATACATAAGTAACCACAAATAGCTGGATCTCCTTTCTTTTGTACTTTCTTTGTATTCACAATGATTCTGGTTTTCTTAAAATAATTTTTTAATTTTATAGGTGCATCTTCTCCTATAGAATCAAAATAATATACTTGATTTTCATTTTTAAAATCCATAATAGCAAATCCAATGAAAAAAATATTAACAATACCGCACTCATTTCTTTTAATTTTCTTTGGTAATTCATTTAAATCTAAATAGACGTTTCCAAAATCAAGTATATTTAATTTTTTTACATATTGTTTTATATCAATGTCTGATAAAGTTTTTAATACTAAATTTTTAACTTCCTTTTTAGATAGGTCAAGTTCTACACTTTCATTATTTTCCATTTTTTAAAATACTTTATTTGCATTTTTAATAGATAATGATAGAAAGAGTCCATAATAATCTATGTTTATTTTTTTTACATGTTTTGAATTTAATTTAATTTTAACCTGTATCATAAAACCAAGCTTTCTTCAATTTTTGTTTTTGATAAGAGAATAGGTTTAATTCCATTTAACTGGTTTTAATAACGATATTTAAAAAGTGATGGGTGTGGGTCATCAGAATTATAATGAATAAACGGCATCATTTCATTTTTTTTAGAAAAAATTGTTTTCGTTTTTTCATAATCAATTTTTTCTTCTACTTTATTATGTCTAATCTGTTCTTTTAATGTTTCATCCTGAAATTTTTTCTCTTCAATTGTTTTATATATTTCTGTACCCGAACTTAGAAGATAATATAAACCAGCAAAAATCATTGGAGCAAGAGCTGCTAACCAAGGAAAACCCCCACGTTTAGTCCTGTTTGACATCAATCCAGCTGTTTTATATGGATGACTTTGATCTTCATAACATTTTAAAATGTTCTTAGCTAATTGTGGATTTTCTTTATAGATTTCCAATGCCCTCTTTAATAATGTTAACAAATCTTTTTCACTTACAAGGGAACATCGCGAAGTGTCAAATTCAGAAAATTATGAAACTTGGCATAAATGTAGAGAGGGTGAACACATGAATTTAGCAATTTTTAGTTGGTGCTATAAAACGGTCTAAAGGGGTGAAACCACTCTTCAAAAGTTGAGACATTTTTGCTTTTCTCGATATATCTCGTAAACTAAACAAAATATAAAAAAATGTTTTATGTAAAAGTTTTACAGTATAAATACTTCTATTTAACTACGCTAGTCATTTTTTGAAAAAAAAATTTTTTTTTCAAAAATTCACCCTTTATACTGATTATTTATTGCATTAAAATTCCAATTTTAATGAAACTTGGTATAAATGTAGAGAGGGTAAATACATGAATTTAGAAATTTTTAGTTGGTGTCATAAAACGGTTTGAAGGGGTGAAACCACCCTTCAAGGGTGGAGACATTTTTTGCCTTTTTTCGATATATCTCATAAACTAAACAAAATATTAAAAAATGTTTTATATAAAAGTTTTACAGTAAAAATACCTCTATTTAACTACGCTATTTATTTTTTTAATAAAAAATTTTTTTAATAAAAAAATTTTCAATAAAATTGACTCTTATGTATCTAGTATTTACAAAATAATAGTCCTATAAAATTAACATATTTTTGCTTTACATCTACTTTATATCTACGTATGATTTATGTTATCTATGTGTATATTATATTATCTATTTATTGTATATTATCTATATTACTGTACGTATTACTTTTTGACAGCTGCGTAATTTAAAAGTAGTCGCATTGTTTTCACGCAGTGTTCATTTTGTCTAGACACAGTATTAACATACGCATAAATAATAAAAGATGATATATACATACACTTTAATTATGTAACTTTATATTCATCAAGTTTCTATTGCCACGATGGAGGACTTGGCCCTCATAAACTCATCATCAAGTTTTCTATATACTCATTCAAGTCATTCTATATACTCATGCAATAGGTTAACATTTCCATATGTACGGAAAGCACTTATTGATATGCATCAAGCTATTAGTCGTGTAGCGATATGGATGTATTGTGCGTAAATTGTGGTGTGCCTCATAAAATAAAGGTATTTTATTAATTACTACTAATAAGTAATATTTAATTTTATATTTTTTATAATTTTTACTATTAATTTACCTTACTTTTACTTTAATTTAAATTATATTGTATTTTATTTTTTTGTCTAGTTTCCTCCTTCGAAGAAATCTGAAAAATGTAAAAAAAACATCCCAGTGGCTGTTGTACAGCCTTTTATTATTAAAAAAAATGTCATCGAAGGCACGTCGAACACACAGTCCACAGTTGGCAGAGGGACAAGTCCGTCGTGGCCAATGAATTTTATCAGAGGGTCAAGTCCATCGCAGCCAAGTTATGGCAGAGGACAAATGATGGCCATTTTGAGAGAGATGGCTCAAGAGAAGGCAAGAATAGTTGAAGAAACTCACACTTAATAAGTAGGAGAAAGAAGATAATATTTACAAAGATATAAGTAAATAATCTTTAAATATATAAGTATATTAAATATATAAATACTAATAAAACAAAAGTAATGTATGCATATATTTTTGTTTACAGGTTCTCAATGAGAAACAAGAACAAACAAGAAAATAATCAGAATAATGCACAAATATAGTATAATAATTAGTATAATAAATATATACAAATATATTATAATATTATAAATATATAAAATATTTTAAATCAAATATTTATTGTATGTTATTTTATTTGTATCAACATATCCTCTAATAAATAAATTGTCAATATATACAGCATTATAATACTGTTTAAGAATTATGAATCTTAAGCATAAAGATGTAACATTAAAGAAATTTTTTAATAAATAAACAGAGTGATTAAATAGATGTTTGAAATGTAAAAGAAAATGTAAAATTTTTGTATTATAAAACACCTTCATATATCGTTCAGTTTACGAGACATATCGGAAAAAGGCAAAAATGTCTCTATCTTTGAAGGGTGATTTTACCCTTTCAAACCGTTTTATGACACCAACTAAAAATTTCTAAATTCATGTATTTATTCTCTCTACATTTATGCCAAGTTTCATTAAAATTGGAATTTTAATACAATAAATAATCAGTATAAAGGGTGAATTTTTGAAAAAATTTTTTTTTCAAAAAATGACTAGCGTAGTTAAATAGAGGTATTTATACTGTAAAACTTTTATATAAAACATTTTTTTATATTTTGTTTAGTTTACGAGATATATCGAGAAAAGCAAAAATGTCTCAACTTTTGAAGGGTGGTTTCACCCCTTTAGACCGTTTTATAGCACCAACTAAAAATTGCTAAATTCATGTGTTCACCCTCTCTACATTTATGCCAAGTTTCATAATTTTCTGAATTTGACACTTCGCGATGTTCCCTTGTTAGTCCGAAGGGCGCACCCATTCCTAATTTTGTTTTTAATCTCATGGCATTTGTAATAATCCACGTCCAAAACCTTTCTGATTGATTAGTATCTGATAACAATACTCCATGCTGCTTCTTGTAAAGTTTTATCTGCTTTTTTTATTTCACTATAATCTGCATTTGGGTTTGTGTAATAAAAAAGATCGTATTACTTACAATGTTCATCTAAAGGATTTATTCCTTTCCATCCTTTTTTTAATCTCTCCTCAACATTCGAATAAGGTCCACAAGCATTATATCCCAGTGCATTTCTGGAACTTTTCCAGTTAATTTATTTGAAAGTTTATTTATAAAACCACCTCCTTTTTTACTTGCTTTTCTAATTTTTCCACACATTTCTTCCCATAAATCACTCAGGATATATTCTCATTTTGTAAATTTATTTGAAGCAGGTCCTTTGCTAGAATTATTATCTTTATAAATTGCATTAGTTTTATGAATTATGTTCTTATATTTTTTAATAACATCTTCACTTAAAATATCTTTAAAATTAGGCGGCACTTTTTTTTGTTAATAATTGTAGTAAAGGATTGGTAAGTTGAGTTACTATTTTTAAACCATTATCATCATAAAAAACAAGATTATAGTGTTGTGTTACTTACAGGTTTATTACCAATCATTAACATATTACCATTATTTCTATCATGCCAGAATCCAAAATTATTATCATAAAGACGATTTTTATATTTATTCCATAAAGGACTCCCTTCTCCTTTAATTGTTGGTGACATTGAAAAAGATGGTTTGAGTTTGACACTTCCATCGCTTAGTCTTTCAAATGATTTATGTTTGACACCTCGATCGCGTCCTTCAGGCGTCCTTTGGGCACCCCTCAGTCTTTCAGACGCAAAGTCCTTCGGACGCATGTCCGTGTCCGAAGGATATTCCAAGGGTACTTCAAATACTTCATCAGTGTCCGAAGGGCTTTCGGTCTCTGCATAACCTTTCAGAATTCTTAATATTTCTTCAAATTTAGTATCTTGATCAACCTTGGGTGATTGCAAGTAATCCAATTTATTAATCAATTCATCCAGTCTAGAAGTTATTGGTTTATTTTTTTCTTCTAAATTTAAACTTTTTTTAGTATTTAAATTTCTTGTATTTTGAAATGTTTTTCTTAATTCATCTCGCTTCTTTTTTATTTCACACAGTTCTTGTGGAGTTGTGCCCATTATTTCATATGTGCTTTTAAATGATCTATTTCCAAAATTATACCCAGTTTTCATGTTATAAGTTCTGTTTGTCGATTCTGTATTTGACGATTCTGTATTTGACGGTTCTGTATTTAACAGTTTAGTCTTTCTGGCACTAACTCCTTCGTTTGATATATCACACTTCGTGTCTAGTCCTTTGGACTATTACGTAATTGGACGTATTACGTAAATTTCTACCCATTTATTTAAAAAAAAAATAGAAGTTCAAAAGACGCGTCCTATGGACTTAGTCTATTTATAATAATAGATGCGCCCTTCAGGCTAAGTCCAAAGAACGCGTCCGAAGGGGTGTGTTTCTATGTTATTAATTAAATATAATTTACCATCATATGGTGATAATGCTATTTTACTTGTTTTATTAGTGTAAAGTTTTAAATCTTTTGATGCAATATTGTATATAGTTTCAGTTGTGTTTTTACAATCAAACAAGCAATTTTTATATATATCAAATTTAATTTTCTTTATTTGATCTTTTAATTCCTTTACATACTTTCTTCTCTTTCCTTCCTGTTATAAATTTTTTCGTTTCTTTACAAAACTTTATTTCAGTTTCATCGTATCTGAAAGCATACATTTTAGATCTTAATCCAACCCATTCTCTTAAAGATATTCCGAGATATTTATCTTTAAATAACCCAACTACTTTTTTATGCATTTGCGGCACCCAGTCTATTTTGTGATCACTTGTATCAAAATACTCTTATTTTTTATATCCTCATAAAGATCATCTGTTTCTACATAAATAATAAATGAATCGGTATCAGTACCTAATAATTTAACTTTATCACCATATTTTTTCTTTAAGAAATTATAATAAAACTTGTACATCAATAGCTTTGATAATTCTAAAACAATAAAGCCACCATATATGGGTTTATTTAATATAATTTTTTTCTTTTTTCGATATACAAGTACTGTATTATCATCTATTATTTGTCTATATTCATAGTCTTTGCATCTTTTAAATTGTTCATACGTATAGATTAAATCTACATCTGTTTCTTACATTTTCCATTTGTTTTCCATATACCCAATTATTCATGAGTTTAAAAAAGTCCTTTTCAAATTCATTTTTAGCGTCCTGTCTAAGTTTTGTATTTAAATCAATGTAAGGCTTTAACCTAATGTAACGCTTTTTGTTTGAATAATATTACTTTTTTTATATTCTTTAAGATTATTTCTTGATTAAGACATTCTTGTAACATTTGGTAATCGATTAAATAATTTATCTTTGGTTTTAAGATGCACATAAGCTTATCACCACTTGGTTTTTTACCGATTCCTTTCAATTCTTATTGATATTCAGATAATTCATCATAACTAGGTGTGCAATGTTCAGGTAACATTGGATAATCTTTAAATTTCTCAGGCAATTCTAATGGAATGTCCAAATCAATGAAAAATGTATAACCCGTTTCACCATCATAGGGTAAACTTTTAATTTTTTCGATGTTAAAATCATTTACATTTTCATATTTAAATTCACCTATAGGAAGAGATTGACTGAAAGCATATCCATATAAATTGTTAGCATCTAAGTATAAAATAAAACTAATATGTTCTTTACTATTATAAATACCTTTTTCTATAGCTCGTTCTTTAGATAATTTAACAGTTTTTTCAGTTTTATTATCATAAAAGTAACAATTATTAGTGTTACGTCCAGCGGACTTCACGATTTCTCCCATTCGGGCAAAGAGGGGGGGGAGGGCGACTGGCAACGAGTGATCCACACGTGCACCTACTTATCTTCTTTTAAATAAATATTAAAAACCATAAAAGATTTAGAAGCAGAGGAGAAGATAACGTGCACGTGTGCCGTTGACAGACGCCGGTCCTCCGTAATGGAAAAGAGACACATCTTATCGACGATTCCTCCGAAAACCGAGTGAGGTACATAAGCCGACGCGTGAAATTTATGAGTTCACGCGACAGTCATTGCACTGATAGCGTCCACTTGTCGTGGGAAAACCACTTGAACCGCGAAGGAATCGTCCCACGCGTAGTTTAAATTTTAAGAAAAAACAGGCTTAGTTTGATCGTAAAACGCAAGGACATTTACGATCAAACTACCTATGAGGAACTTGGAGCCAAATTATATGGCCGTTTCTCCAATTAACATTAAGGGATCCGAAAACCGCTCGACGAATCAAAGGGCCAGATTCGTTGTTCAAACACAGCCACCCTTCAATTTTCCGATATATAAATCCGCGACTTTGGGCCTAGGATGCCTATTTTCCTGAACAGTCTTCTGTGCGCGTTCACCCGCCTAACTAAAAGTCTGAGTCAGTGCCGTCAGTGCTAGTTCACTTCGAGCTTAGACGAGGCCCGGTTCCGCCAGCTGAACACTCCATCACTGGCCCACTGCCCACAGCGCCGGCTCGACTCTGACTTGAGAAAGTCAACCACTTTCAAAAGAATCATCAACAGTGAGTCTTCATCAATTTTCTTCCTTTTTCTTTTCTTTCCCTTTTTCTTTAAATCGTTCTGCCCATCGCGAACTGTCCCGTGAATTCTACCTCCCCTCAACGGTTACCGCGATTCTTAAATTCCCTCTCTCGCGACTGAGTCTTAAAACCTTGATTCTCCTGGCAATCAGGTGGATCGAGCGCTTTTGATTCAGATCCGCGAAACTTGAATTCCATCTCTCGTTCTTTCAGAGTCTTGAAACCTTGATTCTCTGGGAAACCAGATGGATCGAGTGCTCTTGATTCGGATTTGAATCTCCGAATTTTAAACTCCTTCTCTCGCGCCGTTCCGAGTCTTGAAACCTTGATTCTCCTGACAATCAGGTGGATCGAGCGCTTTTGATTCGGATCCGCGAATCTCAACCGCCATCTCTCTCCTCCACTTTTCCGATTTCGGGAAAGTCCCGGTCGACCACCCTATAAAATTATCCTTTCTTATTTCATTTCAATTCAATAATTAAACATCGATCGTAGTGTCAAATCGGCCAGTCGCTCCGGTCCCGTCGCGCTCTACCAGCCGGGTCGCCGGCAAGCACAAGCGGAACCGTGCAAACCGCCGAGTTCGTCGGGCCGTCGCCGACCTTCTATCCGACCTCTTAACGGAGGTCGAAGTACTAGAGCAGTGCCGCGGGTACGGCAGCTGAGCCCATCGCCAGCACCACTACCATCCCGCCGTGGAGTTACAACCTCCCGCGCACTCTTGCGCCATCGCCGCGCGTTCGTACACCGTCACCCCTGCGAACACCAACACCACCACCGCGCACACCGCCGCGTACTCGCTCACCGTCGCCTCCCCCCTCTCCCTCGTCCGTTATCACCCTTGTTTGGCCGGAGACACCGGTCTCCATACGTTCCCCCCTTTCTTCTCCTTCTTTTCCTGCGGAGAACAGCCCTCCTCGTTCTCCATCTCCTTCCTTTTTAGACTTTCTCGATTTATCTCCTTCATACTCCCCCACACTGTCTCCTTCCGCGGGCCCCAGGGCCGTATCTCCCACTCCCTCCGAAGGGAGCATCGAGATACTCGAGGAAATCTCGCTCGAGGCTCCCGTCTCCCCGGTATACGATTCCCCGCGTCCACCTTCCCCTACGGATTCTGTGTCTAGCATAGAATTCATAGAAAGCGTCCCTGTCCCACCTCCCAGGCCTTGTCGCCTATCTCCTGAGGAGCTCATCAACTCCATTACATCCTTTCGACAACATTATGGTCCTCTTTCCGACAAAGATTACAAAATAACTCCCCACGGCATCGACTTTTCTTCCTTCCGCGACCATATACAAACCTCTCAGCCTAACGAACCAATTTTCGTTTTCATCTCCCACGATACCCACCCGTATGTAGTTCCCGTCCATCACTTTTATAATTTATTTCCCCCCTCCACGGTTTCCCTCGAAGAAGTTCCTTGATCCCTCCCGGGCGTGAGCGCTCACTTTACATATATATATGTATATACACAAACACACATACATACTCAACCTCTAGATTGTAAAAATTAGATAACACCATGTATATAAAAATGAATAGCATTGTTATTTTATTAATATTGATAAATTATTACTTAACTAATTATGTATATTTTACCTTATAACGCACCAAATTTCATTGTTCTCCTTTTAAAATAAATGTAAGTTAATTGTAATTTCCATCTCAGTTTATTTAAACCACCCTTAACTTCTCTCCGCTCTCCCTCCATGAGAATCGCACGAGGTCCTACCCCGAGTAAAAGAGATTAAATTCTCTTACTCAAAACAAGGACCCCGAGTGCACTGTTTCGACTTTAGCGTCATAGCGTCTGTCCCAGACGTTGACCTAAATTCGGAATTTTAAACACGTGTGCTCGACTCGCCTGTGCAAACGGGCGAGATTACAAGGAGTCCGTTCCGTCCTTCCATCCCCTCTATCTCTCCCTTCCTGGGAAACCCTTCCTTCACTTCCCTTCACCTCTGTAAATTCCGGGGTCTGGACGTAACATTAGCTTGTGCGTACCTATGAGGGATCATTGATACTCCACCTCTTTTTCCAGCTTCGTATGTTTCATACATTTCTCTATCCCAGCGTCCGAAATTAGTTGCACTTTTCGGGCTGATTTCTGAGGCAACGCCTACTGTTCCCCTTCCACTGTCGCTCGAAGGTCGGCGGCCGAGCCGCCGAGCGCGCGCCGCCGATCGCGTGACGTGTCTCAGGACCGTCCGTGTGTGATAAACATACTGGGCCAATATCAGTCAAATTGTTACAAAACCTTTTGCTTAGATTTTGTTCCGTTACATAACACAACAACAGGAAGTGTTATCTTCGAAGCTGTCAATGAGACTTTAAAAAAATTTGACGTGAATTTCTCTAAGTGTTCGGCTATCGTAACTGATGGTACAAAAGCAATGACAGGTTCAAAAAATAGATTTCTCGGTCAATTAAAGCAGCGAGGTTTTCCCTGTCATTCATTATATTATTCACCAAGAAGCGTTGTGTGGGAAAGTTGTCAAAATATCTAATGCCCTACACACTGTGACAAAAATTATTAATACAATTAAAGGTAGTCACAAATTCCTTTCTCATCGAAAGTTTTAACACTTTCTCCAGGAGCATAACGCAATTTACACAGATGTACTTCTATATTGTGAAGTTCGGTGGCTTAGCGCAAGAAAATTTTTAGGAAAGTTTTTTGCAATAAGAAAAGAAATTTTCCTTTTTTTGCAAAACGAACTGCCTACAAAATTTGACGAATTTAAGTTCTTTTTCGAAGACTTAGACTCACTTTGCGAGCTTGCAGTAATAATCGACATGATACATCATTTAAATATTCTAAATCTAAAGCTGCAAAAGACTGCTCAAATTATTTCACAGTTAGTCAGTCATGTCGATTCTTTTCGTAGAAAGTTACTATTATTTAAAAATCAAATGGAAAATAATATTCTTCACTTTTTCCCTTCTTACCAAATTCTCTTTGAAGAACATGGTACAAATTGTAATTTTAAAAATCAAATATATATAATTGATTCCTTAATAAATCAATTTGATATCCGTTTCAGTGACTCCGAAACGCTAAGAAATGATTAAATTCTTTTTGAAAATCCTCTCACTGTGCAAATCGAAAAACAAAGCCCAGAATTTCAGGAAGAACTTTGTGATTTGCAATGTAATTTTTCACTGAAGGCACGGGTAGAGAAAGGGATCGAATTCTTTAAATTATTAGATCGATCTTGTTATCCACGTCTTAGAAATTTCGGTCTTCGAATTTTCTTCATGTTTGGGTCCACATATTTATGTGAATGCTCTTTCTCTAAAATGAAAAACACGAAATCGGATAAACGTTCTAATTTGAACGATGCATCCTTATCTCGCTGATGCGAAAGTACTTCTAATATCTCTACGGACATATCATCCTTAGTAGAAACGTGCAAACGACCCAGAAGATCAAATTAAAATTGTTTCCACTTTTTCTAATTTCTTTCGCTTTTTGCAAAATTGATATATACATAAAAATGTATGATTATATATTATGTATAAAAATCAGAAGCGTTTATTTTGATAATACTGAGTACCATATATAAAATTAAGATATATAACTGCATGATTATATATTATATATAAAAATCAGAAGCGTCTATTTTGATGGTACTGAGTATATAAAATTAAAATATATAACTGCATGTTTATATATTATATATACAAATCAGAAGATCTATAATCTGACGGTATTGATTATAATAAAAATCCGAAGCGTCTATTTGACACGGTATTGATGTTAATAAAAATCAGAAGCATCTCGTTTTTAGACTGGAATGGACTATTACAAATATTTGTAATAGTCACGCGCTTTACCTTCTTTGTGAAATAAAATTTTACTTTCTTGCTTACTATATTTTATCATATTAGTGGAATAGGCCTACTGGGGAAACCATTTAAAAAAAAACGCATCAGCAATAGTATCTCCCGGGTGATGTGGAAAGCTATTATAAGTACTTAATTTATATGATTATTATTATATATAATTATCTGCATAATTATATTACAAAATTTAATATTTTAATAACATTTTTTTACAGGTTAAATCATTTATAAATACAATAACTATTTAGCAAAAGGTTTTGTAACGATTTGACTGATATGGGCCCAGTATGTTTATCACACACGGACGGTCCTGAGACACGTCACGCGATCGGCGGCGCGCGCTCGGCGGCTCGGCCGCCGACCTTCGAGCGAACAGTGGAAGGGGAACAGTAGGCGTTGCCTCAGAAATCGGCTCGAAAAGGGCAACTAATTCCGGACGCTGCTCTATCCGATAATAATTCTAGTCTTTGTCGAATATATTTCAATGATGCAGCATCAGCAAAATTTGGAGCAGATAAAAAATACACAGGATCAAGTCCATATTCTTTGTAACATTTTCCTCTAAAGTAGTTAAAAACATCATGTAATAAAACAGTATCTACTTTTAAGTATATATAAGATTATGATAATCTTTAACATCTTTACATTTAAAATGTTTATATACTTTTTGTGCAAATTTAAGTTTAGAAGGGGTCACATTTTCATCATTTAAAGTTGAATACCAATCTTCTTTAGTGACTGGTAAATATAATTCATACATTTTAGCATAACTATCCATCCATTCATATGGGTAAATACCTTTTTGTAAAACTAAATGTAAATCTTCTTTCTTAAATCTTTTTTGAGTAGTTTTAAATTTAGGATAATCAACTGTTTTAAATACTCTTTTATTACATCTTTTACATCTCGCAATCATTTTAAGTACATCGTGTTCCTTTATAGGAAGTAATTCTACATGTTTGTTATTTCTTGATTAGATTTACACTGTGAACAAAAACGATTACATCAAGTAGGTCTTTAACTAATGAGTCTAGACTTTTACTCATAAATCTAAATGTATCAATGAATCTCACCTCCATAAGTATATCATAAATATTTATTTTTTTTAACACTTGTTTTTGAATTACATTTTTTACATTTGTCAAGAATCTCATTCTTATATATCTCCCCACATTTTTTACACTTTGATTCAACATACTGTTGTTTATACTGGTCAACAACTACTTTAACAGACATTGTAATATAATTTTCTTTTGTATTTGGAATTATATTTATAGCGTTCTTATTTTTTCTTACTTTACTTCCTAATTTCAAAATCCATCTTAGAAATAGTTTAGAATCATATTTTAAATTATGAAATAATATTGGTATGAAATTTGGTAATCGTAATCCTAAGTTGCACCTGATATGGGCTGCTCCGCGATAATGTCCTGTATAATGATCATGATCTCTCACTTTATTCTCATCATTAATAAATTCAGTATTACAAATATGACATTTTCTAGCTTTTCTGAAATTGTCAATATCCTCTTTTGTCATTGCTATTGGTTTGTTTCCTTTTTTGAGTTTATAATATTTTTTTGCATATTCGATAATACAATTATTAAATTTATTCATTAACTCATTCATATTTTCATTATTTATTAATTCTAGTCCTTCAGGCGTATCAAAACAGAAACTATTTGGATGATGCTCATGAATGACATCCTTCATAACTGATTTGTGTAATGTTGCTTCGAAATCGGAACTAATGGTACACAGAGAGAAATGTTTCTTTGGATATAATAAATTTTATTAAAGTCAAAGAAATTTAATTATTGGAATAGGGTCAAACAAACTAATGTTTGAACAAACAAATATGATTGTTTGAAACTTTAAACAACATATATGTTTACTTGAAATAAAATGTTGTTTGGAAGAATTTTAATTTTTCGTGGAGTGAAACAATTGTATTGTATTGTTAAATAATTATGTTGGTTTTTGTAATAAAATTTTATTTTATTTTAAAAATTTTATTTTAAAAATTTATTATATTACTTTGAATAATTTTGTTACAATTTTTGCACATCTCATTCTCAAGTTCCAACTCTTATGCCGTTGCAAGTGTAACTTTCAAAACCTAATATACTTTATTAAGAAGTATACTTCAAGCTTACTTATATATGTTTCCAAGTAAATTTTAAATACGAGAAAGCTTATGGTCTTATGTGACGCCTACCGGCGTAGACGAATGGCGACTTTCGAAAAAAAATGGTGACTAATTGAAAGAAATAATGCATTTGTTTCAATCAAACGTATTTACAATATTATTTCAAATAATACTTATTTTTCCGTCAAGGAAAATGATTTAGTGCAACGAAACAACTAAATTTATATTCAAGAAAATAATGTTTCGTATACTCAAATTTTTTTTAGTCAAACAAATATAATTCACACAAACACATTTAAATCCAAAGAAACGTGTTCTCTCTGTGTATATGGATGATATTGCTCTGCACCTATGGAATTATAACATCGAACCAAATTCCTCCAAAAAGACATTTTTATATTTTGTTTTTCATTTATACATATATCAACATGATCATTAAACTTTTCTTCTTTCTCAAACGAATCATCGCATTTTTCACATATGTAACATTTTCTACATTTTTTTGTTATTTGTCCCTTTAACAAAGCGCTCATATTTTTTATTCCAACTACATATTCTTTGTACATTAAGAGAGTTTTTACAATTTTTCTGTTTTGATAATTTTTTTTTACTTTTTCTAACTTGACTAATAGTAAAGTTACCATTATCCTCATCTACTCTATAAACATTTATAGTTATATTTAATAAATTTTCATATTTTTCCATATTTTCTTTTATAATTTGTACTGGATACTTCATATTTAAATCTTTATAATTCGATATATCATAAGGTCTATCAGGATTATCGCTAGCAGGATTAAGTATACTTTCTAACGCATACTCAAAGTATCTGAGATTTTCTTTTTTCTCACATTTAAACTTATTAGATTTAGAATTATTTACATTAATACAGCATTTTTTTGCTATAATATATTTAGGTAATTTATCATAAGTTCCACCTCGAAGAGGAGTATATTTATTAGACTGTAAATCAAGTTGAATAACTCTACTAAACACATACTTGGTATTTTTTGAATTTAAGTTAGCAAATTTATTTAAAATATTCTGATGCATAGATTCTATTGCATCTGAAATTACATCTTTTGATAAAATATGCTCATTATTACTATTAATATGATGTTTCATTAAATCAATTACATTATCACATAAATCCAATTCTTCATATTGTACCAATGCTACCAAGTTTACAGTTACAGCTTTATATTTTCTAAATCCGGTTCGTATTTTATCTTCTACGTATGGTTTGGTTTTGGTAAGAAATACATATAAATCGGAATTATTTTTATCAGAATAAAACGTATAATCAACAATCATGTCGTTCCAATTACCCTTTGCTCTCACAACTTTTACTTCTTCTTCTTCGTCATCAAGCATGGAGAGTGCTGGTAATTCTTTAAAGTCCTTTGATTTATTTATAATTTTATCTTTTCTTTTTCCTGATTTATAAAAAACATCATCATTAAAAGGAAAAATTTTGTTAATGCTTCTTATTAATATGAAATTAATAAGATCTGACTTTTTTCTATATTTACTATATCCATCAAAAGCATTATCTTTTGCATATTTTTGTAAATCAGATAATTTTATTTGGCTAAAGTATTCTTCAATTGAAAACTCCATTTATTAGAGAAAAAATTTATTAATATAATTTTTATTGTTATTTTTTTCATTATTTTTTAGTTCAAAGTTATGAATGCAGTTTATCATTTTCTTGTAATATTTTATTAATAAATTTATCTAATTTTATATGTCATTGTAGGTTCAAATGTTTAGTAATGTATCGTTTTGGAACTTCTTTATAACATACATTACAAATAATTTTTTTATTTTAAAGTTTTTTACATTCATAACATGTGTAACTAATTCCATGTTTTAAATTTGTTGCTTTAACAAAGTCAGAATGTGGTTTAGTGATTTGACATGAAGTACATTCTCTCTCCATTTTATTACGAAAAATTTTATTAACTTAATAAAATAATTAATTGTGTGCAAAGGATAAATAATTATTGAACTGAAATCTTAAATTAAATATTTTTTTTATTAATTTTATTAATAATGATTAGATCCTTCTTATTTATCCATTGATTATGTGTATTATCGAAGCCTAGCCATTTAACATAAACTTTATTTCCTTTTCTTTTTAATATTTTTTCTACTAAATAGATGTTAGATGAAATTTTAGTTTTTTGTAATTCTTGTTCATAAAATGTTCCTTTAATCTCTTCTCTTTTCATATCTTTAATATGATAATATGGAAATATATTTTTAAAAATTTTATCTATTACAAATATTTCTGTTGACCAATTAAGTGTATATCCTTTTTCAAACATATTTTTTAATTTATTAATTCTTACGTGATCACGAATTTTAAATTTCATATTTTTTTTTAATTACTAACCCTTTCAGACGTGCTAAGTCCTTCAGACGCGTCTTTTGGGTTAAGTCCTTTTGACACGTCCTTTGGATTTATTGTTAGCCTGAAGGGCGCGTCCTTTGGACTTAGTCTATTTATAATAATAGACGCGTCCGAAAGACTTAGCCTGAAGAGCGCCTCACTTGGTGTCATTCCTATAGTTCTATGTTTTCTATTGTTATAAATTTAAATTAAGTTTGATAATATATTAACCCACTTGAAATTACCTTGTACACTGAATTGTTTCCACATTAATTCTTTTAGTGATCTATTAAATCTTTCAACAATTGCAGCTTTTTTATCACTATATATGGAATAATGATTAATTTCATTTTCTTTCATGAGTTTTTGAAAATCTTTATTATAAAATTCTTTTCCATTATCAGTTTGTAGATTTTTTGGTAGTTTATGATGAGAGAGATTTTTGAAACAAACACTCATTGCTTCGGATACATTTTTTCCAGTTTTATTTTTAACAGGAATTACCCAAGCAAATTGGAAAAAGTATCAATAATTGTTAATAAATATTTATATCCCTTATTAATTTTTGATATTTCTTTTAAGGGAATCCTGGACTGATGTTCGAACTTGATCGAGGTCGATAATGTAGGTGAAATTCTAAGATATAATATTATAAATTATCAAATTAGCTTTACAGAATACAAAATCCTTTTCCAGGATTAAAGTACAAGCAAAAATGAATCACACGAATATCGACTTCATATCAAAAACGAAAAAAAATTTAAAATATTCGTCTCTTCTTTATCTTAATCTTAACCTATAATGAATAAAATGTTTAATAGGATGGATCTTTCTTATTAGAGATTTGTTCGTACTTTTATTGCTACCATACTGTTTATTATTCTTGTCCGAGTCCTGCTGTGCTCTCGATTTATGTACCTAATCTCATATAACTTTTATATGAGTGAATGTTTCTATGAGTTGACAGCTAATTAATAATTTTATGCCTTTTTTGGTCTTTAATTGAGCAGAGCAGGAATTGTTTTCGTGCGTACTTTACACCTGTAAAAGGATTTTTTAATCTGTAAAGCCAATTCGAAGATTCGTCTTCTTAAACAAAATGAACTGTTCCGTCGGTATCCTGCATCCCCTTAAGTTACCTGAATCCATTCAACCAGATCAGCCTGCCAAAGATCATCAATTTCTAATGTAACAGTAGGTTTTCTTGGATAATTTCTTCTTGCTGGTTTGTGTAACTCATTAATAATATCAATTTTACTAACTTTTTCAGACTCTGAACATTTTTTAGGTTTCATTTATGAAGGAATAACCATTTAGCTTCATTTGTTTTAAATACTTTTCACATGGAAAGTATTTCAAATTTTTAATAAAATCTTTTTCACGTAAATGAGTTTCTTTTTCAGATATTTGTTTTGCCTCAAATAAATGTAATAACTCAAAATAAAAATTAAACGATAATTTATATTCTTCAATTCTATCTATTAATTTTAATAATGTTTTAAATTCATTATTTAATATTTCAATTAAAATAGATATGGTACTTATTGCAAATAATGGTGTAACTGCAATATCTGATAAACTTGATGCCGCAAATATTGATTTACTAACAAGGGAAGGTCACGACGTTCGGGTCACCGATTTGGATAAAACTTGGTGAGCGTGTAGTACTCGGTACCAAACTTAACCGTGTGAAGCAGTAGGGCCAGATGGCCAAGCGTTTTCGAGAAAAAAATTTTTAAAGTTTCGCGAGGTTGTTATAAGGAGTTCGAATACCGTTAAAATCACGAACCGAGCGTAGCTTGATGAGTAAGGCGCTAGCGTGCGAAGTGTTGGGTCTGTGGTTCGATTCCTGGCTTTTACATACTTTTTTTACCATTTTTTTGTATTTTAATTATTTTTCTATTATTATTAAACACTGAAAAATGAGAAGAATTAAATAAAAATTAAATTTAATTACAAATTATATTAAAAATTGTATGGTATTTTTTCGAAATGTTAAAGTTTATTACAAATACCAATATAATTAAAAATTAAACTTACATTAATTTGTGTCAATAATGAAAATTTAATTTATTACATTATTTCTTCTTGTTAGAATTAGGACATCGCCGCGGGAGAGAATACTCCCTTTTTGGTAGAAAGCAGCATTTATTCGTTGTGCTAGTTGTTATAAAACATTATGTTTTGTATATTTTTATGATAAATATCACCCGAGTGTATGTCCTAATTCTAACAAGAAGAAATAATGAAATAAGTTTTCATTATTAACACAAATTAATGTAAGTTTAATTTTTAATTATATTGGTATTTGTAATAAACTTTAACATTTCGAAAAAATACAGTTTTTAATATAATTTGTTATTAATTTGTAATTAAATTTAATTTTTATTTAATTCTTCTCATTTTTCAGCGTTTAATAATAATAGAAAAATAATTAAAATACAAAAAAATGGTAAAAAGAAGTATGTAAAAGCCAGGAATCGAACTACAGACCCAGCACTTCGCACGCTAGCGCCTTACTCACCAAGCTACGCTTGATTCGTGATTTTAACGGTATTCGAACTCTTTATAACAACCTCGCGAAACTTTAAAAATTTTTTTCTCAAAAACGCCTGGCCATCTGGCCCTACTGCTTCACACAGTTAAGTTTGGTACCGAGTACTACACGCTCACCAAGTTTTATTCAAATCGGTGACCCGAACGTCGTGACCTTCCCTTGTAAGTGATATAGCAATTCTATATTTTAAACAATAGTTATAGCTTTTTCGGAAAACATATAATCGTTTTTTTAAATATTCTTCCATTTATTATTATTATTAAATGACTAAACAGCATCCAAAAATCAAACATTTTAATTTTATAAATAAATATAAAAGAGGTAGTGGATTCTTTCCAGATGTAGTACGTGGTATAATTCTAGGTGAATCGGGTTGTGGAAAAACATTTTTAACTACTAACTTTGTTTTAAATAAATGGATATCTTATAGAACATTATATATTTATAGTCCAACTATAAATCAATCTACTTATAAAGGATTAGAGGAAGAGTTGAAAAAAGATAAATATGATATTGATTATTTATTTGAGGATAATTGGGAAAATATTTTTCCAATAGAGACACCAAATAGCTTAGTAATTTTTGATGATGGTATGTTAAAAGATCAAAGTAAAATAAGATATTATTGTGAAGGAAGATATAAAAATATTAGTATTCTTGGATTATATCATAAATACACTAAAATAGATTCCATAATAGGAAAAAATTCAAATCTATGATTTATTTTTAAAGAGTCTGGAGATAATCTCAAAAAAATACATGAAGAATTAGCGTCTGAATTAACTAATGAAGAGTTTTGTAAGTTGTGTAAAAAGGCATGGTCAGAATCGTATGGATTTTTGGGAATTGATAAAACAAAAAAAGATAAGTATTTCTTTTTAAAAAATAATGAAATTCAATGTGTGGAGACTGAGATATAAAAATCGGGTGATTATTGTATGACCTGTGTCTAAATTGATGATAAAATAACTTAAATATTATTTTTAGAAGGGTGCTCCAAAATGGAGCAGCCTTTAAATACGCAACCACATACTATATTTTAGGAAAAATCATTAAATTATAAGTAAAATTGAAGAATTTTTTAGGTAAAAACGATAAATTTTAGGTAAAAACGATATTTTTAAAAAAATGTTGAAAATCATAAAAAATTAATGATAAAATTGTTTTTAGAAGGGTGCTCCAAAATGGAGCAGCCTTTAAATACGCAACCACATACTATATTTTAGGTAAAATTGTTGAATTTTTAGGAAAAATCGTTGAATTTTAGGTAAAAATCGATATTTTTTAAAAAATGTTGAAAATCATAAAAAATTGATGATAAAATTATTTTTAGAAGGGTGCTCCAAAATGGAGCAGCTTTTAAATACGCAACCACATACTATATTTTAGGTAAAATTTTTGAATTTTTTATGAAAAATCGTTGAATTTTAGGTAAAAACCGATATTTTTTAAAAAATATTAAAAATCATAAAAAATTGATGATAAAATAACATTCGACAACCCCGCCGTTTTGGCGGGGATACTAAACATGCGTTAAAAGACATATGTAATCGTTGAATTTTAGGAAAAAATCGTTGAATTTTAGGAAAAATTGTTGAATTTTGGAAATGCATTTATTGCTGATTTTGCTGGTTTTTGTGTTGTTTTACAAAAAAAGATAAATATTTCTTTAAAAAAAATAATGAAATTCAATGTGGACTGGACAATGGAGACTGAGATATAAAATCTGGTAATCATTGTATGACCTGTGTCTAAACAATATGTGTTTTTTTCTTTTTGGGTTTTTGACCTATTTTTTGCATCATTTTGTGTGAATTTTTATGATTTTAGGAGATTTTTATGTTTCGACATTTTTTGAAGTTGTATTTTTTCCTCTAAAAAAAGGGTTAAGATTCTCCTTTTTTTTGCTTTTTTTAATATAATTTTGATGTAATTTTTATATTATTAGAGGATTTTCATATTTTTTTTGTGTAATTTTGGGAAATTTTGGGGGATAATTTTGGAGCAGATTAAAATGTGAGCCAGGACATACCTTTTTACATACTTCTAATATAAGTTTACTTAAACGAATCTTTATAAGAGTTGGTGAAATGCGATTATATCTAAACAAAGCTTAAACCAACATTTAGGTAAACGTAGATTAATATACTCATTAGTAAAAACGGGCATCAGTCTCAATTTCTAATGGCATGTATAATCAAAATTAGAAGTGTCTATTTTGACGGTACTAATTATAATAAAAATCAAAAACGTCTGTTCTGACGATACTGATTGTAAAATAATACATAATAAAAATAAGATAAAAAATCAGAACGTCCCATTTTTATGACGGTACTGATTATTACAAATATTTGTAAATTTGAATCGGCGAGAAACGAGAAAAATTTATTAGTTGTTCTTACAAAAATGGGCGTTAGAGGGGCCCATTCAATGTTCTCAATATTTAAAACCATAGAATAATATGACTTTATACTAATCATTGCAATAAAATAACTTGTCGACTTACAAGGGACATGTCACAATTGTCCGGAACCAATTTGATTCTCCCTAAAATATGTTGTTAAACACAAAAAACTAAGAAACCCATATTTTTTTATATGTGCAATAATTCATGTTTAAAGGGTGAAAGACCTCTTTGAAGAAAAATGGTCTTTCTGTTTCGAATGTCGTCAAAAGTATAATAGATAGAAAAAAATGTTTTAAATAAAAGTTAAATGGTTTGAAGAGTACTTTATAATAGTTATTTCAGAAAATTAAAAAAAAAATTTTTTTAATATTTCTCCTACCACTTAATTCTTTTTCCAAAATTTTGAGTTTTTCTAAAGATGAAATTGAAACTTATTTTATTGCGAATCCAATCATGACAAAGTTATTTTCTGACATACGGAATTATCGAAAAATAATTACAAATAACTATACACATGCTATCCATACTCGTCCATGCACTCGATTTTCATGCAGCATATTCTGTTAGCATCACAATATGAATTGGAAAATAACAATGATCCAAAGTAATGAATCAAAGCAGTGTATAATATTTCATTACATAAGCAACAGTATAAAATGACGTCGCTTTGTGAACAGTTGCAAGCCTAATATATTACCTCGTGCTATCCTGTATCACTTGCTACGACTTCGTAAATATACTAATATTTTGAAAACTGATGTTAATACTTCCCTTATAATTTTATTTTTAGTTTTCAAGGAGTTATTACATGGAATTTTATAAAGTCGTATTCTTTATAAAGTATTGCGCTGATGTCTTTTCAAAATTTTTGTTTTTGATTCATCTCTGTACAACATTTCCTTATGATAGCATACGATTATTTTCTTAAAATTTTCATCCTTACATCTTGTTTATTTGTGATTTATTTGTGTGTAATAATTTCTAAACATACTTAATAATAAAATAATTTTTAAATGTTATATAATAAATATATATTTTGTATCATTCATTCATTATATACATTAAAATAATGAACTCGACGAAAAAATGTTTCAAACATAACGACTTCTTACACCAAGAACATCTTACTACAGCTATATTATTGCATTCTTCGATATCACATGTTATTGAAGTTTTATGTAACCTAAATTCTACTGGATTTTCAAATTCTTCTGGTCTTTGGTTCGTATAACCACTTTTAAACCACGAATACTTAAATCAATTTTGATATCATGGGGATGATAATTGATTATGCATCAGAGATTGCAATTTTATTACATTATTTTGTTCATGCAAGTTTATATTACTTTCTAGTAGTAAAATAGAATCTGAAAATCTTTTAGCAAAATTTTTCCAAATTCTAAATCCATATACATCTAATGATTGTATTTTCCTCGTAGTACCTTTTGGTATTATCATAGTAGTAATATGTTTTCCTGGAGGTGTTAATTCCGAAATGATATTGGGGCAATGTCCAGTCCATGAATTGGTAAGAAGAACACTATTAGAACCAATGTTTGGAAAATAAGCTTCTTCCAACCACATTTTAAAATGATCTGTGAATAATATAAATGTTAATTTAATAATTTTTTATGGCTCTTATTAAATTGCTAAATAAAATATAAAATATATCGTGAGGAGATAAGAATTGATTACACAGGTCTACAAATTAAAAGGTATTTACTATCACATGAAACTTTATATGTATTTCTGAAAAAATTTGGTGCGCTGAATTCAAATCTGGCCTCAGAACGGCGTCATCACGTCAGGATTTTGAGATATTCTAACCTAAAAGTGCAAAAATAGCTGTTTTAGGGCATAATTGGAGTTCACTCATGGTTGCAGAGAATTTTACCGACAAGAACTAAATAAAATACTGTAAAATACAAGTCTTGCCCTTTAATTTCTATTTTGAAACATCCAAATAGGTTTTTTTTTCACCGAGATGCAGCAGATTTAAGTTTTTACTTCATACAGAAAACACAGGTCTACAAATTAAAGGGTATTTACTATCACATGAAACTTTATATGTATTTCCGAAAAAATTTGGTGCGCTGAATTCAAATCTGGCCTCAGAATGGCGCCATCACGTCAGGATTTTGAGATATTCTAACCTAAAAGTGCAAAAATGGCTGTTTTAGAGCATTATTGAAGTTTATTCCTGGTTGCAGAGAATTTTACCGACAAAAACTAAACAAAATACCGTAAAGTACAAGCCTTGCCCTTTAATTTCCATTTTGAAACATCCAAATAGGTTTTTCTTTCACCGAGATGCAGCAGATTTAAGTTTTTACTGCATACAGAAAAATTTTCTGTGAAAATTTTCTTGTAATTGTTCTTCCTATTGCCTTAACTGATATTCAGATGAAACTCTTCTAAATTCACTTTGCACTGTTTTCAGAGAACGATTCCTTTTCTTATTATTATTTCTTTCATTAGAATCCAAATTCCGCCAATACTCAACAGCTCGTCTTTTATAAGAACTGTGAAAATCTGCGTTATTTTAACATTGAGGGTGAGAATTTAAATTATCTTCACTCCATTCTTCTTCCTCATCTTCAATTGTCTCAAAACTATGTAATTTATAAGGTTCTTCGTAGTCAAGACATGTTTCTTCCGTTACTTTCATTCCATTAAAATGAAAAATGTTATCCAGCAATAATTTTTGTATGTTTTCTTTCAATTCAATTTCTTTTTCAGTTACTGGTGTTTCAGACAAACACATCGAACTTAGAGATTCCAGTAACAATCTAACCACTTAAGTGGATTGATAATCATTTTCAAAATCAAACTTTACTTTGTATTGTAATATAAAAACAGTTTAATAAATTATACAGATGTGATTATGACAAAACAATTTATAAATTATAATATAAATATATTTTATAATTAACTTATAACTTATAATTTATTTTAAAAATATACTGTACTTATTTTAAAAATACATTGGATTGCTCAAAAATGTTACCTCTGAAAAATTTGTGTATGTCATGATTCTGATATAAGAAATAATATTTTAAGATTAACGTCACGTATCTCGTATAAGAGATAATCTTTTAAGATGAAAGTCACGTATCTCATATAAGAGATAATCTATTAAGATCAAATTCACATATCTTATATAAGAGATAATTTGTTCAGATTAAAATCACAATTATATCAAAACTTATATCAATAACTTATATCAAAATCGTGACATATTATATATAATATATTATATTACATATTACATTATACATGTTATATATAACTTCTTGAAAATTAAAAATAAAATTATAAGAGAAGTATTAACATCAGTTTTCAAAATATTAGTATATTTACGAAGTCGTAGCACATGATACAAGATAGCACGAGGTAATGTATTAGACTTGCAACTGTTCACAAAGCAACGTCATTTTATACTGTTGCTTATGTAATGAAATATTATACACTAACTGCTTTGATTCATCACTTTGGATCATTGTTATTTTCCAATTCATATTGTGATAGACTAACAGAATATGCTGCATGAAAAATCGAGCGCACGGACGAATATGGATAGCATGTGTATAGTCGTTTGTAATTATTTTTCGATAATTCCGTATGTCAGAAATTAACTTTATCATATATGGTTGGATTCGCAATAAAATAAGCTTCAATTTCGTCTTTAGAAAAACTCAAAATTTTGAAAAAGAATTAAGTAGTAGGAGAAATATTTAAAAAAATTTTTTTTAATTTTCTGAAATAACTATTATAAAGTACTCTTCAAACCATTTAACTTTTATTTAAAACATTTTTTTCTATCGGTTATACTTTTGACGATATTCGTCCCGAAAAAGAAAGACCTTTTTTTCAAAAGGGTGTTTCACCACTTAAACATGAATTATTACACATATAAAAAAATATGGGTCTCTTAGTTTTTTGTGTTTAACAACATATTTCAGGGAGAATCAAATCAGTTGCGGACAGTTGTGACATCTCACTTGTTAGTATCGTATTAAAATCATATGACTTCAACATTTATTAAAATATTATCGAGATGAAGCCCATAATTTATATGGGCGGCCTTACAGTGAGTGGTAAAATGAAATTCGGACGCTCTCCCGTATAGAAAATTTTGTAAAGATTTTATAAGGTCCTAGTTAATTTGCTTTATCGTTAGTATTAATCAGGCCCTATTTGGATAAAATAAAGAGGACCTTAAAAGAAATGTAACAAATAATTTGCAAGGCTCTTTTAAAGAAAATTTATTGGGTCCAGGGTAAAACATACATTTATCAACTTAGATTTCAAGCTTAATTTTAAGGCTTTTTTAAGAAAAATGTATCTGACTCTGATTAAAATTTCTTGAGGATATAATATTTGAGAAAAATTAGAATTTAATAATGCTTATTTAATTAAGCCTTAAAAGGAATTTTGAAAAATACTTTAATTAAAAGGATTACAGTATTCTAAATAAAAATAAAAAATTCTAAAAAATAAATTTTTAATATAACCTTAATTAGAAGAATTAGAGTATTTTAATTAGAATATTCTTAAAAATTCCTTTTAAGGCCCTATTGAACAGACATTATTGAATCATTACTTCTCCCAAATATTGTATCCTCAAAAAATCCTTTGCGGATTCTAGTAAGTTTATCCTATTTAAAAAAAAAAAAATATATATATATATATACAGTTACATGTATATACATGCAGTTAAGGGGTCCTTGTAAAAATCCAGTAAGGTTCAAATCAGATAATAGTAAGATAACGATTTTTAGAGTATCCTTAATATATATTTATTGGGGTCTCTAGTTTTTAAGGCTATCCTTAACAATTTTCTACACGGGCCGGCCGTCTCAGATCATCGAGAATCTTGCAACGAAAGATCATATATCTATCCTCCTCGTTTATTCGTAAACCATCGAGGCGGTGAGCGCACACACACAATGAATATATGTATTTCGAATACATGTATACTTGTTAGGATCAATAATGTAGAAAATGGAATTAAAAACGTCGATATTTTTATCCCATATTTTGCATTACTGACCCTGAACAAATTTAACCGTCACTCCAGCATCTCCTTAATACACAAATATTTAAATAAGATATAACTTAAATACTCAACTTTAAAAATAAAGATATATGTATTTATGATCCGTTACACTTTATATGTATTATTAAAGCTAACATTTATCACTAACCTGCATAATAAACAGTTTTGCGAGAAACATTGTACGATGCTTTCGATATGCTGAGCAAACATTTAACAATCGTTGTTTCTGGTAAATCTTCATCTAGTAAGGTGATGCGCAATAAGATATTGTACAGCCCATCATCACGCAATGTTATGGTAGGATTTCCAGATTGCATCTCCAGAATGTTTCTGTAATGTCAACGCGACATAGATATTATTATGAAGAATGTGTGATATAAAATAATAAAAAATAATATTTATGTGTTGTGTTTAATGTCAAATTATTTATTTTAGCGCTCCAAATCTTGATATTGACATAGATTGTTAAAATCATGATCTTAAATAAACCTTAAAAAATTTTTTGTCATTCATTGTTTCAAAAGATACTAACAGTCAAAATAAATTAATAATAATGTGTTTTCTATTTTTTAAATATAAAATAGGAACTTCCATAACATATCATTAAAAAATAATTTATTAAAGATAAGAAATTAATTTAGATGAAGTAATTTCGTTTTTCTTGTTGCACGATTTTCAAGTGCAACAAACATCAGGTTAATTTGAAACAAAAAATTGGATTAGATTGGGCGAAAATTTTATACAATGTAGATACAGTTTATACTCTCTCATACATGTATTTCCTTTGCATTCAATTAGTATTATGCAATCATTCCAATAATGAGATTTAAAGAAAAAGGATATTAAAAAAAAACGATTTTTGGTTGCTAGGCGGAACCTGAATCTCCATTGTAAATTAGTTCCAGTTACCTTAAATAACAAAAAAACGATGATCTCCCAATTGTCAAGCTCGGGGAACCCCTAGGACAAATGGAAAACTGTTAAATATATGGGTTTCGCGATTATCATCCGATCGTATAGGACAGTGACTTAACCTTCATTTACACTTTGGGTTGTAAAACACCCCAGCGAATTTTCAAACTCAGTTATCATTATGTAGCTAGCCGAAAATTGAATTTAAAGCGCCATCTATTAGTAGTTGGGGGTACCCTTTATAAGTTAAAGTTATAGGCTTGTCCTGTTTGGCGCCAATCGCTTTGGTATAACCATGCAAAGTAAACGGTATTGAGAGTTGGGGTGTATCACACCCCCTAGTGTAAATTTGAAAGTTTTTCAAATTAAAAACGATTTTTATTTTTTGTTTTTTCTTTGTGTGATTCTTTGTAAATAACGTAAGTATTACTGTAAATAAAAAATTTTTTTTTCAATCTACTTAAGGGGATGCTGGACTGACGCTCGAACTTGATCGAGGTCGATAATGTAGGTGGAATTCTAAGATATTATATTATAAATTATCAAATTGACTTTACAGAATACAAAATCCTTTTGCAGGATTAAAGTACACGCAAAAATGAATCACGCGAGTATCGACTTCATATCAAAAACGAAAAAAAATTAAAAATATTTGCTCTTCTTTACCTTAAATTTAACCTATAAGGAATAAAATGAGTTGGTCGAAAAATTTCTCTTATTAGAGATTTGTTCGTGCTTTTATTGCTACCATACTGTTTATTATTTCTGTCCGAGTCCTGCTGTGCTCTCGATTTATGTGCATAATCTCGTATAACTTTTATATGAGTGAATGTTTCTATGAGTTGACAGCTAATTAATAATTTTATGCCTTTTTCGGTCTTTAATTGAGCAGAGCAGGATTTGTTTTCGTACGTACTTTACACCTGTAAAAGGATTTTTTAATCTGTAAAGTCAATTCAATGATTTCTTGTTAATGTGAAATTAAATGTTCCGTCGGTATCCAGCATCCCCTTAAATGTATTGTGCATATATATTTTACATGTTAGAATGGTAGATTTAAGGTTTATATAGATTATTTGTATTATTTTTCAGCTTTGTTTTTGTGTAAAAATTACAATTTCAATGATTTCTTCTTGCATAGAGAAGAGTTTTGTAGAATAAAAACATTTTTCTTACTACCTTATGCCTTCTTTTTTTTAAATTATCAACTTCATACATTAAAATAAATACACTTTTTGGAAAACTCATTATAAAACTTTTTTTTATCTGAAAATGTAACATTTCTAGAGTATAACCTTGCAGGAATTTTCTTGAAATATTCAAAATAAAAAAAAAATACATTTTTTTATAAAAAAGCTCAAATTTTCGGGATTTTTTTTCCGTTATTTTTTTTCACTACCTTAAAATTCATTCAAAATTACTATATTACCTTACTTTAATATGTTCAAAAAAACACTCAGTAATTTTTCGAAGCTTAAATAGTTAACAGATTAGGCGTGGCATTCGTTTTAAGTCGCTGGGGTGTATCACACCCCCAAATGTATCTGTGGAATTATTTGAAGATAGTGTAAATGAAGGTTAAAGAGCTTTCCTCCTCGGGACTGTATACTGCTCGAAGCTGTATGAGTCACTGTATTGTAGTGTTTTTAGTTTCTTTCGGCGCTGTACAGACCATATGCCTATTGCATGTGATTGGATGCAATATGGGTGAAAAACCCCGAGTTGAGAAATCAATAAAAAATTACGAATGATTCTGAACTTGACCAGTTGTGGTAAATGACAGAGGATTTTGCAGTGTTTTAAACTATGAATGAGCGTGTCAAAACACAAATCTCGAACCCAATAGTCCATTAACTAAATATCCATATTGCCTCGTCCGTGTAATAATAGTGGTCTTAAGGACATGATTAAAGTATCTGTCAGGGCTTAAGTATAGGATCTCCTTAGGTAATCACCCTATTATACTATGAATGTGACTATTAATGTGAATATTTAATATTTGAATGAGACTCAAATATAGCCAACAGGCTCTACTTTAATATTTAGGGAATTAATCTACATTTGGGAAAACATCTACATTTATCTATGCCAATTCGTAAGGTATCGGAAAAACCGCACTCGGCCAGACCCATACAGCGTAAACCATTGCAACTACATTGCAGCAACGTTATTACGTTGCAAGTTGCAATGTAACATTGCAGAGACATTGCAGAAATATAGATCCACAACATGCCAGCACGCTTGCAGTAACATGACATTAATATTGCGGAAACATTGCAAATTCGAAATTCTATTTTAATTCTATCTACGATTTATAAATTTTGTTTTTTGTAAGTTGTGTGTACATACAAATTAAATTTTTATTTATGTTATATAAACTTGAAAATTAATTTATATTGTTTTACATATAATTTTATGTAATAATTTTATTTATATACAATGTACTAATAACATACAAGATATTTTATTTCAACCGTATTAATTCTTTTGCAACAATATTGACCTTTAACACTTTGTGATTATAATTAATTATTTATCCATTCTCTATATACATATATGCATAAAATATTTTTTGTTTTAGAATAAAACATAGGAGACATAAAAGTGATATATAAAAGTTTGTAACGATTTCATATATGTTAAATATATATTGTAAAGTTATACATAAGTATATGTTGGAATTCGCCAAGTGCTCGCGTAAAGGATACTTAACAGGAATGAGAAATGACTGCACACTCTTTACATCTATGAGAATAATGTATTTCTTATTTTATTACAAAACTCAGAGAGTAGGACTTGTGAGACATTGGCCCGCCAATGAGCATTGGATTCAATGCGATCCAAAGCGCTCTTACAACAGTATATAACACTATTGTATTTTAAAATATTTTTATTAAAAAAATATGTAGCATAAAATTATTATATATATATATATATAATAATTTTATGCCACATATTTATATATACATACATATATATATATATATATATATATATATATATATATAATGTATATAATTTTATGCTATATATTTTTTTAATAAAAATTATTGCAAACATTTGTTTACATTTACCTTTTTGTTATTTTATATGTCTCTATATGTTTCTGATATTTATGTATCTAAAACAAAAATATTTTTATATGCAATATTATTTAATGGTTGCAGTAACATTGCATTATTGCAGATTTATTTCATTGCAATATTACTGTAATGTTTTTTTGCTATCTTTCAAAAAGCGGACATTTCAATGTTGCTGTAATGCAATAGCAACGTTGCAGCAAGATTTCGCAATGAAACTGCAATATTCCATCGTTACAATGAAAGATTGTTGCAATGTTGCTGCAATCCTGCAATCCACCTAACTTGTGACGACACATTAGGAGTGTTGTCACTAAATCCCCCCGGGCCGACCATCCGCCCAACACGGGGATATGGCGTGCGCGAAATCCACGAGGACACGCGACCCCACCACGAACCGACGCATGGAAGGGGTCGCCGGACCGGTATATAAGCCGGCTCGCACGAGAAGCCAGCACCAGTTCCTGACCCGACATCCTTTCCGATACTGGCCTCAGGGACACCCGAGGACTCCTAGCAGACCCTACACCAGGTCCAGATATCCGCAGTCGACGAAGACGGTTACGGCCTCTTCGCAGCCCAGGACGCCCGGCGTTCGACTTCCCGTCTTTTCCTGTAGTCGACGGAGACGGTTACGGCCTCTTCGCAGCCCGGGACGCCCGGCATTCGACTTCCCGTCTTTTCCTGTAGTCGACGGAGACGGTTACGGCCTCTTCGCAGCCCGGAACGCCCGGCATTCGACTTCCCGTCTTTCCCTGTAGTCGACGGAGACGGTTACGGCCTCTTCGCAGCCCGGGATGCCCGGCATTCGACTTTCCATCTTTTCCTGTAGTCGACGGAGACGGTTACGGCCTCTTCGCAGCCCGGGACGCCCGGTATTCGACTTCCCGTCTTCTCCTGTAGTCAACGGAGACAGTTACGGCCTCTTTGCAGCCCGGGACACCCGGCATTCGACTTGCAATCACCGGCCAGTCCGGTCTGAACATTGCGTTCCGTCGCGACCGCGAATCACATCCCGCGAGAAGCACGCGTCCCGCACACCGCTCCGGGACCGGTTAGCAAACTCCCTCGCCGCGTTCCCGAACCCTGGGTTCCGACGAGCCCATCCGCGGCAACGCAAGAACGCACCGTTACAAACTAATGTTCGGAAAATGTTCGTGAAACATTATGGTATCACGTTTAGAGAACATTCATCAAATATTCGGATAGTGGATTCGTTTCCTGAATTTTCATTGACAATATGACCTAAATCTTGGTAGCAAAATTGCCACTTATTTGTCGTCCTACTATTGTATTTTTACATAAGTTTATGGCCTGGAGAGAGCACACTCCCGACGGAGGCCCAAAAGGCGGACTCTTGGATGCGGCGATGCCGACTTAGGAGATTTCGCTCGAGAGACCCAGGTGTCAAAATGAACTCCTCAAGACAAAAGAAATTGTTATGCCGCGGCGATCCTTAAGTAGCCTCGCACATTGCATTTTGAACGCGAGTTAGAAGGATCATACGCCGCGTAGCGGCAGCGCCTCGAACTATGCTGCAGACGCGCGGTGCCCGATGTAGCGACAGCCCGCCACAAATGTTTCAGAATATACATCATATAAAAACTGTTTCATAATAAAATAATAAACTTCACACAATTATCATTAATTACTTTTTGTAAATTATTAAAATTATATAAATTAATTAATAATTATTTATTTTAAATTTTTATTTTAATAAATTTTTATTATACTTGATATTTTTTTATATAAAATAACTAAAAAACATTTTATTTTAATTATATGTGTAAACTATGAAAATTATCTTAGATTCCGTTTTGGAAAAAATTCAGGCCTCGTTTTTTATCTTTGTAAATATTTAAGCAAAATGTTCCGAAAACATTTGTATTCAAGCACAAATGATAATAAAAGCATATAGTAAACTTGTAACATTCGTTCAACGTTTGGATCCTAACTCTTTAAACTTAGAATTTTTCGAAATGTTAGCTGACTGTTTAGAATCAAACAATAAACATATTTAACACAAATCGAACATTCAACTAATATTAACATGCTGCCTGGGTATCAGAAACATATGGAGACATATAAAATAACAAAAAGGTAAATGTAAATAAATGTTTGCAGTAATTTTTATTAAAAATATATATAGCATAAAATTATATATATTAAATATATGTATACTATTGTATATATTGGATACTGCATATCCAATTTAATGCCAAATATTTTTTTAATAAAAATATTTTAAAATACAATAATGTTATATACTTATGTATAACTTTACAATATATATTTAACATATAAAACCATTACAAACTTTTATCTATATCAAACTTTTTCTATTTTTATGTCTCCTATGTTTTATCCTAAAACAAAAAATATCTTATGCACATATGTATATAGAGAATAGAATGGATAAATAATTAATTATGCCAGGAGTCTCTTCCGGATGAAATACAGTGTAGTCATGCCCTTATGCACGCGTTGGCAACAAAGTTTAAAATTATAAAAATCCGTTATCATGCCCGTGTAGCCCCCGGGGCCGACTCGCCTTGTCATTGCACTTTTATTGCGCGTATCGGCAACATGCATACCGGTGTCTTTAAAGTTATTTTGCAGTTCTTTTTTCTCCGAATTTGTTGCAATGGGTAGGAGTAAACGTAGAAATCATTCTAAAGACCGCTCTAGTCGTTCTAAGCGTAGTAAACGCTCTCGCGAACGTCTTTCTATTGATCGCATGAAGAGTTCTCGTAGCAATTCTCGTGAGCCAGCTCGACGTCGTTCTCGTTGCTATTCTCACGAGAGTCGCTCACCCTGCCGCTCCCCAGCTAGTAAGCGGCTTACCTTATCACACGATACTTTATCGCTGATTCTTGAGAAACTGACCAAGCAGGAAGAACGTCTGACATCGCTAGAGGTTAAGACAGCGGGAGAGACGGAGATTGAGGAGCCACGGATGCAGATCAGCGGTCAGAAGGAGAGACGGTTCTTCAGAACCGGGGCTCTGAACCAGGTATGTCTCCTTGTTGACCCCTCTTTTTGGGCAAAGAGGGGACATAGCCGACTCTATCCTTCTCCGCTGGGCTTAAGTTTCTTCTAAAGTTACAGACCCCCCAAGGCAGAGGAAAACCGCGTGTCCTTCGCAGAAGAGACGCCGCCTATCCTCCAGGAGGTAATGAACGATGGTTCGTCTATTGACGATCTCTTCGGTCCGTTAGAAAAGCCTGCCGCTGATTCTCCCTGGCTTCCCGCTTTGTTCGACTTCGCTCGGTCTGCGGTCTCGGGTTTAGGAGACGATCGGCGATCTGATCTCCTAAAACAATACGAGACGAAGGATACGCTGTCCTTTCTGGGTCCGCCTAAGCTCAACAAGCTGCTTGGTCCGATTCTGAAGGCTTCGACTTCTGTGATTAAACGTGACAAACATCAAGTCCAGTTACAGGCTCAAGTCCTTGAATGCTTTTGGTTCGGCCATTCGGTTTTGCTTGCACATGAGGTGAAGAAACTTTTATCTGTTACGGCCCTTCCGACTCTGCGGTAGCTGGCGGATGGTTTTCATTTATTGGCGGATCACCAATACCGGCTTTTGCTAGTGCGTCGCGCCTTTATTAAGCCCTCCTTCAGTTTGGTGGGAAAAAACGCGGCGGATAATGCTCCCGTCGACGAATGGCTCTTCGGCCGCTCCTTCGCTGATGACCTCAAGGATGCCCAAGCTTGCGAGAAAGCGGCGCGAGACCTTCTGAAATCGGCGCCAGCAGTTAAACCTACTCCTCAACCGACTCGTCAGTAGCCTGCCCAGCAAAGTCAACCACGCAAATCACTGGGAAACGTGAAAGCCCCCGCTCGTCAAATCTCACGTCCGATTCATCGGGGTGGGGGCGCGTCGCTCCGAGTTGCTTCCGGAGATCACATTCTCGCTCCCGCCGCAGTCATCGCAGCCGCCACTAAACCCGGTAAGATCTGCGGGTCGATTGGCTGACTTCGCTCATAATTGGGAAAAATTAACATCAGATCCGATAGTGCTTGCAATTCGGGCTTATAGGATACCTTTTTCATCTTTCCCGCCAGCAAGACTCGCTTAATGAGCCGAGCCTACCTTCGTTGCAGGCAATGCACTGCGACGAGGAAATCGACCGCCTCCGGAAAAAGGGGCCATATCTGTTGTAAATCCAGTAGAAGATCAATTCCTGTCTTCTTTCTTTCTTCGCGAGAAATCGTCGGGAAGCATGCGCCTCATTTTAAATCTTAGAGATTTGAACTCCCATCTCTCCCCTCCTCATTTTAAGCTTGAAGATTGAAGGACGGTTGTGCGTCTAATGCTCCCGAATTCTGAGATGGCCACTTTAGATATCGAAGATGCTTATTTATTAGTTCCGATTCATCCCTCTCACAAAAAATTCCTTAGGTTCCAATGGCGAGGGGCTACGTACGAATATTTGTCTTTAGCTTTTGGCCTCTCCACGGCTCCTTTTATTTTTACCAAGATTCTACGTCCTGTGATGTCTTTCCTGCGTGAAGAGGGCTTTGAATCAGTTGTCTACCTGAACGATTTTCTTCTTTTTGGAACCTCTTATCGAGCTAACGTGCAAGCGCACATTAATCTACTGTCATCCTTAGGTTTCATTATTAACTTCGGTGAATCCGAAATCGGTCCGGCAAGAAGAAGAAAATATCTGGGCTTCATCTTTGATTCAGAAAGACAATCCATTGCTATTTCGGCACCGCGCCGAGAGAAACTCTCAAGATTGGTCGGGGATTTTTCTGTCAGATCTTCCTGTTCAATTCGGGACTTCGCGGGTATGATCGGCTCTTTCGTTTCTGTTTGCCCGGCTGTTTGTTATGGGCTCCTTTACACCAAAAATTTCGAGAGAGAGAAGTTCTTAGCCCTCCAAATTAATAATTCATTCTCTTCGATCATGCGTATCTCGTCTTCCCTTCGTGAGGATTTTTACTGGTGGCGCAATTTATTAGCTGATCCCAGACAAGAAAATGTTATTTGCACGGGACAATACTCTTTGGAAATTTTTTCTGATGCATGGCCTTCACTGGGGCGCTTCTTGCGGACCTCTTCGAGCACATGGCTGGTGGACCGAGAGTGACGGGACGCTCCACATCAATATCTTAGAATTGAAGGCAGTTTTTTGCGCCATCAAGTGTTTTGCTTCAAACTCTCAAAATTGCGAGATTCTTCTTAGAGTTGACAATACGACAGCATTGTCGTACATTAATCGTTTCGGTTCGGTGCAGCATCTCCTCCTTTCTTCTCTCGCCAGAGAATTTGGCAATGGTGCGAAGAGAGGGATATTTTCTTATTCGCATCGTACATCGCATCATCCATGAATGTGATCGCTGACAGAGAATCCCGGCGTGCTGATATTGACACAGAATGGTCGCTTTCGGACCATGCATTTGATTTGATTTTTGTCAGGTGGGGACCCTTTGACATTGATCTGTTTGCCTCGCTCCTTAATGCTAAATGCGATCGATATATTTCCTGGATTCCAGACCCGGGTTCCCTCGCTGTTGACGCCTTTACTCTTTCTTAGAAGAAATTCTATTTTTACGCTTTTCCTTCATTTATCCTAATTCATCGAGTTCTGCGCAAAATTGTTGACGACGGAGCAGAGGGAATTCTGGTAGTGTCTTGGTGGCCTTCACAATCCTGGTTCCCTCTCTTCCGTCGCCTTTTAGCATCGGAGCCTCTCATTCTATCACCCTCCAAATTCTTACTGTCTGCCCCTCTTAGGAAGCATCACTCAGTTTACAAGACTCCTTCCTTGGGGGCCGCGAGATTATCAGGGAGGCATTCAGGAAACACTAAGCGCCAAAATCTTCGTTAGATGTGCTTTTGGCCTCGCCCGCTCCATTAATCTTAAAACAGTACTCACGCCCACTTTGAGCCTGATGGTCGTTCTGTAAGGCACATCAAACGTCACTCTTCTCTCCGAAGGTAAGAGATTTGCTTGGATTTCTAGCGCAGGAGAAGCGGGATCCTTCTCCAAGCTTAATACGGGAAGATCCGCGGTCTCATTTCTTGTAACGCGGTCGGGGATGACCCTCTTATGAAGCGGTTCTGCAAAGGCGTGAGTGTCCTGAAACCTCCTCGGCTCCGTTATAATCACATCTGGGACCCCTCTCCCGTCATTGCCAAGCTGAGCTCCTACTTTCCGCACGAAGATCTGCCATTAGAGAAAATAACTAAGAAACTGGTTCTTCTCCTTGCCCTCGCTTCAGGACAGCGCTGTCAAACACTCGCAGCATTACGTTTGTTCCAGATTTCCTTTGATGGAGACAAAATGCTCATCAGAGTTCCGGATCGTTTAAAAACGTCCGCTCCAGGCCGTTGTCAACCCCTTCTATCCTTTTCGACCGGGAGATTGCGATTTTCTCTTCATCTCCCTCATCCGACCATACAAAGCTGTAGGAGTTCAAACTTTAAGCAGATGGATTCGCGAAACCCTTATGGCCTGTGGTGTGAACGATTCCTTCACGGCTCACAGTACGAGGCATGCGTCGACTTCCTTTGCTGCCAAAAAAGGCACCTTAGTGGAGTTAATTAAAATAGCGGCGGGTTGGACAGGCGAATTTAGGGTATTCGCCAAATTTTACAACCGCCTCATTGTCGATTCAAACGCATTCTCGAATACCATTCTTTCTGGTTAATATAATTTATAATATATTTCAGCATGTGTCTTATTTTTAATAAAGGTATGTCCTTTGAATTTAAAGTAGTATTTTTATTTAACGCTCTGTTTCCCAGTACACCGGTTTTCATATTCTTCGCTGCCCGCTCTCTATTTCGACAAATCGCTTTCTAAACATCTACATTGTATTTCATTCGGATGAGAAACCTGGCATAATTGTAAGATTAAACGAACTTACCAAGTGAAGTTCGATCTTAATTATGCCTGGGGTCTCGTCCGGATGAACTTCCCACCCACAACCAACCCCTGAAGATGACGATTCGTCTGCGATTTGTCCTTCTGAGGACGACGACTCGTCTGCAATTGGTCCTGGCTCTGAATAATGACAAGGCGAGTCAGCTCCGGGGGCTACACGAGCATGATAACGGATTTTTATAATTTTAAACTTTGTTGCCAACGCGTGCACAAGGGCACGACTACATTGTATTTCATCCGGACGAGACCCCAGGCATAATTAAGATCGAACTTCACTTGGTAAGTTCGTTTAATCTTACAATTATATCGCAAAGTGTTAAAAGTCAATATTGTTGCAAAAGAAATAATATGATTGAAATAAGATATCTTCTATTTTGATAATACATCGTATATAAATAAAATTATTACATAAAATTATATGTAAAACAATATAAATTAATTTTCAAGTTTATATAACGTAAATAAAAATTTAATTTGTCTGTACACACAACTTACAAAACTTGTATGTACACACAACTTACATACAACTTACAAAAAACAAAACTTATAAATCATAGTTAAAATAGAATTTCGAATTTGCAATGTTTCCACAATATTAATGTCATGTACTGCAAGTGTGCTGGTATATTGTGGAGCTATATCTCCGCAATGTCTCTGCAATGTTACATTGCAACTTGCAACGTAGCAACGTTGCTGCAATGTAGTTGCAATGGTCTGTGCTGTATGGGTTACCAAAAGCGGAAAATTTCTTATTACTGCAGTATTGTCACAATGTTGCAGATACATTATGCAATCATTCTGCAATATTACAACATTGCGGTGCAATATTTCTGCAATCTTTCAGTGTCATGTGGGCACGTTCGTGTCTCTGGGTTTGACTGAGTGCGGTTTTTCCGATGCCTTACGGATTGGCGTAGACAAATGTAGATGTTTTCATTAATTCCCGAAATATTAAAGTAGAGTTTGTTGGCTGTTATATACGGGTTAGAACACGCGCGCGTCACGTAGTCCCACGAACGGACTGTGTTGTGCGGTCACGAGCACCGCCGATGATACACGAACGGCGTCGAAGTCGCCGTGCTAGAACCGGCATGCAGCATGCAGTCGCTACACGGCAATATTACGGGCCAAACTTATATTCTGATTATCTTAAAATAAACCTTTTTGGTTGCATCCTACATACACGAGTGATGATTTTACCTACCTACCTACGCGACATCCATCCCGGAAACATAATAGTTGGCGACGAGCACGGAAAAATACGTAAATTCAGTGATCGACACGAAGCACGTGGCGACAAGCAAAGTCGCACGAGGAAAGTTCCAGTGCGTCGTAGAAAATTCACGACGGGAACGTACATAAAGACTTACAGTGCGTCGTGGAATAATTAACGACAAGAACATTACATACATTCAGTGTGTCGCGAAAGTATTGGCGGCAAGCTACATATGCTATATATGTATATAAAGTGCGTTGCGGCACAAGTGGCGACAAGAACATTCCAGTGCGCGCCACATATAAAAAAATTTTGGCACCAATAACTTTTACAAAAAAGTGCGTGAACAATGGCAGAGGGGGGAAACGCAGAGAACAAAATGGCGATATCCCCTACTACAAATCCAACAACATTCGCGATTGAACCATTCGATCCTACAGTTACAAAGTGGTCGAGATGGTTGGAAAGAATGGAAGGGGCATTCAAAATTTCCCAAATAACAGAAGGAAACAAACTTACATTCTTGTTACATTACCTAGGCCCCACAATATACGATGTCCTAGCGGATCGGCTTACACCAGAAAGCCCATATTCAAAAACATATGCGGAAATTACAAAGAAATTACAAGAATTCTACGAACCGAAACCGCTAGCAGCAGCGGAAAATTACAAATTGATGCAGAGGAAGCAGCAGGAAGGGGAATCAGTACGAGACCTTCTGGCTGCCTTACAGAAGCTGTCGCTGAATTGCAAATTGGGACAGCATGCTGACGCAATGATACAAAATTGTTTTATATGCGGTTTACGAAACAAGAGGATACAGAACAGACTCCTGGAGATCAAAGATCTGAACCTGGAGAGGACGATACAAATTGCTACTACGATGGAACTCTTGGAGAAGAGTACGAAGCAGCTTCGAGGAGAGGAAACCATTGCAGCCGTGGGATCAGCTACAAGGAAGGCGGCGTACTGTAAAGATAAGTCGTTACAAACAAAGAAATTCGAGCACGGTAAATTTTCAAAGCATGGCGCGAATAACGAGCGTGCGAAGAGGCGCGAAACGAAGCGCGGTAGTCACGTGATCATTTGCTTTCGATGCGGGAAAGACCATTACGCGTCCGCGTGTACGATGGACCGTTCGATTAAATGTCTAAAGTGCGGTAAAGCAGGACACGTTAAAAAAGTGTGCAAAGCAAAATCTTTCTCGGCAAATACAATTAATTACGGAAATACGTCCAATGAAATATTTACAGTACAGGAACATACGCAGTACAGAAATAAATTTCACGTTACATTAAATGTAAACAATACAGAAGTGCGATTCGAAATCGATAGCGGCGCGGCCGTAACATTAATGTCGAAACACGATGCGGATCAATTATTTCCACGAGAAAGAATTCTAAAAACAGATGTGCGGTTGACGTCATTTTGTAAGACGCAAATACAAGTATTAGGTTACATACCGGTTAAGGTAAGAAGCGGTGAGACCTTGCGTAAGTTAAACTTATATATTACTACAGAAAACCGCGAACCACTTCTCGGTAGAGAATGGATATTACAGATGAAAGAGAATCCGAAAATTAATTTCTTTCTGAAAGAATTGCAATCGATACATACAGTACAAAATTCAGAGCAGTCACAATTACAAGGATTACTGCAGGAATTTAAAGAAATCACAAACCCGACAATTTCAAAGATTCTTAATATATAAGCGCGATTAAAACTTAAGGACAATGTCAGTCCAATTTTTTGTAAACCCAGGGGGGTACCATTTCGATTACGTGCTCAGGTTGAAAAAGAGTTCGATAAACTTACAAGTATGGGGATCTTAGAGAAAGTAGATCATTCAGACTGGGCTACACCCATCGTTCCGATTTTAAAGAAAAACGGGGCAATACGTCTATGCGGAGATTACAGCGTTACAATAAACCTGAATTTAAGGATCGACGAGCATCCTTTGCCGACGCCAGACGAACTTTTGACACAAATGGCGGGCGGTACGGTATTTTCTAAAATTGATTTACTACAAGCTTACTTACAGTTAGAAATGCGACAAGAGGATCGCGAATTACTTACGATTAATACACACAAAGGACTTTACAGACCTACACGACTAATGTACGGAGTAGCGTCAGCGCCAGCGATATGGCAGCGTATAATCGAGAATATTTTAAAAGATATTCCAGGTGTCGTGGTATTTCTAGATGACATACGTATTTCAGGGTCAGATGCAAAGGACCATTTACAGAAATTACGTACAGTTTTTACACGTTTACAAAAATACAATATTCGAATTAATAAAGAGAAAAGCGAATTCTTTACAGAGCAAATTCAATATTGCGGGTACATTATTAATAAAAGCGATATACATAAAGCGCCAGATAAAGTAGAGGCGATTAATAACATGCGGAGGCCCACGAATATTACAGAATTACGAAGTTTTCTGGGCATGATACATTACTACGATAGATTCATTCCAAATCTAAGTTCGATTTTAAAACCGTTGAATACGTTACTATAAAAGGAGACAAAGTATGAATGGTCTTCTAATTGCGAGAAAAGTTTTCAAGCCGCGAAGGAGGCTTTCACAAGTCCGCGATGTTTAGTACATTTCGATCCAAAGTTACCGATTGCTTTAGCTACAGACGCGAGCCCATACGGTGTTGGGGCAGTACTTTCACATATTTTTCCGGACGGCTCAGAAAGAGCTATACAATACGCGTCGAGAACATTGTCAAAAACTCAGCAAGCCTATGCACAAATTGATAAAGAAGCTTTTACGATCATTTTCGGTGTAAAAAAATTTTACCAGTACTTACAAGGGGCGAAATTTACATTGATTACAGATCATCGTCCATTAACGCAGATTTTTTCTCCTACGAAAAGTTTACCAGTATTTACAGCATCTAGGATGCAGCATTACGCGTTGTTTTTACAAAGTTTCAATTACGATATACAGTACAGAAAGTCAGAATTGCATGCAAATGCAGATTGTTTGTCGAGATTACCTATTCCGGCAACAGATACATATAAATGCGATACAGTCGACGAATTTCATAACGCGACATTCAATACATTGCCAGTTACAGCTGAGCAAGTCGGGCAGGCGACATTACAAGATGACGAGTTGTCAAAATTATTAAAACACATACGAACAGGTCAGGGATACCGTAGAAACAATAGATTTCATTCAGTACCAATTACAGAATTTACACTTTCAAACGATGTGATTTTCAGAGAACACAAAGTAGTTATTCCGGCAAAATTACAGCCAAAGATTTTACAGGAATTACATTCAGGGCATTTCGGCGTAGTCCGAATGAAGCATCTAGCCAGAAGTTATGTTTGGTGGAATAAGATCGATAACGATATCGAAAACTTAGTAAAAAACTGTTTCGAATGCAATGCTTACAGGAATAATCCAGTTAAAATTACGAATCACATTTGGGAACCACCTAGCATTCCATTCGAGAGAGTGCATGCAGATTTTGCAGGTCCATTCTTAGGACATTACTTTTTCATATTGGTGGATTCATTTACGAAATGGCCAGAGATACATGTGGTCAAGAATATTAACTCAGTCACTACAATAGAGATTTGTAGAAAAATCTTTGCTACATACGGATTACCTCAATATTTCGTTTCGGATAACGGAAGAGCTTTCATTTCTAAAGAATTTACAGATTTTCTAAAAGTAAATGGAATCACACAAAGACTCACAGCTCCATACCACCCTGCGACAAATGGGCAGGCAGAGCGTTATGTACAAACTTTAAAGAATTCATTAAAGCGAATGCGAACTACATACACGAATGTCCAGTCGGCATTACAACAATTGTTAATGCAATACAGAAATACACCACATGCAAAAACGGGAGTATCACCCGCGGAAACGTTATTTTCGAGAAAGTTACGTACACGTTTAGATTTATTGCGGCCGGTAATTTCGAAAGAAAGAGGACATACACCTCCATTCATTTTTGAGGAGGGAAAGAGAGTCAGTTGCAGAAACTATACGGGAAATGTAAAATGGATTTTCGGAAAAATCCTTAAGCAACTAGGCGATTTGCATTACGAGATACTGTTAGACGATGGGCGTGTATGGAAACGCCACGTTAACCAAGTAAGGCCGATAGGAGAAAATACACCGGTCAAAAGCGATGATTACATTCAATTCGAGGATGATGTACCTCCGAATATTATGACAGAGAATACAGGCAACCGTGTTGCAAATAATGTTAGTCCGAATACAACGAACAGCGAAACAATTGTCAATACACCGAGTAATGTTACAATAAGAGAAAATGTAAACACAAATGCGAGCGTTAGAGTTAAGAGTAAAGTAAGTACACCTCCTCCATCCAACCCAGAAATTGCGTTGGAAAATTCACAATACTCTACACCTACGGGTTCATTCCTTACTACTAGATCTACATTCTACTCCTAGATCTTCCCCGGAACAAATCATACAAAGTACACCTACAGCAACGAGTACACACCCCGGCGAAAAATAGTAATGCCAAAGAGATTTAATGATTACGTTTTGCCAAAGTGAAAATAATTTTGTTTGCGTTACATTTACATTATACTACATGGTTTATAGTTACACCACATCACATTGCGTTACACTACATTGGCATTCTTTAGTAGGGGGAGTGTTATATACGGGTTAGAACACGCGCGTGCTACATCACGCGCGCGTCACGTAGTCCCACGAACGGACTGTGTTGTGCGGTCACGAGCACCGCCGATGATACACGAACGGCGCCGAAGTCGCCGTGCGAGAACCGGCAGCGGCATGCAGTCGCTACACGGCAATGTTACGGGCCAGACTTATATTCTGATTATCTTAAAATAAACCCTTTTGGTTGCATCCTACATACACGAGTGTTGATTTTACTTACCTACCTACGAGACATCCATCCCGGAAACATAATATTGGCTATATTTGAGTCTCATTCAAATATTAAATATTTACGTTAATAGTTACATTCATAGTCTAATAGGGTGATTGCCTAAGGAGATCCTATACTTAAGCCCTGATAGATACTTTAATCAAGTCCTTAAGATCACTATTATTACACGGACGAGGCAATATGGATATTTAGTTAATGGACTATTGGATTCGAGGTTTGTGTTTTGACATTCATAGTTTCAAAATCCCCTGTCATTCACCACAACTGGTCAAGTGCAGAATCATTCGTGATTTTTTATTGATTTCTCCACTCGGGGTTTTTCACCCATATTGGATCCAATCACGCAATAGGCATATAGTCTGTACAGCGGCAAAAGCAACTAAAAACACTACAATACAATGAGTCATACAGCTTCGAGCAGTATACAGCCTCGAGGAGGAAAGATCTCTAAGTCGCTGTCCTATACGATCGGGTGATAATCGCGAAACCCATATTTTTAACAGTTTTCTGTTTGTCCTATGGCTTCCCCGAGTTTAACGACTGGGAGACCATCATTTTCTCGTTATTTAAGGTAACTAGAACTGTTGCATTTAATATAAAAGTAATAATTTTGTTATATGGGTGGCACCACTGTCGTTTTGAGAGAGAGAGTTGAGATATATATCTACGAGCTAATAAAGGCTAATACTTAGAGAGTGAAAATTAATTCCAGACTCTTTATTATAAATACCCTAAATACCGAAACAAATATTTGTACAATATCTCAGTTCTGATATAACTGTCACAAGAACCAATCTACAGGAGATTCAGGTTCCGCCTAACAGCCAAAAATCGCATTTAAAAAAAAAATCTTTCTTTAGTAATTTATAAATGACAACTTTTAGCAGTATTATAATTAGTAATGTAACAAAATACATATAATTAGATAAATTTGATATTTATTAGAATTATTATGCAATTACATTACTGATTTTTTTAAACACCCACATGTAAGATAAAATTAAATTTCTTCTTATTCAGATTTTTTTCGAGCAAATATATAATTATCATAATAGATTTTTAGATGCGTTTCTTTATCTTCTTTATATCTGAAATTTATTCTTTAAACAAGAATATCATTCTAATCAAAGTAATTAATGTGTTTACATTGACTAGTTAAAAATATATAATTTGATATACACATTTTCCATAGATTTACATACGTTGACTGACAAATAACACTACACAAAAAATCGGATTTTATATTACTGAGCCTGAGAATACCGTCGAAGCAATAATAAACATAAAAAATGTTTCAAATATATGGGTTTTAATATACTTTATAACAACGTAATCAGATTTTTATAAATAACATTTTTTAAAATTCTCTCTTCCTTTCAATTTTTAAGAAAATGTTTCACCGTCTTATGGACACGTATAAAAAATGTGTCTCTTACGAAGCTTATTAAAATCGGTGTATGGCACTTACAATTAGATAGTGTTACTTGTAAATACCTTTATAGAAGACTGCGTATCATGACTAGAGAGAGAGAGAGAGAGGGGGGGGGGAGAATAAATGAATGATCTTTATTAGCTTTCTCAGCTATTTGTTACATATACAATTACATATTACTTAAAATATACTCTTTTAATGATCGTTTAAATAGTTCAATTCTTTTACACTGCTTTAGGTCAGCTGGTAGCAAGTTGTACATTTTTACACCTTCATAAAACATACTTTTCTGTGCACTTCTAGTCTTACGAAATTTTATCACAATGTTTCCGGTCTGTCTTTTTTGTCTTTCACTCTCATTTCCTATCATCTCTAGTCTACTTCTTAGTGCCTCCGGCAGTATATTATTCAAGATTTTATAAATAAATGTACAAACATTATAATAATATAGCCACTGTCGTATAGACATAAACTGTAACGCCTGCAACATACGTTCCATTTTGGTATGCTTATTATATTGTAATATGACTCTCATGGCCCTGTTTTGCGCTTTTTGCAATTTATTCAATTTTGTTTCTCTCATATCGATTAACAACGTTGCACAATATTCAAAGTAAGGTGCTATGATTGACTTATATACATCTAGTATATGTTAATATACATCTAGTATATGTTAATATCAAATTATCTACTCTATTTAAAAAAACTCTTTTTCTTATTTTCTTTAGCATATAGTCACAATAATCTTTAAATTGAAGTTTGTCATCAATAATTATATCAAGATATTTCATTTTTTCCACCCGCTTTATTTCAGTTCCATCAGAATATCTCACCGTAATATTACCACTCTGTTTTTTTTCAACACTTTTGACTATTGTATATTTTGTTTTATCTGCATTTAATTTTAATTTATTTACACTCATCCACTGTTTTACTATATCAAATGCCATGTTCAGTTTCCTCTCTAACTCCGCATTACTTTTACCAGTTACATATATTACTGTATCATCTGCAAACATTTTTATACTGCAATCTTCTGGAGATCTTTTATGATGCAATCATATTTTAATTATATCGCTTGTATATACTATAAATAACAATGGTCCCAATATAGAACTCTGTGACATTCCGAATTCTGTGTACAGCAGTTTTGACCATTTATTATTAAATCTAACTTGTTGTGTTCCATTGCTTAAATATGATCTAACAAGAGTCCTCACGACGTGGTACCAATTGATTTCAATGAAACTCATTGGATCGATAGGTATTCACATAAAACATTACAGGGTAAAAGGATAGGACGCGCATTTGCGAGAAAATTGAGATTAAAAATCTTGACTCATATACAGAGTGTCCTAGAATTGTGGAACCAATTTTCGTGAGCAAATAGAGCGGACGAAATTGAATCGAAAAGTCCTTTACCATTTTGCAATTTTTGCATTAATTAACGAGATATTTATGATTAAAAATCACCGTATTAGCCCGATGAGATGTATTGTTGCGCGCTGCGGCCGCCCGGGGAGTACCCCGGCCGCGCGAGTCAGAATCGGCCGAGAGGTTCGCAAGATCCGAACATGCAGACGAGGAGCAACGGTTGCTAGGGCGCTTGTTGTTAAACAAGCCGCCTGTCAGATCTACGCTGGACTCCTCTCATGGAGGACGCGTCTCGGCTTTTGTATCCGCTTTCTATAATAAAGTTGGTGTTACTTTGCATTAACGGTCTCTATCCTTTCTTCCGCGCGAATCGCGGGTGTCTGTGTGTGAGTGAGTGTCCTCGCGCACGAAGGTGCGAGTCGTAGCGCCGACGCGGATCGTCGGCGGAGGCGCAACATTTTGGGGGCTCGTCCGATCGAGCGGAACGAGCGGATAGAGAGGATTGATTGAAGTTGTGCAAATGGAGACAGCGTCAGCACTGGAGGAAAGGACGCGCTCGGCGGCTAAGCGGAGGCGCACGGCGACTTCATTCAGCAATTCGCGCAGATGTCAGAGCGCACCGCGGAGCATCGGAGCACACCCCGGAGACGGCTCTGCGCAGTCTCTTAAACGAGCTTAAGGAGATGCGCGAGGAGCGAAAGCGCATGCGGGATCGGTTTGAGGAAACGCTGCGCTTGCGGGATATCGAACTGCTATGACTTCAAGCCCAAATAAGTAGTTTCGATAACATTTCTTCCGGGAATAATGTGCGTGGTGCGGCTTTTGCGATTGAACCAGCACGCGAGACGCGAGCATAATATTGCGTCCAAAGGCAATGTGCGTGAATTTCACGTTTAGACTAGCGCGCGCGACGGAAACTAATATTTTTGCGTCCGGAAATTTTGAACGAGGCGCGGCTTTTACGTTCGGACGGGTGCATGAGGCGGGGGATACACGGAGTGCGTTCGGACGAGCGCGCAAAACGGGAGTACGGGGGGCGGCTTAGGCTACGAGCTGAAGATACATATGACGAGTCCGTCTCGCTGCGAGAATTTCTCGCGCAATTCAATTTGATTGCGAGTGCGAGCCGTTGGGATGAAGCGTCGAAGACCGTCGCGCTAGCTTCATGCCTCAGGGAAAAGGCTCGAGCAGTCCTCGAATCGGTGGAAAATCTTTATGATCTAAGTTTCGCGGAGCTCATTGCAAAACTCGAGTTGCGTTTCGGAGAGGGGGATTTCTCTCAGAATTATTATTCGCGTTTCACCAATCGCAAACAAAAATTCGGGGAAGATTTTGCCGCGTTGGGCTCCGATTTGGGAAGGCGCTGTCGCGCCTGGCCTATCCCGAATGCACCTACGCCGTGCGGGATAAAATTGCCTGTGCGCAGTTTGTGTCCGTTATTTTTGATGGGTTTGTTGTGTTTGATGTTAAGAGAACTCTCCAGTTAGAGGGAATTACTTCTCTGACAATCGCGGTGAAGAGAGCAAAAGCGGTTAAAGCCATTCAGGGCGAAAGCTTTGCGGAAAAAAGCAAAGGTAGGAAGTTCTTTAATAAAAATGGGGGAGCGAACGGAAAGACGAATTCCATCGAGGAGGAACGAAAAGAAAAAGGGAACGCGAAGAAAACGGAAAAGAAAAAATTTATAAAAATAAGCCAAAAGAATGCTGGCTTTGTGGGAGGCAGACATTTTCGAAACGAGTGTCTGAATAAGAAGGAAAACGCTTAGTTGACCTCGGTGGGGAGAGGTCAGCTGGCGTGAAAAAGTCCCCGAAAGTTCGGAGTTTTTCCGTTAGAAGAATACATAAAATTAAGAAAGACTTTTGTTACATTGGTTTGTTTAATAATAAAGAATGTATTTTTAAAATAGATACGGGCTCGGATGTTTCTTTGGTTAATAGGAAATTTGTTCGTGAAGGTGAACAGAGATTTCCAGTAGTGAGACGGAAATTTAGATACGCCACAGGGGAAGATGTTTCCATCGCTTTTGAAATTCGCGCGAAAGTGAAACTCGGGGAAAATTCATTGGAACTCCCAATGTTGATTTCCGAAATCACAGATGATTGTCTTCTGGGGGTGGATTTTCTCCAGAAGACTAATTTCATTAAAGTCTGCGATTCTTTTTTCGGGACACCTTCGATTATTCGAAGGATTGCTCAATCAGGAGACTCTGAAGAGTTTCCTCCCATTTTGGAGGAATTCCTTTTTAAGAATTCAGAGAATCTTACTGAGGTTCAGCAAAAGAATTTTGTTGAATTTGCTCACGAATATCGGGATGTATTTTCGGAAGAAATTGTCGTCGGAAATTGTGATGTAGTTAGGCATGTAATTAATGTTGTAGATTCTCTCCCAATTAAACAGGTACCACGCAGAATCCCTTTTCATAAGAGAGAGGAAGTCAATAAAATAATTGAGGAAATGAAGGAACAAGGAGTCATCGAACCTTCAAAAAGTCCATGGATCTCTCCTGCAGTTTTGGTAAAAAAGAAGGTTGGATCAATTAGATTCTGCGTGGATTATAGGAAACTGAACGATGTAACATTAAAAGATTCCTTTCCTTTGCCACGTATTGACGATATCCTTGACCAGCTGTCAGGTAACACTTGGTTTTCTACAATTGATCTTAAGAGCAGTTATTGGCAAGTGAAAATACATCCCGAGGATAGGGAAAAGACCGTGTTTTCTATCGGTAACGGTCTTTGGCAGTTCACGGTTATGCCGTTTGGATTATGTAACGCCCCCGCGACTTTTCAACGTCTTATGGAAAAGGTGCTTCATGGTTCGCTTTCTAAAATCTGTTTAGTTTATCTTGACGATGTGATTATTTTCGGAAAAAATTTTAACGAGATGGTCGATAATTTAAAAAAGGTTTTTGATCGATTACACACCGTTAATTTAAAAATTAATCCAAAGAAATGTGTCCTTTTTACTAGAAATGTTAAATATTTAGAACATGTAGTTTCTTCCGAGGGCGTTACAACGGATCCGGAGAAAATCTCTGCGGTAAGAGACTGGCCTATCCCTCACACCAAGAAACAATTAAGAAGTTTTCTCGGGTTTTGCTCATACTATAGGAAATTTATTAAAGGATTTTCATCTATAGCCAAGCCTTTATTTACTCTCACAGAGAATACAATTAAATTTGTATGGGAAGAGAATTGTCAAAAGGCTTTCGAGGAATTGAAGCGCGTATTATCCTCTTCCCCAATTCTTTCTTTTCCTAGTGGGGAGGGAGAATTTATTGTCGATACGGATGCTTCTGGTGTTGGGAGTGGCGCGGTCCTTTCTCAGATTCAGGAAGGAAAGGAGAAGGTCATCGCTTATTATATCGCGTTCTAAATAAGGCAGAAAGAAATTATTGTGTAACTCGCCGCAAACTTTTAGCGATTGTTGACTCTCTTAAATCTTTTCGCCACTACCTTTTGGGGCGGAAGTTTTTAATTTGCACGGATCATGTTTCTTTGAAGTGGCTTATGTCCTTCAAAGATTTAGAAGAACAATTGGCTCGTTGGTTGGAAAGACTCCAACAATTTGAATTTACTGTTATACATCGAAAGGGCCTTTCTCATAAGAACGCTGATGGTTTATCAAGGCGACTTTGTGAGATAAAGATTTGTCTATATTGTGGAAAGATCTTCCGAAAGATCTTCCGAAAAACAAGAAGAGACGATTGCTCGAATCTCCTTAGAGATTGGAAGTCTGGAGCTCTGGCAGAAGCAGCAGAGATTGGATCCAGACATTTCCTTTATTTTACAAGCTAAAGAGGTAGGTGTTCGTCCCCCTCGTTCTGAAATTGTGTCAAGGGATGTTTCTTTTCAGATTTATTGGGCGTATTGGGATGCCCTTTTTGTAAGGGATGGTGTTCTTTATAAAAAGTGGGAAGCTCCCAATCTAAAATCTGTTCGTTTTCAGTTGGTGGTTCCTCGAAGTCAGATTCCTAAAATTCTGGACGAAGCTCACAATTCTTTTTCGGGAGGACATTTTGGAGTAAACAAAACCCTGAGTAAATTCGTCAACGTTTTTATTGGGCTACTTATAAGCGCGACGTAGAAGACTGGTGCAGGTCTTGTCGTGTCTGTGTAGCCAGGAGGAGTCCCTCAGGTAAAGGGAAATCTCCTCTTCAAATATATAACGTAGATACTCCTTTTCAGAGAGTGCACATGGATATACTTGGCCCCCTTCCAAGAACTTCTTCCGGGAACAGATATTTGCTAGTGGTGGTCGATTGTTTCACCAAATGGGTAGAGGCATTCCCAGTAAAGAATATTAGAACGAAAACCATTGCCGAAATCTTCAATGAGATCGTCTCCAAACACGGAGACCCTCTAAAATTCATACCGATCAGGGGAGAAATTTCGAGTCAAAGTTGTTTTGGAAATTAGTGAACTTACTGGGGATCAAAAAGACAAGGACTACTCCTTTGCATCCTCAGTTGGATGGTCAAGTTGAACGTCAACACCTGACGATAACAAATTTCTTGGCAAAATACGTCTCCGAGAATCAGAAAGACTGGGATAAGTGGATCTCTATGTTCCTCCTCGCATATAGATCGTCCAAGCATGAGATCACAGGTCTCACCCCTGCAGAGCTTTACTTCGCAAGAGATCTTAGGCTCCCACTAGATTTGCTCCAGGGCAATTGCCCAGGATTTCCAAAACAAGAATTTCAGTCTTTTGGAAATTATGTCCAGAGTCTAAGAGAGAAATTAGGAGAGATTCATTTAAAGGTGATTTAAAAGTGAGGGATAAAATGGCGCTGAAATCTTCAAAAACCAAAACCTGACAGGAAAGCCAGACCAGTTCCTTTCCAAGAGGGGCAGAAGGTTTGGCTATTTAATCCGCAAAGAAGAAGAGGGAGGGCTCCTAAGCTTCAAAGTAATAGGGAGGGCCCATACATGGTTATCAGAAAACTCAGTGACGTGATTTTCTGCTTTCAGAAGACTCCTCGTAATAAGAGGAAAGTTGTTCACGTGGATAGGTTAGCTCTTTTTTCAGAAAGACGTTTAGGTCAGGTCGCGGCGCGAGAAGCCTAGCGGAGCCCAAGGGAAAAAGGGAAAGGATTTTAATTTATTATCATTTATAGTGTTTACGCGTTTGACTTTTGTTTTCCAGTTTCCCGAGGAGGAGAACCCGGAGAGAAGATCTGGAGGTGACAGGAGACAACGACCGACTCCGAATTTGGCCAGAGGCCTTGAACAAGCTTTTCTCCTTCTTCGAAGAAGACTGTTTTTTTTTTAAAGAAGACCGCCTTTCTAACGTTTTTGAATCGTGGTTTTTCGTGAGGACTGTGGGCAAATGCCAAGGCTTGGGGAGTCCTTAGGGCGTAGGGCCCACGCTCTGTCTCATCTCACCCTCCCTTGCCTGAAAAAAGAAGATGGAAGGCCACAAGTCTGAAGAGCCAAGCGCTCAAGGCTTAAGATGGAAGAGGAGCACAGGTGGCGGACCAGGCTGAAGAATGCCTGGCAGGGATGTAGCCCGGTAACCCGAGAGCTTCGCATCGGGGAGGGCAGGAAGGCATCAAGGGATTGAAATTCCAGAAGAAGCTGCAAACTGCCTCCTTGATTGTCGGAACGACAATCTGGAAGAGGGAGGGCAGTGTTGCGCGCTGCGTCCGCCCGTTATACTCCCCGGCCGCGCGAGTCAGAATCGGCCGTGAGGTTCGAGATCCGAACATGCGGACGAGGAGCAACGGTTGCTAGGAGGAGACAGGAGAATTATACCTAGTATTTTTTAGGGCGCTTGTTGTTAAACAAGCCGCCTGTCAGATCTACGCTGGACTCCTCTCGTGGAGGACGCGTCTCGGCTTTTGTATCCGCTTTCTATAATAAAGTTGGTGTTACTTTGCATTAACGGTCTCTATCCTTTCTTCCGCGCGAGTTGCGGGTGTCTGTGTGTGAGTGAGTGTCCTCGCGCACGAAGTTGCGAGTCGTAGCGCCGACACGGATCGTCGGCGGAGGCGCAACATTTTCAATTAGCATATCAATTGTAAAAAACACACAAAAAATAAATTTGCAATAAGCAATTACTTAATTTTTTATTTTTTTTACACCAATTGATTCATCTCATTATTCTGTTAAAAAAAAAAATTAGTAAGTAAGATGATCGAAAAATCAATATTTTACGAGATATTTTGTAGTTTATGTCAAAATTCAAGAAATTTCAAGTCTTATAACTTGAAAAGTTCTAGATGAAAAAAAATTTTTTTGTAATGTTTTGGAAAGCTCTCGAGGTAAGCTACAAGAACATGCAATGAAATAAAGGTGTTCCATTTAAGAAATTGAAAGTGTCCTTTACGTGATCCTCAAGCAGCTATTCAAGGTCAAACCAATGGTACCATCGTATGGCCCTTTCAAAACCGTAAAACTTTTGTCTGAAATATTTTTCTGTAAAACTTATAGTTTTTGAGATTTTTCAGGGTTTCCACACTTTTGACAAACTGTGTATATTACAATAATATATAATAATATATTATATATTATATTTATATATTTATGTATAATCAATAATTTATATATTTTTATTTCTATCATACAGAAATATTTGACAAACGAATTTTCTAAGCAAAGAAAAATAAATAAATTTTTTGTATAATATACAATAAATAAAATATAATACGTAATACACATTTATTTTGTGTAATTATATATGTAAAAACACTGACACAAAAAATGTTCTGGTTTATTACGCCGGTCGCTGTCGAACTAGGTTAAGGGGATGCTGGAGTGACGGCCAAACTTGATCGAGGTCGATAATCTAGAATATGATATAAAAATTTCCTATATTATCGATCCTAGCTCAAACATGTATACATTGCGCGCTTGTGCGTGCAATGTTGCCGCCTCGATTGTTTACGATACGAGCAGGACAGATATATGGTCTTTCGTCCTTTTCCTCTCATTGTTACCAAGAATCTCGATGTTGCCAAGATTCTCGATGTTCTGAGACGGCTAGAGCGTCCGAATTTCCTTTTACCAGGCACTGCAGGACCGCCCTACAAATTGTGGGCTCCTCATCCTGATAATATTTTAATAAATATTAAAGTCGCGTATGATTTTAATACGTATAATAATATAACGACTTTATTATATCTTCTGAAAGAAATATATATATTCAATAATTTGTACTATATGACTTGTATAATACTGATTTTGTCTTGAAGTGTGACTAAAATTATAGTATTATATAAAATCATATTATTTTATGATTTTAAATATTGGGAACAGTGGATGGGCCCCTCCAACGTTCATTCCCGTGAGAACGCAACAAATAAATTTTTCTCGTCTCTCCGAATCAAATTTATAAATATTTATAATAACCAGTACCATCTTAAAAACGAGATGTTTCTGATTTTTATTAACATCAGTATCGTCAGATCACAGATGCCTCTGACTTTTGTATATAATATATAATCATGCAGTTTTATATTTTAATTTTATATACTCAGTTCCATTAAATACACGCTTCTGATTTTTATTATAATCAGTACCGTCAGACCACAGACGCTTCTGATTTTTATATGTAATATAGATATAATCATGCAATTTTATATACTCAGTATCGTCAAAATAGACGTTTCTGATTTTTATATATAATATACATATAATCATGCAATTTTATATACTCAGTATCGTCAAAATAGACGCTTCTGATTTTTATATGTAATATACATATAATCATGCAATTTTATATACTCAGTATCGTCAAAATAGACGCTTCTGATTTTTATATGTAATATACATATAACCATGCAATTTTATATACTCAGTATCGTCAAAATAGACGCTTCTGATTTTTATATGTAATATACATATAATCATATCAATTTTATATACTCAGTACCGTCAAAATAGACGCTTCTGATTTTGATTGTACATACCATTAGAAATCGGGACTGAGAATCTTTGAAATTATGTTATTTCACGATTCTAAAGGCTCGCCACCACGATCGAGAAGTCCGAATGGAAGCGCTCGTTCGACGTGGAGTTGGCGCGCGAGAAGTCCGACGAGTCATAGTTGGTCCGCATGGAGAACCGCTCGATCGAGCTGGAGCGCGGTATCGAGAACCGGCTCTCGGACTCGGAGTTCTTCGAGAACCGGCCCTCGTTCGAGTCCGAGTCGTTGCGGCTGCGCCGCGTCGACTCCTCGTCCGATCCATTCATCAGCAGCCGGTCCTCCACGCTGCTCGACTTCATGATCTCGTTCTGCTAGCGCTGCTATTTCCTCGCGTGGTGGCCGACGCGCTCGGGGCTGCCCTCGGGGCTGCTCTAATTATCACGACTATCACTAATTATCACGACATTGTCCGTCTCGTCGTTTGTCGTGAGACACGGTACGAATACACGATTACACTCCAAAATACACGGAGGGAACAGGCATTCGCGCGCTTTGACAGTTCGGTCAACTTTTTTCCGTTTACGTTCGCGTGTTTTGACTACGCGCGTACCCTCACGCACTCGGGTTGTGTGTAGTAGTGTATATATATGAATCTTCCTTGTGCTAAATTACTAACACAAGGAAATGTCACACCGACACGTCAATGCCATCTTCTAGAAAATTCCGGAACTACTGTCGTGCATTGTTTACCGTTCCACATGTACACTGCATATGAATAAAGTGAGTGAACTTTACTGCAATAAATCTCTTTTATTAGACATTTTCTCGTCTTGTCTCTCGACTTTTATCGCTACCACAGTGTTAATTATTCCTGTCCGAGTCCTGCTGGTCTCTCGATTTATGTGCTAACCTCATATAATCTTTATATGAGTGAATGTTTCTGTGAGCTGACAGCTCACAATAAATAATTAATACAATTATGTAATTTTAAGAATACAGCAGGAATTGTTTTAGTACGTACTTTATTCATGTAAAGGGATTTTTTAATCCGTTAAGCCGTTTCGATGAATTATTGCAGTAAAGATATGAAACTGTAATATCGATATCCAGCATCACCTTAAGAGGAAAGGCGGTAAGACGAGTTTTTAGCACACAGTAGTTATATCGTTTATTCGTCAATGTTCACAAAGGTCCACAACGTTCACAAATGTTTCTATATTCCGCGAATTTACAAAATTCGTAATGTCCGCGAATTGTATGTCGCGACGCTAGGTGATAACACCAACACTTCGAGATATCCAACATAGAGTAAATAGCCGCGCACGTAAGGAAAACCTTGCGGTACTAGCGAATCGTATTCGAACTGATCTGTACAGGACAAGAGTCAGACACGAACTGAACTTAGGTCGGGAAAAGAACGTCTTGTACATCGCAGGGTCTACTCGAAAAGCTCCGTAATTTACATTGACCGTGGATGAACCCCAAAACGTGTAGTCCAGAGTACTACGAGTTGAAGAAAAACTACAAAAGAAAAGAGAAAGTGTGACGAATCGCGTCCAAACGATTTTGCAATCGGACTGCAAGTTGTAATATAGCGTGGAATATCAGGATCCTCTTTGAATGGGTCATACTCTTTGTTAGACAATATTCAGGATCCTCTTTGAATGGGTCATATTCTTTGTTAGACAATATTCGACTCGACATCTGGGAGTACTTACGGCCCGGCTCGTACCTGGATATGTGACAACTAGAAAGAAGAGAAAGTTGTAGCAATTAAAGAGCAGCCTTGAGGCGTGACCTTGCATAATAACGTAATGGCCTCGATCTTTCGGCCGCCACCCCCATGTGATACGAGAAAGTCGCATCGCGTTAAAGGAGTCGACGACATAAGGGTATGCACGTCGCCGCGGGAGAGAAGTACTCTCTTTTTGCGAATAGCGCAATGGCCTCGACCTTTCGGCTGCCATCCTCGCGGAATACAATAAGTTGCACTCCTTTTAGAAAATCGACGGCAAAAGAATGTGTATCTTTTCGGGTGATAGTCCGGATCTTTTTGAAGAGATCCTTGGAGTCATTTGTATTCGCGTGTTCCTGAATTTCTTTACAGATGTTCGAGAGATATTGATTTTTATCTTTGCGTGTGGCAGTTTGGATGTTCCGGTTTAACGATTGGAAACGTTCTAGATTTACAATGTTATCGAGTCCTCTTGTTTTAAGTTCTCTTCTTTCTTCGATGAGTCTTCTTGTTCCTGTTGACAAACAATGCTGTCTGTAGTTTATTCTGTTACCCTCCGGTAGCTCCTTCAAGGATGTCACAATTGTGTTCTTCAAGATTTTCCATATGGTTTCTGGACTACCGTCTTCGATTTTGGCTGTGAGTTTACCTACTCTACGCATTGTGCTTTCGTTAAAACTTTCTGTTTGATCAGCATTTAGTTGTGGTAGCCTTTTGATCTGCCTCCTCTTGCACACCTTCAGTTTTGCGGAGTATTCGCACATGAGAAGTTGATGATCGCTTCCACACTCGGCTGACGGTACCGTTTTCGCACTTCGAATTGAGGACTTCCAGCGCTGACGAATCAGAATGTAATCGATCTGATTCTTTGTGTTCCCATCGGGTGATCTCCAGGTGTACAGTCTCTTTTTATACTGTTCATACATCGATCATCAAATACAAATCATTCTAATACCTTTCCCTTAATACCATATTGATATAATTTCTTTAACAATCTTTCTCTGTCTATTATTTCAAAATTCGCTTTAGGTCCATGAAAATTACTCCTACCATTTTCCGTTCACTAACTACTAATTTCCACTCATCAGTGATTGTCTGAATGGCTGTTTCACACGAATATTGTTTCCTAAAACCTGACTGATGCTCTGTTATATCCCCAAATAACACATTATATTGTCAGCAATATTGCAGCAATATTGTCATATTGCATTTGCAGTGTAAAATTGCTGCAGTGATAAATTGCAAATATTGAAATAAGATATTCTGGCAATCTTGAAATAATATTGTTGCAAACAACACGATATATTGCAGCAACATTGCAGCAATATTGTTATATTGCATTTGCAAATTGCTGCAGTGATAAATTGCAACAATATTGAAATAAGATATTCTGGCAATCTTGAAATAATATTGCTGCAAACAGCACAATATATTGCAGCAATATTGCAGTAATAATGCACGACAAGATTGCATGCAATATTGTTGAAATGTTACAGCAATATGATTATGTCTTACTCTGCGCAATATTGCTACAATTTTCAGCAATATTGAGGCAAATTAAGTATAGAATAAAATGATGAAAATAAACTTATTAAAGCTCATATAGCACATAATGTTACAGAAATATTGCGGCAATATTGCAATATATCAGAAATATTACATATTACAGTAAAATATTATTAACATATTACACGTTTATAAATAATATTGAAATATTACAGCAATATATTACATATCCTAAATAACAAAGTAAAGTTAATTGATGCTTTAACATTTTATTATTATATAACAATGCCCTTCGGGCACCGTTACGCGCAGGCTGGCGATTACCGGTCAGCCACCGCCTGACCATCCATCGAGTGGAGATACGGGGCGTGAGACGCCCCAACACCTTTTTAATCTTATCATCCCGCGGAAAAGTTAGCGCGGAAACAAAGAGCGTGGAATCCGACGCCAAGCGTACCCGAACGGAGCTGAAAGACCCCGAGGCGAAGAGCGGCATGCGCCAAGTTCCATTATCCAGCTCCTTTGTTTCTTCTTGCGCTAGAACAGCGGATATAAAAAGGCCGTAGTTTTGAGAGAAAGGCCACTTTGTCCAGTGCGAATCGCTTCCAAACGACATCTCGAAGCTAAACTCGCTTCCTAGACCTAGATCGGAAACCATCGAGATAGGAAGTACCCTGTCTCCGCTGAATATTGCCGGCACCGATTCTCCTGCTCCTCGACACAAAATCATTATCCTCGACAAAGACCCGGTTAGGGAGTACCTTGCCATAGCTGAGAGTTTCAGGCCAAGAAAGCTTACCGAGACCGATCCGCAGAAAACGGGGTAAGCAGCCGCCTACCTCCGCCGGGAACTATCAGCAGTATTCTGTGTCATCTGACTTCCACAGATACTCGCAAGCTTAGGGATTTCTCTGTTGCCACCGGGCTCCCGATCCAGCTGTTGTGATCCTAAAAACCTAACATCTCCATCGCGTACTCGAACCACGAGCACTACAATTCGCGATCCCACCGCGCATCGCGAGAACGCTGAATTCGTATATACGTTGTTAACACGGCAACGATCAACCGACGCCGAAGTCGTATACACGCTGTTGCTACGGCAACGACCAGCTGATGCTGCGCCGTGTCTGTGCGGCGAAATCGCTCATCGCGTCGCGATCATACGTCCCATATTATACCACCTCGCGTACCGCGTTCACCGTCACCGAATCACGCCGCGATAAACGATTACTTGTACGAATCCATCTCTTTAGGAGAGATCGCCGACCAACGCGAAAACTATTTTATATTTTTTACCTTTGTTACAAAACGTTTAGTTTTGTAACAACATTAGATCTAGTCTAATGTTGTTAATATAAAACTCTTTCAAGCGTTAATGATGTTTTAATGTTATTTATCACATGAGATGTCATAAATAACATTAAGACGTCATTAACGCTTGAAAGAGTTTTATATGTCAACATGCAATTAACATGTTATGTTAATTACAATATAATTCGAGAGATTTTTTTAATAACAACTACATATATTTGCAATATAAAAATATTAAATTGATTTAAGACTCCTGAGTGGTCATTGCGACATTATGAGAAATCTGACGCCAGAAACGAGAAAATCGCACTAAACATTTGTTCTTGCGTACCATTTTCAAGTAAGATGATATGTGGATGAAAAAACACTTTAAATAATTTTAGCACACTTGTAAAATATTCCCACCTTTTTTTCCCTTGATAGTCTTGAACAGTAAATGAATATGACTTATAATTGTAAGTTCTATACCACATTCATTTTACCGCTGTTTATTTACTCAAGGAAAAAAATAGTTGTATTAATAAAGTATTTTACAAGTACGTTAAAACTATTAAAAACTATTAAAAATATTTCTTTATTCGGATATATTTCTATTTAAAAATGGCACGGATGAATTTTTAATGTAAATGTGATGGCAAACGTAGTACGAGGCGCCGCCGTCAGGCGGCGAATCTTTCTCGCATGTGAAAATCATCCACGGTCCCTATAAGAAGGGGACCCCAGCATAATTCTCAAACTTTTCTACAGCTCACAAGGGAACCACACACTCTTCGGGTCACCGATTTCTTTAAAATTTGGCAGGTACGTAGTATGAATATAGAATTGTAAAATGGTAAACGGAGACGACGCACCTCTCAAGCGTTTTCGAGAAATCTTTGATTTTTACGCGTTCTTTAAGTCTCAGTAAAGTACAACAATTTTCAAGCAGCTGCGTAGCGCAACGGACTATACGCTACGCTAGAACTTTTGAGGTTGCGGGTTTGCGCCCCACTGTGCTTATAACTTTTTTCACACCATTTTTTTATTATTTATGCAGAAAAGTATTTACCATATGTATTAATAAACAGACAATTATAAATTTTAATTTTTTTATTTGTTTTAAATAAAAATGGCCAGTGCAAGTAATAAGCGTGCATATAATAAGTATGTGTGTATGCGTGTGTGCGTGTGCGTGTGTTTAGGGAAAAATATTTATAAAAATTAAATATAAAGAAATAAATCATATATTTGTTAATACAGAAGGGTATGTAGGTTTTCAAAAAATGATAATAAAATGCAGATGATTACAATGAAAATCATTCGTCATCTTGTTCTGTGCTCTCTTTTTTACAAATTTTATTGTTAATATAACAATTGTCCTGTTTTACTTGTTTTTATATTACAAACAATTTTATTCCATATTTTCACATAACGGTTTCTTGTACGCCTCATCTTTTTTAATCGCTGATTTTTATCGCTTATTTCATCTGCGATAGATCTTTTCCCCTTCCATATTTTCGGAATTTTAAATTATTTTCTAAGTGCTACAACGCATCTACTATTGTCTACCACTCTTATGCTCTCACATTGATTTCCAGATTACACTTTTGTTCTGATTTATCTCCTAGTAGCCTCACAAATTTCTCTACATCGAATTCTCTATAATTCCTAGCATTATATTCTTTATATTTATTCCCTAATTTACGCATGCCCAGTACAATTTTTAACCACATATGGTCCGCTTTTTTAGGCTTATGAGTTACTTGCATTTCTAATTTCTTATTAACAATAATTAAATCTATCATTGTTCTACAATCCATCGTAATTCTTGTTGGCTTATTAACATATTGTTACATACCTACACTCGACATTGATATTTGCAACTTCTTTTTGTAGAATGAATCATTCATAAAATCTATATTAACCCTTAAAGCGCACACCTCTGAAAAATTACGTAAAGCGCACTGGGGGTATGAGATACCCCAATGTATTTAAGTATGTACTGTAACGACATATTGACTATTTTATTGCATAAAAATTCCTGAATGAAGTTAAAGTCGTGTATTTTAAGGATAAATAAAAGTTATGGCGATTTCTTAAAATTAACATCGTTTAAAAAATTATAGAAGAAAAAAGGACGGAAAAAATGTCACTTTTCACTTAAAATTTAATAACTTTGACAATTTTCAATATTTTAAAGTAAAAATTTAGTTGGATACTCTTGAGACATGGTACTTACGAGAAAAATTTATTACAATAGTGCGCGTTTCAAAAAAGGTATTTATTTGGAGAATTGAAAGTAATGATTTTGTAAAAAATGAAATATTGGATTTTGCATGTTTTTATCTTATTTTACAAGTTTAATCTTATTTTTATAAGTACAAAAAATTAAAAAATGACATTTTTGATGTTTATAATTAAAGTAATATACATAAAGATATGATTCCAATTAATCTTGTACTGCGTAGTCTACGTACACTGCCCGTCAATAATTCGTTCCAAGGCCCCTCTCGCGGGGCAAGGGGAACGGAGAAATCTACTCATGGCGCCATCGGCCGGCTGGTTCTAAGTTATCGATTTAGTTATCAATCGCCGTTGTTACGTACTATTGTACGCTGGGTAAATCGAGGCTAAGACGCGCGCGATTCATTAAAGTTCAAAAATTACGTTAAAATATTAAATTGTTTCAGAGATTGTTCGGAGATGTTCTTTATACTGCATCGAGCAGCAAGACATCGCGGCACAAGAATACAAGAAATACATGTAACAGTTTCTTGAATAATAGTTTAATAAAATTAATGGTTGAGCGAATGATCCATCGTTAAATAATTTGTGGCTCTAAAAAGAGCCGTTTTAATCAAAGGTTCTGAAAAGAACCGTTTAATAGTCGGTCCAAAACCCATTTCGTGCAATTACTTGCTGCAACCTTTTCTCAATCGACTCTCTTAATTTGTGGAAAAATTCAGGTTTACGTCGGAGGTTTTCCCAAACGGTTTTAGCGTGCACCAGTTGTTGTTTAGTTTTTTCATAACCAGAATCCCACGAATTCGCAATTGCACCCCAAACATTTTCTATCAATGCCGCGATGTCTTGCCGCTCGATGCAGTATAAAGAACATCTCCGAACAATCTCCGTAAGTATAAAGAACATCTCCGAAACAATTTAATATTTTAACGTAATTTTTGAACTTTAATGAATCGCGCGCGTCTTATCCTCAATTTACCTAGCGTACAATAGTACGTAACAACGGCGATCGATAACTAAATCGATAACTTAGAACCAGCCGGCCGATGGCGTCATAAGTAGATTTCTCCATTCCCCTTGCCCCGCGAGAGGGGCCACGGAACGAGTTATTGACGGGCAGTGTACAGACTGTAAATTGTATGCCATCTACATATAAAAAAACATTGTAAAAAAATTCATTTCACATTTTAGTGTATATTTACGTTTGACGGATGTTAAATAATAAAAAAAAATCGTCGGAAACAGAACTCCACTTTTCACTATATTTACGTAGAGCGCACACGGGGTATCGCATACCCCACGGTCTTGGCACGTCTTATTCGAATGGTTACCACAAGCACATAGATGATTGGACGAACGGTTCTACTGCTCGAACATAAAGTTAATACTCCAAACTACTATCAGATGTCCCAGCAAGTTCAATTTTCTACATTTTAATGGGACTTATTAGAGTACAAAGTTCGGAGTGGGGTATGTCATACTATGTGCGCTTTAAGGGTTAAAGTCTCCTATTACTATATATTTTCCTTTAACTATTAATTTCTCTACTATATCCTCCAGAAACTCTACAAAACCCCTACAAAAACTCTACAAAATCCCTGTCTGATGCACTCGGTGAATGGTAAATTACTATTATAATACCTTTATACAGTTTATCTTTATTGCTGCACACCGGCAATTCGATTCTAACTTTTTCGTCAGCACTGCCTCATACCTATCCTCTCTTACAAATAAAACAACTACTTCGGTTTTCCGCTTCACATCAAATCATACTGTAACTCGATATAATCACTTCGCTATCCCCTATTTCAATAGTCAATCTTGTCTCTGATAATGCTACAACCACCGCATTAATTTTCTTCGTATCTAATGTTGCAACTCATCCTCATGTGCGATCAAACTCTGCACATTTGTATACAGAGTTAACTCCCTTTTCTTCTGTAGTTGCTATGTATCAACTTCCCAGCCGGCTCTTCTCCTCTTCTCTTGTAACGCCCTCTTGAATATTGGACATTCAAAACTAAGGGCATCATACTCATCATTTATTTTCAGGTTGTATTCGAATTTTGAACATACAGTTTACACATCTTTTCTTTGTTTCTATACATTCTGTCACTGAATGATTTCCTACACACTTATGACAGGTTAGATTTTTCGTATAATTTTTTACAATGTAGTAATATTCACAACACTTAAAACACTTTTAACGTTATTATGATTGAACGCACTTCCTCCATCCTACATTCAATTTTTATTTTTTCAGCATCAACTCATGTGTTTCTTCATTCACTTCAATTATTATGTGCCTCCTTGTTTTTCTGCTCTTTTATTATTTCTCTTCTATTTATGTATTCTTTTCATTATTCGCATGTGAAATTCTACATTTGCTTCAATGTTATTTTGTTTTTTAATTGTGGCCATTAAACCTTCATCATCCAAATTCATTTCATCTTTTTCAATATTGACAATTTTTACCTCGAGTTTCATCTGCTGTGATTCCGTAATCTTGACGTAATCTCCTAGTTTATTCTGCATTGTAGCTTAACGTTTTCAACTCTTTTCCAATTTCAAAACCCATTGTTGTGCCTCTCGACGCAACAAGGAAATTTTGGGATTCGTTTCGCCTTAAGAGTTAGAACTCAAGGAGTGCAGATAGGAAATTTTCCAGGTTTCAGCAATCAACACGTTAGCTAGATATCACTTATACTTATATTTCGAAGGTTCGTTTCTTCTTACAGAACGCGTCCGCGTTCGACAATAATTTCCGTGTCGCGATTGACACAGTAATAACTTTTGACTCTGATATTCGTGATAGTTTCGTTATAGATTCTCCCGCGAGTGGCGATTAGGCGGGCGCTTTTATAATGCCATTTGTCAGGAATTTAGGTGGGGTGATAATTCTTAATAGGACCATATTTGGTTAATGCTGTGTCAGTCGTGCACGATCTCACGGACGGATTTCTATATCTCAGCAATCTTGCATTTCCGCTCGCCTATGGCATGAGCGTTGCTATGCTGTTGAAAATGCAAGCTTGCACTGTGGTAGCTTCTGAGCTACAACACCATTATCACTGTTCCATTGGGTCCTTTTTTAAATTTTGTTATACCCATTGCCAAGTTCTTAATATCAATCTTTTTTTATTAGTTTTTTTGGTGGCTTCACTTTTTGGCTATATCTTAGGTTTAATGATAATGACATTTTCTTTCTTCCTCTCCTTAACCGCTTCAATATAGCTTTTCTGCATTCCTCCTGATAGTCCAGCTTCTATCATCCTTCTCAAATCTTCCATTTCTTTCTTAAGACTCCTTATTTCTTCTTTAATCTATATTGATTTCTTTTTTGCACACAGCCTCATCTTTCATTTCCTTCATATTTTTTTATAAGTCAATCTATTTTTGTATCTATATTCAAGGATCCACACGCGATGCTTTACTGCTTCCTACGGATCCTGTAGATTCTAGCCTATCTCTAGTGCTTTCCATCGGTTTCGATGCCCTTTTCATTTTTTTATCACTATCTATTATAATCTTTTCAAATTAGCCTGGACATGCCACAAATTCACGACATTTATGATAAATTCAATGTTTATTTATTTACACATTCTGGATGATAATAAAGTTTGATGCACAATTTACAACTTGACTTTTTATTGCCTTCTTACACGCCGAACATCGATATTCGGCATATTCATCGTCCATATTGCCAATTACCGGCTGATGCCTATATTATCAATAGGAATATCAATGACATGTTATAACATATAACATGTTATAACATATATAATATAAGAGACACATCATTGTTATCTGTTAATGCCTATAAAATTTCTGTCCCGAAAGAGAAATACATTTCCATCGTTGAGAAATCAGCATATTTTAGGCAGATAACCTTTGTGTTTGATTCCTTCCTGTATTTTCACAAGTACAACACCTTTTTATAATTTTCTCTCACTATTTAACTCTTTCAGTCACGCAATTAAGGGAATGGACGAATCATTGTAAAAAGCATGATTCTATACATTTTTGAGGTTGCTGAATTCGTATCTGCCATCAAATTTTGAGAAAAATGAGATCCAAGATGGCGGACGCAATATGGCAGCTTAAAAGGCTATTTAATCCTAAATTTTCACAAAAATTAATATTCTTTACATAGAATTCAATATCTAAAAGTCTTCTTCAGTTTCTGAATCCATTATCAATCATCAGATTTGAAAGAAATGACACTGGCACGGTGCACATACACGGTACTGCTTCTTGCGGCGCTCGCCCGTTAACACGCGCGTGGAGAGGGGAAAACGACTCCGCGATCCGGTCTCTGGTAATAAGCAATCTTAAAAACAAATATAAAGTGAAAAACTATATATTTGTAGAAAAATAACATTCAGATTATCAAATTTTTACCTAAATTCTAGAAATTCTCATTTTTTGCTTTCATATTTTATTCAATATTTTGTTTATAATAAAAAATTTCGCAAATCTAACGGCGGATTTGTGATCAGCGACCTCAAAAACATAAATGTAGGTCAAAAAATGATACGTTTAGAGGGGATTTTCAGTAACGAATTTAACGTAAAAAAAAACGGTTTTTTTCGTCTTAATTTGCTTATAATTAAAAAACTATTACAATATTAACGAAATCACTAAACAAATATTATAATTGAACATTTAAATAAGGGATAAGTAAAAAAGAATTATGAAAATCGATGAATTTCTACGAAATACAATCGAAAAATGGAGAGAGTATAGGTGTGACATATATGTCACACTGTGACTGAAAGGGTTAACCACTAAAAATGCATTGAATTTATAGAGCGATCTTTAACCCCTTCGCTGTCAATGACGCACATATACGCAAAAAAAATAAAGTCGTGCTTTTGTGTTATGACACATATATGCGCATCTTGAAAAAAATATATTTATACTATTACGATTTGATTGTGCTTTGGTATTTAAATGTTTTTGGGGTCGCTGAATTCAAATCTGAAATCAGATTTTCAAAATTTAAAATGACTGATCCAATATGGCGGTTCAAAATTCAAAAAATACTTGGATGTTTTTAAGTATTTTTCAAATTTTTCAGATTCGGCGATCTCAAAAACTCCCGAGTATCGGGTATCATTCAGAAAATAACATTTTGTTTTGTCATATTAAATCCGCCATTTTGAATTTAAAAAATCTGATTTCAGTGTAGTTTTGAATTCAGCGACCCCAGAAACCTTTATACTGAAATTTCAGTGTAGTTTTAAAAAAAAAATTTCAACACACTTTTGGCTCAAAAAATTACTTTTCATCCGACTGTGAAGGGGTTAAAACCGTTTTTAGTACATCTCCAAAAGAGAGAGAGAGAGAAATTGATTGACTGAATGAATTTTATTAGCTTTTTCAGTTATTATGTTACATAAATTTACAATAAAATATGCTTTTTTAACATTCGTTTAAATATATCAATTCTTTCACAACTTCTTATTTCAGCTGGTAAGGCATTGTATAATTTTACACCTTCATAGCACATGCTTTTTTGTGCACTCCTAGTTCTACAGAAATTTATTGCAATAGTCCTTTCTTGCCTAGTTTGTCTTCCACCTTCCCTTCTATTTATTTCTAATCTATCCCTGAAATTATTTGGCGCCAAGTTACGTACAATTTTAAATATAAATATACAAACATTATAGTGTAGCCTCTGTTTTATAGACATAAATTGTAACGCTTGCAACATATGTCTATTTTAGTCTATCTATCTATTTTAGTATATCTATTTTAATATATCTATTACATTGCAATATTACACGCATAGCCCGATTCTGTGCTACTTGTAACTTATTCAATTCGGTATCTCCCATATCTAATAACATTGTTGCACAATACTCGAAGTGGGGTGCTATTATCGATTTATATATAATACATCTCGTGTATACCGATATGTAATTTCCTATCCTATTTAAAAAAACCCGTTTTCTTTCCAATTTTCTTTAGCATATAATCACAATGGTCCTTAAATCTAAGTTTATCGTCAATGATTGTACCTAAGTACTTTATTACCTCTACACGTTCTATTTCCATTCCGTCTAGGCATCTCAACACAATATTTCCCTTTAATTCTTTCCTTATATTTCTCACAACCATAAATTTTGTTTTACTCGCATTCATTTTTAGCATATTCATCCTCATCCACTCTTCTACTATATTAAATATTAAAGTCATTTTCCATTCTATTTCTGCACTACCTTCTCCAGTTACATATATTAAAGTATCATCCGCAAACATTTTTATACTATAGCCTTCTAGGCAAATTTTAATTATATCATTAATATATATAATAAACAACAAAGGTCCCAATACAGATCCCTGAGGCACACTATATTCAGTCCTCATTACTTTCGAACATTTATTCCCAAAACGAACTTGTTGATATCTATCTCTGAGATATGTTTTCATCCATTCTAACACCCTTCCTCTAATACCATATTGGTATAATTTTTCAATTAACCTATTTCTATCTATCGTTTCAAATGCTCTTTTAAGATCGATAAATATTACTCCTATTACTTTCCCTTCACTAACTAATATTTTCCAGTCATTGATCATGGTTTAAATGGCCGTTTCACATGAATAGTGTTTCCTGAAGCCCGATTGATGTTCTGTTATATACTCATTAGATTCAAAGTAATCCTCAATCTGCCTTTTAACTACTAATTCTAGTACTTTCTCATAGGTTGGTAAAATATTAATAGGTCTAAATTCACTTGCCTTTTTAGCTTTTTCGACTTTTGGTATCGGTATTATTGTCGATGTTTTTCAGCTCTGTGGGCAGCATCCATCTTTTAATGACTGATTAATAATATTAACATACTCTTCTTTAATAACTGGAAATATCACTTTCAGTACATCCCCAGTTATTCCCTCCTCTGTACCTTTTTTCTGCGGTAATTGCATTATAATTTCTTCCAAGTCCTTTGTGTTAATCATTTTAAAATCAAAATATCCCTTATCCTCGATAACATAAATACTTCTTCTTCTGTTTATATCTTTATTTGTACATTCTATAGATTCTACTATATTCAGAATACTTTGTATATAATACATATTAAATTTATCGGCTAAACTCCTATTATTTGCCTCATCTAGTATTTCAAAGTCTATATTATTTATTTCTTTTGTACCTATTGGTTCTCCTTTAACTATTTCTTTCAGTACTTTCCACATATTTGTAGGATCCCTATGTTATCTATCATATCCTCATAATACTCTTTTTTTTTCTCTCTAATCATTTTTACAACTGCGTTCCTCTCGGTTTTATACTGTACCCAGCTGCACTCCGTTTTTTCAGTTATAGTTCTCCTAAAAGCCTTATCTCTTCTAGCTGCTTGTAGTTTCTTTAATTTCCTCTGAGAACCACACTTTACCCTCCCAGACCTTCGGAATTCGAACTTCTTTTCTTGGCGCTGTATTATCCAACGCATCAACTATACTATTTACAAATTTCCAAGCTCGTTCATCTATTCCGTGAACTATACTTTGCCCTATATTTTTCTCTACTAATAGACTAAATTCATCAATGCTAAATTTACCATAATTTCTCGCAGTGAATACTCTATATTTACTAACATTCTTTTCTCTTCCTAATGCAATTTTTATCCAAGCATGATCCGTTATTTTAGGCTCATGGACCACATATACCTGTGCCATATTATTAGTAAATACTAAGTCTATCATTGTCTGACTATTCTTTTCAATTCTTGTCGGGCTATTAACTATTTGTTTCATACCTAGACTGGACATTATCGTTCGTAATTTTCCTGTGTAAAATGAATCTATCTTAAAATCTATATTAAAGTCTCCTACTACTATACAATCTCCTTTTATCACCAACTCCTCTACAACATCTTCTAAAAACCTCAAAAACTCGCCATCAGAGGCACTCGGTGAGTGGTACACTATCATCAGCGCCTCTTTATAAAAATTTTCTCTTACATCTATCGCAACACACCAACAATTTGCACTTATAGATTTAATCACTTTTCATTAAACAATTCATACTTAATGTCTTCTCTTAGATAATATTGCACCTCCTGTCCTTCTATTCTCTGCATCACATCTGATTATTTCATAACCCGGCACGTTCACTTCCCAATCTTCTATTTCGGACATCAGCCTCATTTCCGACAATGCTATAACTGCTGGATGCATCTTCTTCATAACTTGAATATGTATTTCATCCTTATGCGCTAATAAACTTTGCGCATTTATGTACCAAATCATTTCCTCTTCTTTCTGTGATTGCTATTTTGTATCCTCCCAGCCGGCCCTTCTCTTCTCCTCTTGTAGAACCCTCTTAAATGTCGGACACTCTGCACTCAATGCATCATGGTCATCTTTTATCTTCAGATTGTACGTTTGATTTTTATACATACAGTTGATACATTTCTTCTCATTTGATGTACACTCATTTGAGTTGTGATTACCCGCACATTTATGACACGCTACATCTCGTTTACAGTTTTTCGCAATATGGTGGTAACCCCAACATTTAAAGCACCTCTTGACACTGATATAATTAAATACAGGACATCTTTTCCATCCTATATTTATCTTTCCTTGACTGAACATTAATTCATGAGTTCTTTCATCAACTTCGATTATTATGGCGTCTTCTGTTTTACCTCTTCTATTAGATTGAGTTTTTAATCTTTTCACTATTCTCATATTACTTTCTTCACGTATTCCAGATTTATTCTGCTTTTTGATTGTATCAATTAATTCTTCATCACTCATCTTCCATTCTTCTTTGTCGATATATACAATTTTTAATTTTGGCTTCATCTGTAGTGACTCAGTGACTTTAAAGTTATCACCCAACTTGTTTTGTATTGTAGTTTTCAATTTTGCCATTTCTTCTCCAGTCTCACATCTCAGGATGACTGTACCATTGTTTCCTTTCCTTAACTTTGTTACTCCCATTTCCATATTCTTTATACCTATCTTCTTTTTTATTAACATTGCCACATCAACATTTTCTTGCTGGACCTTTGGTTTAACAATTATAACATTTTCTTTCTTCTTTTCTTTAGCTATCTCACTGAAACTCTTCTGTGCTCCTCTTGATGGATTGTTAGGTCCAGTGGACAGCATCCTTCTTACTTCTTTTAGTTCTTCTTTGATACTCTTAAACTCCAGTTGGACAATTTTCTTTATCATTGTTTTAATTTCTTTCTTACATATAGTCTTGTTTTTTATTTCTTTGACTGTTTTCACAAGCCAATCTATTTTTGCGTCCATACTTGGTGATCCACTCCTGCTTGTGCCTGGTCTTCCAGACGCTCCTGTTGATCCTATTCTATCTCTATTGTTACCTGTCTTTGCTCTTTCTCCATTATCACTCTCAATCATAAATTTTTCAAAAGGACCATGACACTGTACTAGTTCATTATTTCTATCATAAATTTTGTGTTTACAAACACAGCCTGGATGGTAAAACAGTTTAACGCATGATTTGCATTGCACTACTTCAGTTTTAATAGCCTTCTTGCATGCCGAGCATCGGTATTCCATATCTTCTTCCATAATTTACCGATCGTCAGCACCGATAGTCAGCACCTGCGTTCCGCCGCCGTCCGTCTACACGTCAGCAGATTCCGTCCATCTCAATGCTTGAAGAGAAAGGGGGGGGGGAGAGAGAGAGAGAGAGAGAGAGAAAGAGAGAGAGGGAGTGCGGGAGGGAGAAAGGAGGAAGAGAGAGGGACACAGATAATCTATCTTTGTTTAAGTTGATTTCAATTGGAAAAAGCTTGCTTTTTTCTTTCTATACAATAAAGATAGTATGCTTATGAACAGTGACAGGGAAATATATCTTTTAATATTGTCTTGCAAATACTACCGCCAACAACAAAAAAATGATTGTGATTTATTCGAAAGTTAGGGGACGCATACGCACCTTCTCTTTATATGTATATTTTCACCTTTTCATGAATCGCATCCACTTTTTAGCATCACTATTTGCAAGCTCCCATAAAAAAAACGCAATCTATATACGAAAATCGTCTAGAAAGTAACGCATGTTTCCACATATTGGCACCATTCATTTATTCAACATTTGATAGCCTTATGCCCGTTTTCATCAACATCATTAAACTCGGTTTAAACTTGACGTTCTAGGGATATTTAATTAATCGCAGTTCACAGTACATTTCTCGCTTCCACCACGTTTCGTTCAAAATTTAAATGCGGTTAAACTGAGTTTTATTTGAACGCCCATTTTTGGCCGTTCAGTTGCAATAAACGATGTTTAAGAAAAATAATTAGTGTAAAGTGAGCGCCAAAAGATGTACGTGGAGACCGCTAGAAGGTTAGGAATAGACAATTTATTTGTTATTAATATACTATAAATGTATTTAATATGTATGTACATTGCTGTGTGTAATATATATTATTCCAAAATTTACTATTAGTACCAAAAATGTATATAATTGTCATTACGTATGTTATACATTTCTAGTATTTATAGTAAATGTAGTCTATTTATACAATATATATTGCTCATGTATCTTTTTTTTTTTAGAAAAATTATAATATGGATGTATACAATTACATCTTTTCTTTATTGGAAGACGATGGTTTTAGAAGACCCAGACAATTTAAGGAATGAAAGAATTATTTTGTAGAGCTGAATGAAATAGAATTTAAAATAATATTTCGCTTGAATAAAGAGACAGTTTTAATTATAATATATTACATAACATTCATGATGATTATAATATATTATATAACATTCATGAAAACAAAAAGGTATGTATAGCTTTAATATTTTATGAAAAAGTGAAATTTATTTAATGAAAATTATACGAGTCCCTAACATATCTACAAGAAATAAAATATCTTTCAAATGTTTCTAAGATGTCTTTCACATATTCGTACTATATAGATTTGTACAAGAAAAATTTTATTTTTTCACTGCAGGAATAATCCTATCTGTACCACCAATGTATCAACTGCTACTAACATTGCGGTTGTACGCAACAGGATTTTTTTTACTAACAATGGGTCACTTTGCAGGAATTAGTTTAATTAAAAAAATAAAAAAACAATTTCCACTTTTTTTCTCACTTAAATTCTATGAATTTTTGAAAATATTTCAAACAAAAACTGTTAATAATTACCTTTGCGTATGTACTTTGCGCGTGACTGTAACAAATATATGCTAAGAAAAATACAAGTTTTTTTTTTTTAAAGCATCATACATTTAAATATTCGGTGTCCTCTAATTGTTCAGCATTTTATAATCCGCTTAAAAGACATTTCATTATTGCAATTTTTCTTTTTGTATCAATTGCATGTACAATTTTTCTCTTTACAATTGCGTATTTAATATTTCTATTTCTATAGCATGTTTATTTTCAAATTCCGATATTCTCTGAAAGGTTATAAATGCCTCGCGCGCATTAATACTTGGTTAAGTTACGTATCATCTTGTAAAGAGTAACCCCAAATTTGGCCCATTTTTTCGCCCTCGAATTTCAAATCGAATGATGTGCCAAACAATTCTATATGATGGGACATTAATCTGAAAAAAAATTTAAGTTGAGCATAGGGGTAATTTTGGAGATACGGGAGGTCAAAGTGACTAAATTCTCACTATTCTCAATATTGTCCAAGCACTGTAGACACAAAAAAGTCAGTACTTTTTTTATAACAGTGGGGACATGACTAGAATTAGTCAAAATGATTTTCTGACTCCTCCATCCTTGTTGTTTAATATTTTAAGGGTTGTTTAATATTTATAACTAGCCTCAAAACAGTTTTACTGAATTTCTCGAAACTAAATGCAGATACGAAAAAATGTTTTAGGTAAAAGTTGTTTGTCTTAAAATTCTGCATAAAAAAGGTCTCTTTCATTTTTTCGATAGGACTAACCCTTTAGTCGAAAATCGCATCTGAAAGGATATAGTTTCTGAAAATAACGGAAAATAATAGGATCTGTTATTCGTTTAAACGTACAAAATGTTCGACTGATTGAAATTTATTGACAATTTGTTGCTGTTTATGGAGTAATGCACGAAGCTAATGTCCAAAGATAATGTCGGCTTTACATTGATAACAGATGGATGTCGCTTTGCTCATCAGCGTAAACATTTGTTCATTCATCATTAAATATTTGGCTTTTGATTTCACAGGTGGTGGGGTTATTTTCTTGTTCAAGGAAAACAAGCGTATAAAACTTGTAGATGAAACATATATAGTGTAAAACATTAGCCGATAGCAGACACTGCATTCAGGCTATTAAATGTTGAACTGATGAATACCAGTTACCTGCCAGTTACCCAATCGATACGCACAAAAGTGCATTATTACCTGAATGATTTTTGATGTATGTAATATGTAATATGATATTTTAAACAAATGAAATACATATTGTTACGCGCATTGGTCGACATTTACTGATTTCGTTCGCGTCTCACTTATGTCGCGGACTCGTGTCATCACCCAAATAATAGAAAGATCCTTTTCTGAGAGAACGAATAACTTTATAACATAGAAAAAAAAATACAATATTTCCATACGACAGAAATAACACGACCGATCGGCTCGAGAGACGTCACAGATCTATCTTTTTCATTTTATTTATTTATTCTCCTGGCAACAGTAGCGCTTCTGTGTTCTCTTCAGACCGAAAACCAAATTGCCGCTTATCTCAACAAGCCGTATATAATACTGTTCCCTCGGTTATCTAGATTATCAACTCGACAATCTTAATCTGTCCTCTAAATTCCTTAAGATCGCAACGTTACCCGTTCTATTTAGACCTCTGCTGTTCTGAGTTACCGAACCGCATCATTATTGGACCTCTTGAATTTCAGTAGAGCATTCTTCTTAGCTACATCTATTTGTAGTAGTCAGCTCCCCAGATGATGCTTCGCGTAATCTTGAGAGTGCCATTCGTTAGTCTTTATCTTGGAAAATCTTCGGGGGGGGGGGGGGGGCTTTTGTGCCTCCTGTTCAAGTTAAATTAATTTGCGCAACAATGTTAGAGATTACTGAAGAATAGATTTATTATATCTTAACAAAAACGAAGTATGCAATACGAGAGCAACATTATAACTAACTCTCTTTCTCTACCACACTGTCTTGCTAGAGACAAAGTCTCCATCTACATTACAAGGAAACACAACAAAAATAAAACTAAAAATCACTAGAATACAACCAGTATGCGTAGGAAGAAGAACGAAATAATAATGTGTATATATATATATATATATATATATATATATATATATATATGTGTATATATATATATATGTGTATATATAAATATGTGTGTGTGTATATATATATATATATATATATATATATATACATACATATATAAAACGCGATAACTTAAACTCCAACAGGCCCACAGTTTGAGTGCTTTTATAAACGAAATTTTTATCCTAAACTCCTACGCATTGTCTCGAAATGATCTGTAGGCAGTGCTTTAGTAAATATATCCTGTCACGTTTTGTCTGTTTATCCATTTCGGGTCAAAACACTTAAGTAATTTACCCGGGATTTTATTAAGTTGTGTAAGATCTATTCGTCGGTCTCGAAAAGATACCGTATTTTATAGGTATGATAACGAGGATCGATTCTTTTTATCTGTCGATAGTCAGGACAATCAATTTAAGAATCTACAGGGATTAATTTCAAGGAAGAGGGTTGAGGTTTTTCAGGAGGCGTAATTCTTTCTAATTGCTGGAGTTTTTGGAGTAGGGGGAAAGGATCGGTAGCAATGGCTTGTTTAATTTGGAATTTGATCCGTTTGATTTGAACGCGCATACTTGCTCTCTTATGCATTTGTAAATTACTTTACTTCCCGAAAATGAGTTGAGTAGTCGCTCTTCGGCAGCAAAAGGACAACTTTCTCATTTTCGAGGAAAATGTTGTAATGTAAGTTTTGCCAAAAACAAGCTTTATAGTCGCTACTTTGGCCCTTTGGCAGCGACAGAAGCCAATCCGCTATACTCGGCAGTGTACAAACAGTCAATCCGCTACACTCTTCGGCAGCGTAAAGACAGTCGATTCGCTACGCTTTGTCAGCGTAAAGGCCAAGCCCGCTCTCGGAAATAATTATTGAAATTACGAGTAGGATCAATTCCTAAATTATCAAGCCTTCTTTAGATCAACCTTAATTTTAGTGAAGTTCGAATGCATGAAGTTACAACGATATAAACGGTCAAAACGCGAGTAACGAATGTGGACTTAGAAATATCGCGAGAGTAACGATTCGAGTAAGAATTTAATTAATCGGAATTAACCGTCTAACGGTTGACTGAGAAAAGTCTGACCGATTGGCCGAAAATGACTGACGCTATTCGGCGTTTTTCCGTCCTATTTATACTCAAATGGCTAGAACCTCTCCCGCGAGATTCTCACCATTTGATACACATTTTTTTAAGTGAGCAAGGATTTTGTTACTGTATTTAGATAAGATTTCTAAACTTTAACCCTCGCTTGACGGAAACTCATTTTGTCACGTCGTTGACAAAGTGGGGTTCTCAGAGGACCCCAACGATAAACGCTTATAAATTGGACAGCTTTTATGCGTTTAACCTCAACACTTGTATACAAGGGCTTTTGGGGTCGCTGATTACGAATCTGATATCGAAAATGCAAAATTCAAAATGGCGGACCTAAAATATTCATATAAATGAAGAATCACAAAATATAAAAATTTTACACGAACATTTTTCTAAGAGTTTTTGGGGTCGCTAATTACGATGTTAAACTTCAAAATAAGCAAAATGTATAAATTTTGTAGTTCTTAGTACATGCCGACAGTTTTTGTCCATTATTTTGATTGCGCTATTTTGCATTTCGCATTTTCGACATCAAATTCGTATCAGCGACCCCAAAAACCCTCGTATACAAGTGTTGACGTTAAACGCTGTCCAATTAAGTCTGACCGACTGTCCAATTTATAGGTGTTTATTGTTGGGGTCCTCTGAGGACCCCACTCCGTCAAGCGTGGGTTAAGACCACAGGCCAAGAGTCCCTTGCCCTGGAGATTATTATTTCCATATGCGTCTGTTATAAGATAAGCATTTTATATCTTTTTCCAGCTGCATGCACTTGTATCGAACTCTTTCTATAAGACAGCTAAAGAGATAGAAACTGAATATGTAACAATCCGCATGCTCTTGATCTGATGAATCATAATGTACTGAAACATCTCCTTCCTCCACTGTTCCTCTAATAAACTGGTATCGAATATCGATGTTTTTTGTATGTTTATGATACTCTGGATTATATATATTGCACTTAAATTATCGACATAAAGAGTAGTTGGATTATCACTTCGACGTTCGATTTCATTTATATAATAGTTTTTTAAGCCAGATAGTTTCTTTAACTGCGAAAGCAGCTGCCACATATTCGGCTTCAGTGGTGCTAACAAGGGATCGTCTCATATTGCATAAATGATATAAAAAAACTAACGTTAGTTGAAAGATCACTTTTGAAATAAGTATTCTAGATGGTTAAATTTTGGGATCCTATGAATTTTGCACTCGACTTGGGCCAGAACGTGTTTAGCCATTTTAACATAAACACCAAAATATCTCGAAAGTAACGTATTTTTCAAAAAAAATGTTTCAAATGAAAGTTGTAGAATTAGAAGAAGGCCGTCAGATGAGTTACTTAAATTTTGGATCCAAGATTCAATAAGGCCCAGGTTGATTTTTTCGATGGCAATACCTGTTTTATTGCAGATTTATATTCTTTGTAAAAAACAAGAAAATTTTGTTCTAGTAATTTTCATCTAAACTTCCTCCAACAAGCGCAAAATGGCACTCAAAGTTTTTATTTTGAAACACATTCCGGCCAATGAAGGTAATAACATAACACGAGAAGCACGAGTTACAGGTTCACTTGGGTACTCACTCCCATGGCTCTAGCGCAGGCATGTCCAACTTCAGCTCCCGAGCCGTAGCGCTTCCCCCTCTCCAGCCACTCACTGAGCGAAACGGAGAGAGAGTGGAAAGAGACAGAACGTGAAAAGGTCTCAGATGGAGAGGGGGAAGTGCCGCAGCTCGGGAGCTTGCCTGTTCTAGCGTCATCCTCTGTACTTGGTACTCTTGTTCTCTTCGTTTCTTTATGCTTTTCCAGTATTTCCTTGATACTTTCTGTTTTCCGATATTTATCCTTCGTTATTCTCTTAAGTATTAACGTTTTTTATAACGGATTCGACTATGCGTTTTGTTGCTATACCTCGCACAGTGTAAGGATCCGCAACAATATTTCAATATATCTATAAAAAGAATCGTGTGCGCTCGTGCACTTTCGCACCATCCCTCTGTTACAGCTATTTCGGGAGCACCAGCGCGCTGCATTGTCACCTCGATGTTGCCATTGCCTAGTACTCATATGATTTACAGTTACTTTTCGTAAGATACTGAAAAATCAATTGTCCTGTAAAGGTGTGGTTACGACCAGCCTGCCAGACGTACTGTAGCGAGCACTATCCGACTGTGATCGGTCGCATTATCTGGACACCGTTTCTGATGTTCTAATCTCCTTCGTGTCCGTTCGTGTTATCGATAAGCTTCCTTTCCATAGATTGTACTTCTTTATTTGTCGTATTATTTGTGCACAATAAAAGTTTATATCATGTCTACTTCTAATATTCTGCGTATAATTAGCGTTGCTAAGGTTATCGCAATGCTTTGCCAAAAGCACAATATTTCGATTTACACGATCAATCAAATGATCAATTCAGATTGTCGCTTCAACGTTTACGAAGTAATAATGTATGAACAGATAACTCAGCAATTTAATGATTAGGAATTGTCGTTAGACAGATACGATACTTTAGATATTGATTGTGTTGATAATGTTGATGATAATTTGAAATCTCCGTCAGATAAATCAAACGATTCCGATAAGGACTATGTTCCAGAATTACCAGAAAAGAAGCCACGTCAAAATGCAACTTCTATTACTGAAGAACAGTTTTTGAAGGTTTACAAGTACTGAACGTATCAAGAGAAAATTAATGATGAATCGATTATCACTGATAATAATAAATTTCTTAAAAAACGAAAACCAGAATTGGTGTCTAGGAAGTATAAGTACATTGACAAACAGTGCCGCAATTTGCGCGGTTGAGCCCAGCGAATCAAAAAGGGGGAAAAATGGACTATTGGAAAGATTAACAAAGTTGTGTACGCTACATTTTTGGAGAATCGCGACCATCATCACATTGTAATTGATTGATATCTTCGCCGATGGGCACTTAATTTGGCGAAGTCTAACAGTCTAGGATTGAAATTTAAAACTTCCAGCAAATGGCTTCAAGCTTCAAGCAAAGATATCATATTGTGTCCCGCTTAATTACACACGCTTAATTATAAGGAAAAAATTTCTGGATAAATCAGCAGACAATCGTGGAGAAAAGTACAAAATTTGTGGAAGAAGTAAAGAAAATAATTGAAAAAAGTTATCGTCCACACGAAGTATTTAATCTGGATCAATCACGCTTCGACAAGCGACTGAACAGCTACAGAACACTCGCACAAAAAGGTGATAAGCGGATCTACCACAATGTTGGTTCAACGCACGCTTCTACCCACAATTACATGTTATTTCCTATCCTTAGTATGACAGTACTCTTCATTCGCCACTATACTTGAAAAACCAGGAGGCTAATGGTCATTTTCCAACTAGGGGTAGCTGTGTTCCAACTATTCCAGCAAATATTTTAGCTCGAGCCGGTACTTCAGCAATGATAAGTAAGAACGATTTGGAAGATTTCTTGAGGAATGTTTTCTGGCCAATGTTAAAAGCTGCAAATATCAAGAAATATCTTCTTCTTGTTGATCAGTGGCGCTTCAGAGATAATTATTTGTTTGATTCGGTCTAGCGGCAATTTCCTGAAATTCTAGTGAAACGAATGCTTATCCCAAAGGGCACAACAGGACTCATCCAATCATTGAATGTATTCTATTTCCGGCTATACAAATTATTTATATGCCATATTACGAACTATCTTGAAATAGACTGCGAGATATGGAAACGCGACAACTTTCAGACGTTTGCTCATTACCAGTTCCAGGCCAAATTTAGTCCATTGATCCAATACGCATTTTATAATGCAGGCTACAAATGTGATCGTCCTGAATCGTTTACTACGCCTGCGCAATTCTGTTTTGATGATGACAATTTAACTACTTGTGTGCATGACAATTGTGAGAAAATTTCGTTGTGTCGGATTGTCTTTTGATCTTGCCTTCACCGGAATGTGTTTCAAAATAAAAACTTTGAGCGCCATTTTGCGCTTGTTGGCGGAAGTTTAGGTGGAAATTATCATAACAAAGTTTTCTTGTTTTTTATAAAGAATATGAATCTGCAATAAAACAGGTATTGCCATCGAAAAAATCAACCTTACTGGGCCCAAAATGATTCCTGGATCCAAAATTTAAGTAACTCATCTGACGGCCTTTTTCTAATTCTACAACTTTCATTTGAAACATTTTTTTGAAAAATACATTGCTTTCGAGCTATTTTAGTGTTTATATTAAAATAGCTAAACACGTTCTGGCCCAAGTCGGGTACAGAATTCATAGGATCTCAAAATTTAATCATCTAGAATACCTATTTCAAACGTGATCTTTCAACTAGTAATGTTAGTTTTTTTATATCACTTTTGCAATATGGAACGTTCCCTTATCAATATTGTTGTTCGAAGTATATCCGTCTGTTTTTGTATTTGGCGGCTACTGATGTGATGATTTAAATGGATAATTGCAAGTATTGCAAGTATTGTAAGAACTCGCGCGTCATTTCCACCTCTACTCATGACAAGGATGTTGACAAACCATATGTCCAATACGAGCCCTTGCAGTAAGATTTCGTATCGTGGTACTATTGGGATGCCGTCTGTTTGGATAACGTTGTGCGTAAAGTCTTGTAGCTGCTACGTGATTTCTATCACATTTTCCTAAAATCAGAATCATATCAACAATCTCATTCGGATAATCAGCCATTGTTTGAAAAAAAATTTCTGCAATTTTCTATGTATGGGTAAGATAAAAATGATGCAAAATGAAGAAAATAAACAAGTAGTGAAAATAATGAACTCTTATTCCAAACATAGATGTGTCACACATTGCATTAAAACAGTGTCCAGAATTAGTTGCCCTTTTCGGTCAGATTTCTGAGGCGACGCCTACTGTCTCCCCACTACCGCTCGAAGATCGGCGGCCAAGCCGCCGATCGCACGCGTGACGCTGTGCCTCAGGAGCGTTCGTACATGACAAATATTTTAGGTCCGTATCTTCCGTCAAATTATATAGAATTTAATATTTTAATAATCAAACTTTTTTTATGTTAAATTACTCATAATAATTACAATTATTAGCAAAAAATTTACGTAATAATTTGTGATAATTTGACAGAAAATACGGACCTAGTATATTTGTCATGTACGAACGCTCCTGAGGCACAGCGTCACACGTGCGATCGGCGGCTCGGCCGCCGATCTTCGAGAGGTAGTGGGGAGACAGTAGGCGTCGCCTCAGAAATCTGACCGAAAAGGGCAACTAATTCCGGACACTGCATTAAAGCATAATACATAGAATTCAAAATGGCGAAATCAGATAGCAGCCACGATATCGGGTGAAAATTTTCAAATGCTCTAATTAATAAAATTTGATATGATGTAAGACTTTTATGTATCGTTGATTTCGAACGTGCACTCAGATTTACAATTTAAAATGGCTAAACCAACAAGGGGACACTACGTGATACCAATCGATTTCAACGAAACTCAATGTGTTGATAGGTATTCACGTCAAACATTCTAGGGTAAAAGGATAGGACATACTTCTCAAGAATTCGCGAGAAAATCGAGATTAAAAAATCTCAACTCATATATAAGCTAGTGCAATAGATCATTTTATCCAAGCGTCTGTAGCGCTGCGACAGCGCGCCAGACGTAATTTTGAGGTTAAGTTGCTTGCGAGTTCAAATCTCGACAAATAATTTAAAAAAAAATTTTTTTTTAATACAACTTTTTTAAATAATATATAATTACACAAAATAAATGTGTATTACGTATTACATTTTATTTATTGTATATTGTACAAAAAATTAATATTTTTTCCTAGAAAATTCGTTTGTTGAATAGCTAGTATGGTAGAAATAAAAATATATAAATTATTGATTACACATAAATATATAAATATAATATATTGTTGCGCCCGTGTCGTTCCGCTCGGGAGAAGAGACGGTGTGAAGTCGCTTGTTCAAGTGGCGCGAAGTCGTGCGTTCTTTCAGCGCAGTTGCTAAGGACGTGTTGTTGTTGCTATCGAGCTGTCTTACCGTGTGCATGTTCGATTACTCTGTACTCTGAGAATAAATCTGTTCTGAGCTTTTTCCTAAGAGAGTGTTATTCCCTCGCGTTTCGGAAGAAGCGCGGACATGTGTACGAGAGTGCGGGAGTGCGAAAAGGACTTCGCGCGAGTGTAACACTTTTTGGGGGCCCCTCCGGGATCGAAAGGAACGGACGTTGCAACGGCAATGACCACAACGGCTACCGAACCGGCGACGGCGACGACATTGACGATGGCTTCATCGGGGATGGGAACGGCGACTGAGACGGGGGAGAGACGACGCGTGCTGTCAAAGAGAAGACGAGTTGAGAGAATCGAGACGCCCGATCCCTTGCCAGAGTCAGCGGTCCTCCAAGCTGTTCGCCGGGAAATGCAGGAGATGCGAGAGGAACTTAATTCAGATCTGGAAAGGTTGTCGCGCCTCGCTTATCCCGAGTTTTTTTGCACTCCGCGATAAAATCGCTTGCGCACAATTTGTCTCCTCGTTTTCGGACAACTTTTTGAGGAGGACCCTATGATTGGAGGGAGTAACGTCGGTTTCGGCCGAGAGAGTTAAAGCCGTAAAAGCGATTCAGAGGGAATACGTGGAAAGGGGAAAAAAGAGAAATTTCTTAGCCAAGGGGAATTTCTCAGAGCGAGAAGAAAGTCGAAAGAAAGCAGGAAGGGGAAAGCCGAGGGGGGAAAGTGCAGGGATTTGGACTAAGGAGCGGGAAAGAATGTTGGACGTGTGGGAAGGTGGGTTACTTCCGTTCGGAGTATCCGGGAAATAAGAGAAACGTGAATTAGTTGACCTTAGCGGGGTAAGATCAACTCGTGCGCGCGCAGTCCCACCGAAACGTTTGAATTGTTTCTACGTTAATAGAATTAGGGGGGGCTCGAATAAATTTTGTTATGACGGGAAGTTGGATGGGGAGCGTTGTTGTTTTAAAATAGATACGGGCTCCGATGTCTTTTGAATAGGAAATTAGTAAAGGAGGGGAAGCTTATTAGTCCGGTTAAACAGGGTTTTCTCAGATATCCGGCAGGAGAAAAAGTGCCTACTAACTCTAAGGCTGAGGTCAGGGTTCCTTTGGGAAAGTACTCCGTGTTTATTTCTGTCTATATAGTGGACATGGACGATGACTGTTTATTGGGTATAGATTTTCTACAAAAAGTCGGTCTAGAAAATGTTTTCGATTATGCTTTTGATTCGTTGGAGACGAGAGGGGAAGTTTTAAATTGCTCTCGGATACAGGATTTTTCGAAGCAAGTCCCTCCTATTTTAAAGGAGCTTTTCATTAAAAATTTTGAAAATTTAGATAGGGATCAAAAGGATGTTTTCGCGGACTTCTTAAAACAGCATGAGGAGATATTTTCGGAAGAAATTGTTGCGGGAAATTGCAATATCATGGAACATATCATAAATATAGAAGATTCCTCCCCCATTAAGCAAGTGCCACGTCGCATCCCTGTTCAAATGCGAAAAGAGGTGGAGAAGATCGTTAAGGATATGAAGGAGCAAGGGGTCATCGAGGAATCGCAGAGTCCTTGGGTTTCTCCCGCTGTACTATTAAGAAAGAAAGATGGCTCCATTAGGTTTTGCGTTGATTATAGAAAATTAACCGAGGTGACTAACAAGGGAAGCCCACACCCTCGGGGTCACCGATTTTGGTGAATTTTTGTGGGAATGTAGTATCGATATAGAAACAACAAATAGTAAACAGAGACGATGCAACTCTCAAGCGTTTACGAGAAAAAAATTTTTAAAGTTTCGCGAGGTCGTTATAAGGACTTCGAATACCATTGAAATCACGAACCGAGCGTAGCTTGGTGAGTAAGGCGCTAGCGCGCGAAGCGCTGGGTCTGTGGTTCGATTCGTGGCTTTTGCATATTTCTTTTTTTACTATTTTTTTTATTTTAATTATTTTTCTATTATTATTAAACGCTAAAAAATGAGAAGAATTAAATAAAAATTAAATTTAAAACACATATTATACTATAAAAACTATTTTTTCGAAATGTTAAAGTTTATTACAAATATTAATATAATTTATTAAAAATATATTGAAATAAATTACATTAATTTTTACAAATTTATCTTACAATTAGAACATTTACTTGTGATAATTACCATAAAAGCCTACAAAACGTGTGTCTAGCACATCGGATGAAGATTGATTTTAAACCCTTGTGTCCACGAGAATTCGGTCCGAGAAATTTGTAGCCAATCAACTTGCAGCTTTTACAGAAAAGTGGCAATTTTATTGTCTACATGTTTCTCGGACCGAATTCTAGTATCGTTGACACAAGGATTTAAAATCAATCTTTATCCAATGCGCTAGACACATGTTTTATAGGCTTTTATGATAAATATCATCTAAACGTATGTTCTAATGGTAAGGTAAATTTGTAAAAATTAATGTAATTTATTTCAATATATTTTTAATAAATTATATTAGTATTTGTAATAAACTTTAACATTTCGAAAAAGTACAGTTTTTAATATAATTTGTGTTTTAAATTTAATTTTTATTTAATTCTTCTCATTTTTCAGCGTTTAATAATAATAAAAAAATAATTAAAATACAAAAAAATATGTAAAAGTCAGGAATCGAACCACAGACCCAGCGCTTCACGCGCTAGCGCCTTGCTCACCAAGCTACGCTCGGTTCGTGATTTCAATGGTATTCGAAGTCCTTATAACAACCTTGCGAAACTTTAAAAATTTTTTTCTCGTAAACGCTTGAGAGTTACATTGTCTCCGTTTACTATTTGTTGTATTTCTATATCGATACTACCTTCCCACAAAAATTCACCAAAATCAGTGACCCCCCCCCGAGGGTGTGGGCTTCCCTTGTAAGAAAGATTCCTATCCATTGCCTAGGATAGATGACATCTTCGATCAACTTTCCGGAAACTCTTGGTTTTCTACCTTAGATCTCAAAAGTGTTTTTTGCAGGTTATTTGCAGGTTAAAATTCGTCAAAGAGATAGGGAAAAGACCGCATTCTATTGGGCAAGGACTTTGGCAATTTACGGTAATGCCGTTTGGATTATGTAACGCCCCCGGCACTTTTGAACGATTGATAGATAAGGTTTTGCAGGGGTTAATATCTAAAATTTGTTTGGTTTACTTGGATTATCTTTGAAAAGGATTTTAACGAAATGGTAACAAATCTGAGGACTGTATTCATGCGTTTGTGTTCAGTAAATTTGAAGGTGAATCCAAAGAAATGTTCTTTGCGAGAGAGGTGAAATATCTTGGACATATAATTTCTTCGAGTGGCGTGACTACGGATCCCGAGAAAATCTCCGCGGTTAGGGACTGGCCTATTCCTCATAATAAAAAGCAGTTACGTAGTTTTCTGGGATTCTGCTCATATTATCGTAAATTTGTTAGAGGATTTTCTTCGTTGGCTAAACCTCTTTATGCTTTGACAGAGGATACAATTAAATTTTCTTGGAATGAGAAATGTCAGAATGCATTCGCGGAATTGAAGCGGGTGTTAACTTCTTCTCCAATGCTCTCTTTCCCTAGGGGAGGAGGGGAGTTTATTTTAGATACTGACGCATCAAACATAGAAATTGGGGCTGTCCTTTCACAGAGGCAAGAGGGTAGAGAGAGAGTCATCTCCTATTTCAGTCGGGTACTAAATAAAACTGAGAAAAATTACTGTGTTACGTTCCGAGAACTTTTAGCAATAGTTGATTCTATAAAATTTTTCCGTCATTATCTCTTAGGACGAAAGTTTTTAATACGGACGGATCATGTTACTCTTAGGCTGATGTCTTTTAAAAGTCTTGGAGGGGCAATTAGCACGATGGTTAGAAAGGCTACAGAAGTTCGAATTCGAAATCCTTCATTGGAAAGGTTTGGTTCATAAGAATGCGGATGGATTGTCTCGGCGGCAATGTGAGTTAGTAAATTGCAGTTATTGCGCCAAGGTAGAAAAAAAAAGTGAGGAGGGACAGAGAGAATTGGTTGCGCGTATTATTCTCGTAGGGGAGACTCTTCTAGATTGGAAGAGGGAACAAAAGGAAGATCCAAGCATTTGTTCGATTTTTCGGGGAAAAGAGGCAGGAGTACGCTTTACTCTTTCGGAGATATCTGCTAGGGATACCTGTTTCGGCGCGAATTTATTGGTCCTATTGGGATGCCCTAAATTTAATCCTTTCAGTCATAGTGTGACATATATGTCACATCTACACTCTCTCCATTTTTCGATTATATTTCGTAGAAATTCATCGATTTTCATGATTCTTTTTTACTTATCCTTTATTTGAATGTTCAATTATAATATTTGTTCAGTGATTTTGTTAATATTGTTAATAGTTTTTTGGTTATAAGCAAATTAAGACGAAAAAAACCGGTTTTTTGACGTTAAATTCGTTACTGAAAAAAAATCCCCTCTAAACATACTGTTTTTTGACTTACATTTATGTTTTTGAAGTCGCTGATCACAAATCCGCCATTAGATTTGCGAAATTTTTTGTTATAAACAAAATATTGAACAAAATATGAGAGCAAAAAATGAGAATTTCTAGAATTTAGGTAAAAATTTGATAATCTGAATATTATTTTTCTACAAATATATAGTTTTTCACTTTATATTGTTTTTAAGATTGCTTATTATCAGAGACCGGATCGCGGAGTCGTTTTCCCCTTTCCACGTGTTAGCGGCCGAGCGCCGCAAGAAGCAGTACCGTGTATGTGCGCTGTGCCAGTGTCATTTTTTTCAAATCTGATGATTGGTAGTGGATTCAAAAATTGAAGAAGATTTTTAGATATTGAATTTTATGTAAAGAATATTAATTTTTGTGAAAATTTAGGATTAAATAGTTTTTTATGCCGCCATATTGCGTCCGCCATCTTGGATCTCATTTTTCCCAAAATTTGATGGCAGATACGAACTCAGCGACCTCAAAAATGTATAGAATCATGTTTTTAAAATGATTCGGTCATTCCCCTAATTGCGTGACTGAAAGGGTTAAAGGATGGTGTCCTTTATAAAAAATGGGAAGCTCCAAGCTTGAAATCGAGTGTGTTTCAACTCATTGTTCCTAAAAGTCGAGTTGAACAAATATTGAAAGAGGCCCATGTTTCTCCGTCTGGGGGGCATTTTGGAATTAATAAAACTTTAGAAAAAATACGGAAACGGTTTTATTGGGCTACCTGCAAACAAGATGTAGAGGAATGGTGCAGAACTTGTAAGATTTGTGTAACTAAGAAAGGACCAATAGGGAAAGGAAAATCTCCTCTACAAATTTATAATGTGGGGGCTCCATTTGAGAGATTACAATTGGACATCCTTGATCCTCTCCCAACTACGACTTCTGGAAATAGGTATCTTCTTATCATTGTAGATTGTTTCACCAAGTGGGTGGAAGCCTTTCCTTTGAGGAATATTAGAACGAAGACAATAGCGCAGGTTTTTGTTGATCAAATTGTTTCTAGACACGGGGTTCCCAAAGAAATTCATACAGACCAGGGAAGGAATTTTGAATTTAAGTTGTTCGCAGAGTTAATGAGTCTTCTCGGAATTAGAAAAACAAAGACAACAGCCTTGCACCCTCAATCTGATGATCAAGTTGAACGACAACATCAGACCATAATTAATTATCTTGCTAAATACATCTCCGATAATCAAAAGGATTGGGATCGATGGATTTCTATGTTTTTGTTAGCTTACAGGTCTTCTAAACACGAGACCACTGGAGTGACACCCGCGGAGTTGTATTTTGCCCGTGACCTCAGGCAACCTCTGGATTTGTTTTTAGGCAACCCTCCGAGGAGAGTACATCAAACTGTAGGGAGTTTTGTTAGGAATCTGAGGGAGAAGCTAGGGGAGATTCACTCCAATGTTAGGGAACGGATGGACTTAAGATCTTCACGAGCGAAGGTCCGGTATGACCAGAGAGCCAGGCAAAATCTTTTTGAAGTAGGAGAAAAGGTTTGGTTTTATAATCTTCGTAGAATAAAAGGAAAAGCCCCTAAGTTGCAGAGCAATTGGGAGGGACCCTTTCTGATAATAAAAAGGTTGAGTGATGAAGTTTACTGTATTCAGAGGTCTTTGAAACATAGGAAAAAAAATTATTCATGCGGATAGGTTAGCCTCTTTTTCTGAAAGAAGATGATTGTTAAAGATATTCCGGGGCCCGATTTTAGGAAGGAAGGAAAGAAGGAATTGGGCGGGAATTACAAGAAATTCCGTATTTGTTTACTTTTTCTCTTTCTATTGCATCATATTCTTTTTTTAGTTTTCTTCAAGAAATGAACGAGAGAAAGAGACGCTCAACGCAGTCTTCCTTGAAGGAGGAAGAAAGAGAGGGAGTGAAAGAAAACTTTTATTGGATTCGAGGAATAAAGAAAGAAGACTGTCTCGCTCAAGGTTTTTTTGATCGTGGTTTTTCCGTGGGATTCAGGGCAAATGCCGAGACAGGGACTTGGGAGTCCTGAGCGGACGTTGGGTCCACGAGTAAAAATTTCCCCCTCCCTTTGTCCGAAGAATGAAGTAAGAAGCTCACACAACAAGAGTTCAAGGAGGAACTGAAGGAGGAAGAATGGAGAAGGAGAGAGACGGAGCCCAGAAACCCGTTGCAGCAGCTCGGGGAGGACGAGAAGTCGCCCTTGAAATCCGAAGACTCCAGATTAAGGAAAAGAAGAGAGGAATTGCCGTTTAGACTGCCTCTCTGATTGTCGGGACGACAATCCTGAAGAGGGAGGGCAGTGTTGCGCCCGTGTCGTTCGGCTCGGGAGAAGAGACGGTGTGAAATCGCTTGTTCAAATGGCGCGAAATCGTGCGTTCTTTCAGCGCGTTGCTAAGGACGTGTTGTTGTTGCTATCGAGCTGTCTTACCGTGTGCATGTTCAATTACTCTGAGCTTTTTTCTAAGAGAATGTCATTCCCTCGCGTTTCGGAAGAAGCGCGGACGTGTGTGCGAGAGTGCGGGAGTGCGAAAGGGACTTCGCGCGAGCGTAACACTATAATATATTATTATATATTATAATATATAAAATATTATATATTGTACTTCGCGCCTCCTCCTTCGGATCACCATTGGTAGTACCCCGCTCTGGTACCCTTCTAGCCACAAGGTTTAAAGTTTTTCTAGAGTTTTTAGCTATCTCCTGCTGGTCCTCCCGTTGCCATGTTCGGTTGCCATTCTTCATTCCCTTTCTTTGTGCCCTAGGGAAAGCCACGAGGAGTATTAAACTGTACAGAAGATGGATAAATACGAGGAATATTCAGACGAGGAAGTCAACATGAGGGAGTTAAGACATTTGAAGGAGAAGATCAAAAAACAGGAGCGTATAATCCGACATATGAAACGAAAACGTAAGTAACCTAACTTCCGTCGATAGGAAAGTTCACCAGACCTCGCAACAACTCGAAGTCACGGACTCTCGCAGTGTTGAGGAACAAGTTTCCTTTACAAAAACAAGTTTTTTGTACCGGCTAGGCACGCCGGAGATAACGTCAAGTACGTTACAACACTGCTCGCAGACTGACGACAACGTTCAAGTAACGTTTCGGTACTGCGTAATTCTCGGATGGACGCACGCTGAGAGTGGGACAAGCTTCCCAACAGGAAATGGAACAAGGTTCCCAAGCAAAAAACAAGGTTTTTTGATACGGCGAGAGCGTTCAAATAACGTTACAAGGTAACGCGCAAGCGGAGGTCTCAGCACGACGCTATTCTTGCCGAGATACAGGCCGGGAATAGGACAAGCCCCCTTCCCCCAGATGATTTTTCGCGCCACCAATACATATATATGTAGTAAGGATAACCTTCAAACATGAACGTTACATTTTTACCCTCGCACAGTAATAGGTGAGGGTGGGACAAGCTCCCAATAGAAAACAAGGTTTTCTAATTTAATCGTGGGAAAACGAGATCCAAAAGATTATTATTTGCCATATGTAAATCATATAGCCACAATAAACGCAATATGTATTAATTGTAGGTAAGGACAAAGGACGTGACAGTCCACATAAATATCGAAGAATAGAGAGAAGATATTTGGCAGAACGACACACAAGGAGATCTTGCAGTCATTCGTCAGGACATTCGAGGGGAAGAGTTAAGCGTACGCAGGTCTAAAAAAACAGATCGAATTAGTCAGCTCACCGCTCACGACGAGAATATTCGCGGGAGTCGTATAGGAATTCGCCCGAAGAATACACAAGCTCTTCGCGGTACGAATCGGACAGCGGTCCGGAAATAATAGCAGGAGAGGAAATAACCTCCATAACCATTCAAACTGACGCTACAAAGAACGAAGAATTAAATTCTTTGGAACAAGTCGCTCCAAATACGTCAGAAGGAGGACCCAACGAACGAAGATAACAGCGTTGAAGGAAGTCAAGCAAAAAATGCACCAGAACTCGATCCAGAAATACTGGAAGCTGTAGGGAAGCGATTAAATACAGATTCTCAAAAAGATCCACCAATTCACGATGATATTTTGGTCCGTTGGAACGACATACTAAGGGAGGGTCTCCCTAAGGAAGAGTTGAAGGATTTACTCAAGAAATACGCAATTCCTGAAAATTGCAGCTTGATGGAACCGCCGAAGCTCAACGCAGAAATAAAGGCCTCCCTTTCGGATCCCTTGGTTAAAAGAGACGCAAGAATGATAGAAAAGCAACAAAAAGTGTCGGTGTGCTTAGCAGCACTAGGATCTTTATTAACAAGATTGGCAAATAAAGAGGAAATAGATAGAGTTCCTCTCATAACACTTTTAAGTGACACAGCGCGGTTAATGGTAGACCTTCAACGGGACGAGACCTTGACACGACGATTAATTATCCTTTCGAATCTAAACCCCTCAATAAAGGATACATTAAATACAGCTAAAGCAGACGAGTGGCTATTTAACAACGATCTGAGTGAGACACTAAAAACAGCAAAGTCTCTAGAAAAATCTTCTAAGGATCTCAAGCAGGCAAAGAAAAGTCAACCGGCCACATCATTACCAAAAACGTCAAAAAACGTAAAGGGGCCTCCTCGTCAAACATCATACCGCCAGCCGAGGGCAAGGAGGCAAAACTCCACCAACAGGCAGAAATCGTACAACTACCGGAGACGGAGCCGGAGTCGAAGTCGGACAGAGAGATGGTCATCCCACAAAAGACGTCGCTAAACACTACGGTAGGTATCGTAGCAAGGCGACTAAAACAATTTGCACCAATCTGGAAAGAACTCTTTTCAGACAAGATTGTTGTTAAATGGCTCGAAGGTTACGCCATTCCCTTTAGTAAGCTTCCTACTCAACTCACTGAACCCGGAATACGGAAATGGGAAAAAAGGCTACTGAAAGAACATATCAATCAGCTATTAATTAAGGAAGCTATTCAGGAATGCACGGATTATGTCGGTCAATTCCTCTCTAATATATCCTGGTTCTAAAGGCGAATGGCTCAAGTCGTTTTATATTAAACTTGAAAAAACTAAAGAATATATCGAAATCGAACACTTTAAACTGGAAGACATTCGCACAGCGCGAGACCTCATAGAGCCAAACTGTTTTATGGCGTCTTTAGATTTGAAAGATGCCTACTATCTTATTCCGATTGCAGAAGAATCTAGAAAATATCTAAGGTTTAGATTTAACAATAACAACATGTACGAATTTAAATGCTTACCATTCGGTCTAAATACGGCTCCTTACGTATTCACAAAAATAATGCAATCGGTAATGACTTGTTTAAGAAATCAAGATTATACTTCGGTTATTTATCTCGATAACATGCTTTTCATCGAGAATACGAGACAAAAATGCGAGAAAAATGTCCAACAAACGACATATTTGTTAGAAAAATTAGGGTTTATTATTAATAGGAACAAAAGTCAGTCGATTCCTACACAGAAAATAAGATTTCTTGGATTTATAATAAACTCTAATGAAATGAAGATCCAATTACCAGAAGATAGAAAGTTAAATATACAAAAAATGTTACAGAAATTTACGGTAAATACGAAATGCAAAATTCGAGAATTTGCTTTCCTGATAGGGAGTTTAAGCCCTTGCTGCTTAGCGACAAAATACGATTGGGCATAAAAGAATTACATAAAAGAATTAGAAAGAGAAAAATTTTTAGCGCTAAGAAGACATGGAAACGATTTCGAAGCAATCATATTCCTAAGCTCGAGACACATGAAAATTTGACTTGGTGGAAGTCAAACATTTTACGGGTTTACAACCCGATAACTAGTCCGAGATTCGTAGTAGAAATTTTTTCGGACGCTTTGTTAACAGGTTGGGGAGCAGCTTGCGGTGAAGAATCAACCCATAGTCATTGGAGACTCCTCGAATGAGAACATCATATCATTATTATTATTTTGTGTAATTATATATAATTTAAAAAAGTTGTATTGAAAAAAAAATTAGAAAAAAATTATTCGTCGAGATTTGAACCCGCAACCAATATAACCCCAACAAGTTATGAGTCTGGCGCACTGCCGCAGTGCTACAAACGCTTCGATAAAATGATTTAGTGCACTAGCTTATATGAGACGAGATTTTTAATCTCAATTTTCTCGCAAGTGCGCGTCCTATCCTTTTATCCTATAATATTTAATATGAATACCTATTAATACAATGAGTTTCATTGAAATCGATTGGTATCACGTAGTGATGTTAGATTCTGTCCTCGGTAGCATTTGGTAGCATGGGTGGGGGTAATGGTGGGGATAGTTCCGTGTGCGCTCGAGACTTCGGACACTGTCGACTAATAGAAAGAGATATGAAGACTTTCTATCTCCTCTCGCTCGGCCGAGTTGGCGTCGTAGGCTGCGTTTCGATATTTACTGCCAGTACTGAAAATCTATAGTTTACGTTACGTATTACATTATAGGTTTTCAGTTCGGGTAGTGAATATCGAAACGTAGCTGTTGACGGTACAGCGTTCAATTAGAAACAGAGACGAATTCAATAATTCGTCTCATAGAGTAAAACGTATGCTATCTTTATATGTAGAATAAAATAAAATGACATTATGTATAGAATAAATAAATATATATAGAATAAAAATAATAAAATCTAGTCTCTTGCCCGACATGTACGTTTGACAAAAGTCAAATCTAGTAATTCGTCTGCTTCGGCAATTATTTTCTTTTTTAATATATGACACAGGATAGACAATATATTCCATAACTTGCGGCTATAATTTTAATGACATTTCTGAGCAACAAATAATAATATAATATATGAAAAATAGATACAAAAGTGAGCAAAATTTGAACATTATTATTGTGTTGAAGACGAAGGACCACTTATTTCCTCTCCAGAATATAAGTTTAATGAATGTCTTATTTTTTTAGTTGTAGGTGCATATAATATTTTAGATGACATGCGAGATAAATGTTTGTCAGATATTGACATGCTTATTGGTGTTTCGCCCCTCGCCATCAACGCTGATTTTATAACACAAGTGGCATTAAGGGGATGCTGGAGTGCTGACCAAACTTGATCGAGGTCGATAATCTAGAATATGATATAAAAATTTCCTATATTATCGATCCTAGCTCAAGCATATATACATTGCGCGCTTGTGCGTGCAATGTTGCCGCCTCGATTGTTTACGATACGAGCAGGACAGATATATGGTCTTTCGTCCTTTTCCTCTCATTGTTACCAAGAATCTCGATGTTGCCAAGATTCTCAATGTTCTGAGACGGCTAGAGCGTCCGAATTTCCTTTTACCAGGCACTGCAGGGCCGCCCTACAAATTGTGGGCCCCACATCCTGATAATATTTTAATAAATATTAAAGTCGCGTATGATTTTAATATGTATAATAATATAACGACTTTATTATATCTTTTGAAAAAAATATATTCAATAATTTGTACTATATGACTTGTATAATACTAATTTTGTCTTGAAGTGTGACTAAAATTATAGTATTATATAAAATCATATTATTCTATGATTTTAAATATTGGGAACAGAGGATGGGCCCCTCCAACGTTCATTCCCGTGAGAACGCACAAATAAATTTTTCTCGTCTCTCCGAATCAAATTTATAAGTATTTGTAATAACCAGCACTATCTTAAAAACAAGATACTTCTGGTTTTTATTAAAATCAGTACCGTCATATCACAGACGCCTCTGACTTTTATATATAATATATAATCATATATAAAATATAATCATGCAGTTTTATATTTTAATTTTATATACTCAGTTCCGTCAAATACACGCTTCTAATTTTTATTATAATCAGTACCGTCAGATTACAAACGCCTCTGATTTTTATACATAATATATAATCATGCAGTTTTATACTTTAATTTTATATACTCAGTACCATCAATATAGACGCTTCTGATTTTTACATGTAATATACATATAATCATGCAATTTTATATACTCAGTATCGTCAAAATAGACGCTTCTGATTTTTATATGTAATATGTAATATGTAATATACATATAACCATGCAATTTTATATACATCAATTTTATATATTCAGTATCGTCAAAATAAACGCTTCTGATTTTTACATGCGAGATAAATGTTTGTCACATATTGACATGCTTATTGGTGTTTCGCCCCTCGCCTTCAACGCTGATTTTATAACACAAGTGGCATTAACGCTAGTCGAAGAAAGTTTGTTACGTTTTTTATTTTTTAAATCTGTTAAAATAGAAAACATTCTCTCCGGATCTGCATTTGAATTAGGAAGAGATCGAACAGCGCTCAGAACATCTCTTAACGCGGGATATGTGTAATTATTATTCATCTGGCGCTGTAAGATCTCTTTCCACATGTTGTCAAACTCTAATGTCGTCAAAAACTGTTTTTCGTCAACAGTAAATCCTGCTGGTAATGTAAGCCACTCTTTCTTTAAAGATTCTTCATCAAAATCACCAAGAAGAGTTTTTGCTTCGAAAGATACGTGTTGATATGATATTTCTCTGTTATCATCCAACAGAGATGTATGCGGTTGAAAAACTTGTAGTTTATTCAAAAATTGATCACGGATGGGTAATCTTTTATTAATTTCCTCCGCAGCAGTGAGGTAAAATTGTAAGCAATTGTGCCGAATTGATTTTACAATATCGGTGTGACCCTCTGTCATTAAAGTATTCAAATACTCCTCACATTCTGATCCAACAAAAATGTCATTTGTATCTTTGTGAACATTGGGCGAAAAAATTATATCCGTAGTTACATCTTTAAGGTACTCGTTTTTAATAAAGTTGTGACAGATTTGGGAAAGAAGTTTAGCCGATTTTAATTGTAATAAATAGACTCTTGTTTCTTCTGATTGGAAAAATGCATTAAATGCATTGAAGAAATATAAAATGTATTTTAGAAAAAGAAAATAAGCTTCGACCCAGGATCATGCTTTTCAACAAATTTATATCGTCAATATGTTGAAAAAAATTTAGAATGTCTTCTGCAGTTTGATGAGGTATATTCTTTTGCGCAATTAAAGCAGTATATCGTATTTCCAATGCTTTTCTACGCTCATCAAATGACAATAAAGATTCATCTTCTGTACTAAAAACATTTGGCTCGCTCGCTTCAATATCTTTTTGTTTGCATAGATTTAAATGACTATCAGATTCCGCGTGCCGACGAACATGCCCTAAATGGGCAGCAAAAGTTTTATGACAAACTGCACAGAAACATAAACTGCTGTCATGCGGAACATTACGTAGCCATGATTTAAAATTATCTATATCTAACCATTGATATTTAAATAATGGCTTACTCGAAATTTTATTTCCTGTATTTGTTACAGTATTTGATACAGACACATCTGTATCTGTTACAGTATCTGATACTGTTGAGGTATCTGGTACATCATTCTTTAAATTATTTCGATGACATGCAGAATCTGCATGTCTGGAAACATGTGCTGCATTATATGAAAAGCTTCTATTGCACACAATACAAAAATAAACACTGTCATCATTGCATACTTTACGTATCCAATGTTTATAACGCTCATCATTAAGCCAAGCTTCTACAAAGCTTCGCTTAGACTTTTTGGGCATTTTATCATACGATTCCATAGTGAGGTAGAGAGATATGTGGGTGTATGTATGTAGCAACTAGAGATCAAGATCCTGTAGTTCGTACTTCCCCCGTACTTCCACAGTTTAATGATTTTAAACCCTCTCTACTTGCGTGTATATGCGTATAAATAATGCTGAATAATGCGAAATTGCGGATGAAGTGAGAGTGATAGCGAACGCTTAAGTTAGATTCAGGTTCAGGTAAATAAATTGATTCCCAGCTCCTGGAGAGTACGGAGCTGATACAATCTACACAGGTAACAAATAACAGGATACAATCCACACAGGTAACAAATAACACAGGTTAATAGATGAAATAAAGTTTGTATACGGGAGAATAAAAGCGATTGATTGCCTCAGCAACACTCGAAAATTCTTCCTTTATTGCGAAATACGTCCGAACACGTTCGGGACTAATTTGTAACAGGAAGAAAAACAAAATGGCTACCCTATCGGTAGTCAAAATGGCTACCCTATTGGAAGCTACCCGTTGGTAGCTTCTTAGAGGCTACCAACTGGTTCTTACCGTTAGAACCAAACAATCACGGCAAATCGCTACTTAGCTATTTCAATATATTTTTAATAAATTATATTAGTATTTGTAATAAACTTTAACATTTCGAAAAAAATACAATTTTTAATATAATTTGTGTTTTAAATTTAATTTTTATTTAATTCTTCTCATTTTTTAGCGTTTAATAATAATAGAAAAATAATTAAAATAAAAAAATAGTAAAAAAAGAAATATGCAAAAGTCACGAATCGAACCACAGACCCACCGCTTCGCGCGCTAGCGTCTTGCCCACCAAGCTACGCTCGGTTCGTGATTTCAATGGTATTCGAAGTCCTTATAACGACCTTGCGAAACTTTAAAAATTTTTTTCTCGTAAACGCTTGAGAGTTGCATCGTTTCCGTTTACTATTTGTTGTTTCTGTATCAATACTACATTTCCACAAAAATTCACCAAAATCGGTGACCCCGAGGGTGTGGGCTTTTGTTAGCTCAGTGAGCGGTTGCGCTCCTGGATGCATCCATTATTTGTTGCTCAGAAAAATGTCATTAAAATTATAGTCGCAAGTTATGGAATATCCTGTGTATATTATGTCATATATTAAAAAAGAAAATAATTGCCGAAGCAGACGAATTACTAGACTTGACTTTTGTCAAACATACATGTTGGCCAAGAGTAGATTTTATTATTTTTATTCTATATATATTTATTTATTCTATACATAATGTCATTTTATTTTATTTTACATATAAAGATAGCATACGTTTTACTCTATGAGACTTATTGAATTCGTTTCTATTTCTAATTGAACGTTGTACCGTCAACAGCTACGTTTCGATATTCACTACCCGTACTGAAAACCTATAATGTAGTACGTAACGAAACTATAGATTTTCAGTACTGGCAGTGAATATCGAAACGCAGCCTACGACGCCAACTCGGCCGAGCGAGAGAAGGAAATAGAAAATCTTATATCTCTTTCTATTAGTCGACAGTGCTTGAAGTCTCGGGCGCATACGGGACTACCCCCACCATTACCCCCACCCATGCTACCAAATGCTACCGAGGACAGAATCTAACATCACTGGTATCACGTCGTAGTGTCCCCTTGCAAGATTTAGATATCAATTTGAGCAAAATCCGACTAGCTTTCGAAAGAATGAACCTTAAACCTACATAGGAATAAAGGTTTCCATAATTTTTGAAGAATTTCTTCTTAAAAAGTTTTAACGTTAAATATTACGCAAAAAATGATCAATTCGGGTTTTAAAGAGTTAATTCGTTATAAAGCGACTTTATATCTTAAAAATCGAATTAAGAATCGCCACTGGCAGGATTGCTCGAAACCTTTCCCTATATGTTTTTGAGTTTCGAATTACATAACACAAGTAAAGTGCTATTTCCACCTTCGTTCAATCTCTAAAGGTCACCACTCACGTTGAAAAAGCATGCCGATACGTGAGAGGCACAGGAATTCACGATAATAAAACATTTCAAAGGGGACATGATCCCATTACGTCCATGTCATTGTAACGCTAAAAGTAGAATGAAAAAATACAGAAATTTTTATCTTAATATCAGAATTAAGTAAATTTCTGCACTTGCTAGTTCTAATATCAAAAAAGAAGATTTTCACTTAAAAAAATCATTGACCTGAAAAGACCTTAAAAGAACAATGTTTAAAGAGCCTGTTTTTGGCTCATCAATGCAAAAATGAAAAACAAGTCATTTTCCTTAAATTTTTACTTGCTGAGTACAGTAATTCAAAATTAGTTAAAATATCGGGAACATTATTATATTTGAATTTAAACTTCTGATTTTTACGTATTATTCACAGATATTAACCTTTTGAAGCATACATATTTTCGTTAATCCATTTTTCACAAAAATTGATATATAATAGTTTCTTTGGGTCGCTAATAACGGATCTGTTATCAGATTTTTAAAATAAAAAATGGCGAATCTAATATGGGGGGGTCCTAATTTTTGAAAAATTTTCTGTTTTTATGAAAATTCATATGTATGGATTTTTGAGACTGCTGATTACAAATCCGATGTCAGATTTTTAAAATATAAAATGGCGGATCCAATATAGGGGGCCTAACTTTAAAAAATTTTCAATTTTCGTGAAAATTCATATACAGAGGTGTTCTGGGCGCAAATAATGTAGTTTTATATAAATACTGTACATTAATCAAACATGATTAGCCATTTACGTTTACGGTATTGCTTAAGTTGATAATTATTTAAACACTGTCTTTTTAAAAACGTGAGGTAATTATGTAAAAATCCGTGCCAAAAAATGGAAACATAAAAATGTAAAAAATATACAGTTATAAATACAAAAATAAAAAAATTTTTAAATAAATATGTTGGTTGAAAGGGTGGAGGAACACACAAGAAGTGTTATGTAATTGAAAAACGAGTTTGATTCCATTAATATCAAGTATTTATTCCATCCACAATTTCACAAGGCAGCTGTTTCACGGAGCGTACGACGGCAAGTGCACGTTCAGACAACGTGATAGCAAATGGAAGGCACATATACATTCCACAGTAGTGGCAATCCCCGCAGTAATATCCTCATAGTGACTAGCGCCTATAACTATACACTATGTTACACTTAAAGTGCGCGAATTGACACCCGAATATGCTCAACACGCAACCTCAATGAGTGTATTTTAACCCTTTAGCTCCCACAATAGCAAATTTGCTACATTAACTTTAAAGTGAATTTAAGAGTAATAAAAATATAAAACATATAAATTTTTTATATTAGCCTCTTAGATATGTGTCAATTGAACCTAAATGTACTGTTTTTTCATTCAGTTCTTATTGTTATTATTATTAAAAATCATGTTTTTTCAAGAACAATATCACAAAATTTCAGGATCGTAAAACAGCATAAAAAGCTCATTATGAAAAGATAGGCAAAACTTTTTTTTTAATAATATTTTATAATGGATTCTTGAAAAGTAGAGTTGAAATTATGTAAAATTTATGAAATATGTTTATTACAGTTAAAATTATGATCTGTGGGATTTTTTAAATTCTTGTGTAGCAAATTTGCTACAATGGGCATTTATTGTATAATTATAAAATCGTCAAAATAATGATAAGAAAACCCCACTTTATTCGTTTCTTGTAGTTTTGTACTTAGTGACTATACGTAATGATAAATGTAAACAAACAGTTTACAATTATTAGCACTATATAAGAACAAGAAAAGTTCGAGTGCCAAGGTTCACTTTTTGTATATAAACTAAAAGGTGTTGTTGCACGCGCCATTTATATTTCAGAATATTAAAAACCCCAAACAGTACAAAAGAATTTATTTAAAGAAAGAATTAATTTTTTTAAATAGAAAAAGTATTGTAAAATATTTTTTTAACCCTAAACGCCCAATGTAGCAATTATGCTACATTAAAAAAAAACCATTTTTAGTTCTCAAATAAAAAAAAGTTTCAAACAAAAAAAATCATATTTATCATTTTCTATAACATATTAAAAGGGTAGAAATTTTTTCTAACGTTTAAGAGGTCTGGGCGTTAGAGAGTTAAATTTTAAGAAATCCTATTTTGGATAGACAGTAATAGTATTTCGGTCCAGAAAGTGCCTTTGTTAGAACATCGGCAGGTATCTTTTCTATAGGCAAATATTCGAACTTAATACCACTTTGGACAGTACTCGGATGAAGTGGTATCGAATATCGATACCACTTAAGTTGGAATCAAACGATTAATAGAATCAAACTCGTTTTTCAATTACATAACACTACTTGTGTGTTCCTCCACCCTTTCAACCAACATATTTATTTAAAAAATTTTTTTTTTATTTTTGTATTTATAATTGTATATTTTTTATATTTTTATGTTTCCATTTTTTGGCACGGATTTTTACATAATTACCTCACGTTTTTAAAAAGACAATGTTTAAATAATTATCAATTTAAGCAAGCTTGGTCCTCTGATGAAAGACATGGTTCTCAGCGATCAGCTTGGCACCACGATTATCATTGAAGACAGTGATGTCTTCCAAGTCTTGAAGCCGAAGTTCCTTCATGAAGGTGGATAGCCTCCTTCATGGGTTCTGAAATACTCATATACTCCGTGGAGGAGAGAGATTCTTGCTTCTGTGACTTCCAACTAATCGCGGCATTTGAAAGAGTAAAAACAAATCCAATGTATGACGTCCTGTCGATTAAACACTTACCCCAATCAGAATCGACAAAACCGAAAATGCCTCAATGACAAGCAGAGTAGCGCAGACCATAACCCATAGAGCCCTGGAGATAACGTAGTATGCGTTTCGCAGCACTCCAATGTACATCAGTGTACCAACTATTAAATTGAGCAAGCACACTTACAACGTAAGCTATGTCTGGTCGCGTAACAACAGCAGCATACATTAATCCGCTAATTAACTCTCTATATGGGTGAATCTCTTATTCATGTGTAGATTTTACATCTATGGTCAATCTTGTTCCAGGTTTAATTGGGATGTTAAGTGATTTAGGCTCCTTCCATGTTAAACCTTCTGAGTAAGTCTCGTACATATCCTCTTTGGCATAAAGTTTTCCCTCAGAATCTTCTTCAATCTCGATTCCAAGGCAATATTTTGCCCTTTTGAAATCCTTTATTTCGAAATCTTTCGATAAACCTTGTTTGATTTTATTGACCCAATCTAAATTTTGCGATGCAATTAGCACGTCATCAACATAAATGAAGAGAATTAATATTTATCCGTTCCTCTAGGATACGTATACACAATTTTGAATTACAGTATCGTATTCAACAAGTAGAAAGTGACTTGTTTTTCACTTTTGCATTGATGGGCTAAAAACAGCCTTTTTTAACATTATTCTTTGATCTGAAAGTCGAGGTCAAGGTCATCAGTGGGCGACCCCTTTTAACCCCTACAACTTTTGTCGAAAACATTTTTCACTACCTCGTTTACGCTACGAGTTGAGGGTATTGATAAAAAATAAGTATTTGGCCTTAAAATAACTTTTGAATGTCATGGGACTCCTATCATAATTTGCCTATTTGAACATAAAATTTTCTGCTTTTTTCATTTTTGGAGTCAAAAATAGGGATAAACTTCCGAAAAGCCAATACCTTTGATTTTTTTGCGACTACGTATATCTACGTATTTTGATGCACTGATTACAAATATGATCATGGAAATTGGCGCAAATTTGATTTTCAAAGTCAAAACTTATAAAAACCTTGAAAAATTGACGTTTTTTTATTATTTCAGTAAATATTGAAAATTTCCAAAAATGTTTCAAACGAAAGTTGTAGATTTCTCCAAAATATACATTTTATGTTGTATTCATTTTTACTGTAGGAGTGATAGTTTTCGAGAAAAACAACGATAAAGACTTTAAACCTCATAATTCACTAGGCAAAACAACGATTTCCGGAACAACAAGTTTTGACTGCAGATTCTGCATCTACAAGCGATTATAAACAAAAGTTAAAGAGTGATAAAAGTGGCTATCTGCTTTAATTTACAAAATATACAGAGTGAATTTTAATGGTCGGAACAGCTTTTTACCTTGAGAGCTGGGTTACCGATTCTACTATACACACATTTATATCACACTTAGGCATTTAGTTCACACAAACAGTCATTATAAATATGTATGTGTAGTAGAATCGGTAACCCAACTCTCATGGTAAAAAGCTGTTCCAACTATTAAAATTCACCCTGTAGAGGTTTTTAATTGCAAATTTCAAAATCAACGACATATCATTTTTACCATTTGCAAACTTTCACATTATCCAGAATGCACCACGTAAAGGTATAGCCTGCTTCGCATTCCGTATATGTAAATGTAAGTGTGTATAAGTGTATGTATGTATTTTGGTATTTTAAATACAAAATATATTTACTTTTGTAATTGCTTCTAGCTCTGTCAAAGTCGGGGGGAGGGGCTCTCCTCTTTCCCAAAACCTTCTCCCCGCCTGCGCTCGTATTACGTACTCGAGGAGAGCGGTTTCAAACCCCTCTTCCTATCTTTGTCCCGTCAAGTATCGGTAGTTGTCTATGAATGTGACAGATTTCCTAACCTCAATAGTAATCTGTTAAATCTTCGCCTCACTAAAATGATGAGTCTACAATATACTAAAACTGGATACTGAAAAGATTAACGAGGCCCCTACACAAAGAATAATATGTCATTAAATTTTTGCCTAATAAAGAGAAAAATAATTATGCGAAGTCCCGTTCGGATGGATTACTTGTAGTAGCGCCGCGACTTACCCAACAGACTATTTTTTAGCGCCACTAAACTTTAAAGGTGGCGCCCAACTACGCTCTTCGTTGAGCATATGCGCATCCGAATCCTCATTGTTTTCTGTTGCGTGCAACAGCTAGTTCGAAATATCGAGTGTTTGAGTTTATTCCAGCGTTTCAACATGGTAAATCTTCTCACAAGAATAAGAAAAGAAAGGCTTCTCCGCCAAGAGAAAATCGGGTAAGCCTTGAAGCGAAAATAGCTTGCCTCCTCGAGATTCTCGATAAGAATGAGGTTAGAGTGCCTGGGCAGGCTTCCCCGCCGATAGATACGGCTATTTCTTCGCAGCAACATACTAATTTGAGCATATACAGTGGATCTCCAAATAAGGCAAATGAAGATTATTCCGCAGGGGAAGAATCACTCTCAGAAGGTGTCTTAGCGGCATCACCCGCAAGTCGGGAAGGACCGCGGAGTCCGCAGTCAGGTGCGTGTGCGCTTACCATTCTGTATTTACAAAATACAGGATGCATAGCGACACACTTTCTTTTTCTAAGTATTCAGAATATATTTTCCTTCCTCACAGGCCCGGTTAATGGTCAGACGATCGGGGGTGAAACACCTCATGCATCTCCGGGTCCTGGGTTAGCGACCTTGGAGGGAGAGAATGACGCGGACACCCTTGCTAGAGAACTCTTCGGAATAGATCAAGACGCGGCGCAGGAATTTGCCTGCTTTCGACCGGCATTTGCAGAGATGGTCGGAGCTCACTCGACAGGGTCTAGAGAAGGAAATACGTAACTCGCAGCTGAAAAAGTACCTTCCACCCGAGACAGCAGTTTTCCTCAAAGCACTAAAATTAAATTCAGAGTGCAAATCAGGCCTTAAGGGGATGCCGGATACCGACATTACAGCTCATTTCGCTAATGAAAAAGATATCATCGAATTGGCTTTACGGATTAAAAAAGCCTTTGACACGTATAAAGTACGAACGAAAACGTGGGGTGCCGTGCCCAATTGAAGACCGAAAAAGGCATAAAATTAAATCATTATATTAATTATCTATTGTGTATCTACAGTACCTTTTGCAATCTTGAGCTGTCAACACACAGAAACATTCATTCATATAAAGGTTATATGAGGTTAGACACATAAACCGAGTCACGGCACCCCACGGACAGGAATAACGAACACTGTGGTAGCGATGAAAATACAAACAAATGTCTAATAAAAAAGATATCTTGACGAGATCACTTTATTCACATGCACCTACGGAGTGTACATGTGGAGCGGTCAGCAGATCAGTGATTACATATATACATAGGTCGACGATAGTTCCGGAATTTTCTAGAAAATGGCATTGGCGTGTCGGTGTGACACTTCCTTGTGTTAGTAACTTAGCACAAGGAAGATTCACACGTATACACTACTACACACAACCCGAGTGCGTGAGGATACGAGCGTAGTCAAAACACGCGAACGTAAACGGAAAGAAGTTGACCGAACTGTCAAAGCGCGCGAATGCCTGTTCGCTCCGTGTATTTTGGAGTGTAATCGTGTATTCGTACCGTATTTCATGACAAACGACAAGACGGACAATGTCGTGACAATTAGTGATAGTCGTGATAATTAGAGTAGCCTCTGAGGGCAGTCCCAAGCGCGTCGGCCACCACGCGAGGAAGCAGCAGCGCTAGCAGAACGAGATCATGAAGTCGAGCAGCGTGGAGGACCGGCTGCTGATGAACAGATCGCACGAGGAGTCGACGTGGCGCAGCCGCAACGACTCGGATTCGAGCGAGGGCCGGTTCTCGAAGAACTCCGAGTCCGAGAGCCGGTCCTCGATACCGCGCTCCAACTCGAGCGGTTCTCCATGCGGGCCAACTATGACTCGTCGGACTTCTCGCGCGCCAACTCCACGTCGAACGAGCGCTTCCACTCGGACTTCTCGATCGCGGTGCCTTTAGAATCGTGAAATAACATAATTTCAAAGATTCTCAGTCCCGATTTCTAATGGTATGTACAATCAAAATCAGAAGCGTCTATTTTGACGGTACTGAGTATATAAAATTGATATATATAAAATTGCATGATTATATGTATATTACATATAAAAATCAGAAGCGTCTATTTTGACAATACTGAGTATATAAAATTGCATGATTATTTGTATATTACATATAAAAATCAGAAACGTCTATTTTGACGATACTGAGTATATAAAATTGATATATATATAATTGCATGATTATATATATATTACATATAAAAATCAGAAGCGTCTATTTTGACGATACTGAGTATATAAAATTGATATATATAAAATTGCATGATTATACAGGATGAATTTTAATGGTTGGAACAGCTTTTTACCATGAGAGCTGAGTTACCGATTCTACAACACAAATTTATAATGACCGTTTGTGTATACTAAATGCCTAATGTGTGATATAAATGTGTGAATAGTAGAGTCGATAACCTAGCTCTCATGGTAAAAGGTTGTTCAAACCATTAAAATTCACCCTGTATGTATATTACATATAAAAATCAGAAGCGTCTATTTTGATGGTACTGTGTATATAAAATTAAAATATAAAACTTCATGATTATATATTATGTATAAAAGTCAGAGGCGTCTGTGATATGACAATACTGATGTTAATAAAAATCAGAAGCATGCCGTTTTTAGGATGGTACTGGTTATTACAAATATTTATAAATTTGATTCGGAGAGACGAGAAAAATTTATTTGTTGCGTTCTCACAGGAATGAATGTTGGAGGGGCCCATTCCCAATATTCAAAATCATAAAATAATATGATTTTATATAATACTATAATTTTAGTCACACTTCAAGACAAAACTAGTATTATACAAGTCATATAGTACAAATTATTGAATATATTTCTTTCATAAGATATAATAAAGTCGTTATATTATTATACGTATTAAAATCGTACGCGACTTTAATATTTATTAAAATATTATCAGGATGAGGGGCCCACAATTTGTAGGGCGGCCCTGCAGTGCCTGGTAAAAGGAAATTCGGACGCTCTAGCCGTCTCAGAACATCGAGAATCTTGGCAACATCGAGATTCTTGGTAACAATGAGAGGAAAAGGACGAAAGATCATATATCTATCCTGCTCGTATCGTAAACAATCGAGGCGGCAACATTGCACGCACAAGCGCGCAATGTATACATGCTTGAGCTAGGATCGATAATATAGAAAATTTTTATACCATATTCTAGATTATCGACCCTGATCAAGTTTGGCCGTCACTCCAGCATCCCCTTAGGAGCTTTTCTATTATTAAAAGAGACGAGTATAATTGTAAGTATCAGGATCAACTTGGTACTGCCTTATATGCTCTCGGAATCGCTTTATCAGAGTTACTTAAAACGGAAACCTCACTTAACTCGGAGGCTCGCTCAGCAGTGGTTAAGTTCAACGAAGGAGCTCTTGGTGGATCTCTTTTTTCGCCTGTCATTAAACAGGCGAGCGCAGATCACCTCTGCATTTAACAAGATGGCTAAAGACACGGCGGAAACTATCTCCGCGGATAATTTTTTGTTCGGCGCGGCATTCGGAGAAGAGATGAAGAAGGCGAGCACCATGCAGAAATCTGCCAAGGATATAGTCAGAACTTCTTTAGCGGTGTCCAACAAGGTACACCAACCAACCAAGCAGCCGGTACGCCTTGCTATCGTGAGATCAGAAAACTCACGCGTTCCTGCCAAACATGTGAGATCGGCGTCGACCAGGAGGACAGGGGCATCGTACAGAGATCGCCGGTCGCCGTACCGCTCGCGCTCCCGCTCGAGGAGACGTTAACGGATTCTCAGGTACCGTTTGCGGGCAGATTGGCGGTTTTTCTTCCACGGTGGAGAGAAATCACATCTGACCCGGTCATTTTGCAATCGATTTCGGGATATAGATTGCCCTTCCGGCATCATCCGCCTTCTCAGATCAATGAACCTTTGATGGCTTTATCTAGATCGGAGAAACATACTTGTCAACAAGAAATTACAAGATTCTTAGATAGGGGAGCCATTGAGGCTGTATTAGACTGCCCAGATCAATTTATATCTTCTTTTTTTGTTATTCAGAAAGCTTCGGGAAGTTGGAGATTCATTCTCAACCTGAAACGTTTCAACGAGTTTATTCTAACTCCATATTTTAAGCTAGGGAATTGGAAAACGGTCGTTCGTCTCTTATCTCCAGGGGACTTCCTGGCGTCCATCGATCTGAAGGATGCGTATCTTCTTATTTCTATTCATCAGGAGGATAGAAGATTTCTGCGGTTTTGGTTTCAGGGACAACTTTATCAATTTAAAGTCTTGCCCTTTGGTTTGGCATCTGCGCCTTATATTTTTACTAAGGTTATGAAACCAATTTTACATTCTCTGAGAGAAAAAGGTTTGAGATCTGTAGCTTGTTTAGACGATTTCCTTATTATAGATCGCAGTTAATCAATGTTTGAACAATGTTTCAACAACAGTGCATCTTCTAACTTCGTTAGGTTTTAAAATCAATGCGACAAGAGTCTTGATTCCTTCGCAATCTTGCCGATTCCTGGGCTTTAATTTTGATTCTTTACACTTCGCGATTTCTATTCCGACAGATAGAAGAAAGAAACTTTTTCAAATGAAGGATTTCCTAAATAAAGAATCAAAATTCGACTATGGGCTAGTTATATTGGCTCATTAATTTCTATTTGCCCAGCAGTACAATACGGCCTTTTACACACGAAATTGTTGGAGAGAGTTAAATTCTTAGCTCTTTCAAATGCGGGGGAGAACTTTGAAGCCCGAATGCGTCTCCCCGTTTCAATTCAAAAAGATCTGACCTGGTGGCAGAACATTTTTTCTGACAAATCCCAGCGCAATTTTATTAGATTAGGGAATTTTAAACTTGAAATTTTCTCGGACGCGTCCTTAACAGAATGGGGCGCGGTTTGTAACAGTTTACGAACCCATGGTTTTTGGTCATCAGTGGATAAATCATATCACATTAATTACTTGGAACTCTTAGCAGTATTTTATGCACTTAGCAGTATTTTATGCACTTAGATGCTTTGCTTCGCATTTGAAAAATTGTGAAATTTTGTTAAGAATGGATAATTCCACCGCTGTGGCATATATCAACCGTATGGGGTCGGTCAAATTTCCCTATTTATCGAATCTTATTAGAAGAATCTGGGAATGGTGCGCAGAACGAAATTTGTTTATTTATGCTTCATACATACGAAGGTATGTATGAATTGGGCTGAAGAGCCCAAAATTTCGAGGCAGATACAGAGTCACGGATTATTTCGAAAGTTACAGAATGGTCTTTGGCACAGGATTTTTTCAATACGATAGAATCGTATTATGGCAAATTCGAAATCGATTTATTTGCCTCTGCCATTAATACTAAATGTAGACGCTTCGTATCTTGGTTCCCCGATCCATTAGCATTGGCGGTGGATGCGTTTTCATTATCTTGGAATGGAATATATTTTTACGCTTTCCCTTCTTTTAGCCTTATTTTGTGAGTCTTACATAAGGTCATTACTGATAAGGCGGAGGGCGTTTTAGTGGTGCCTTGGTGGCCAGCTCAACCTTGGTTTCCCTTATTAAATCAACTTTCCATGGATCGACCAATTTTATTTGATCCAGATCCTAACATGCTCTCAATTCCTTTTAAGGATGTTCACCCTTTGTGGAAAAAAATTTCCCTGGCAGCCGTGAAATTATCCGGCAAGCATTTAAATTCAGAGGAATACCGGAAGCAGCACTAGATGTGATCCTGACTTCTATTTCAAAAGCTACCTTGGCTCAATATTCTAAGCCGATCAAGTTATGGTGGGCGTTTTGTAAAGAAAAACAGATTGATTGTTTTTCACCACCAATTTCATCTTTCCTTGAATTTCTTTCTCAATCATTTCGCTTCTTACTCGACTTTAAACACGTATCGGTCAGCGGTCTCCCCTCTATCCGTTAATGAGTTGGGCTCATACTCTATAATAGATTCTTCCGAGGCGTCGCAGTTTTAAAACTACAATGACCTCGGTACGATTTCATTTGGAATCCGGCTCCAGTTATAGCCTATTTGGCTAACAATATTACAAATAAATTCTATACTTATTATATTATATAAGAATTTAGTATTTAATAATTTTTATAAAGGAAACATTTCCCAAAAATTAAACATAAAATTTACTAAAACAAACAGTTTTGTTATTTAAATTTTTATTCAAATTTTACAAAATTAAAAAATAAAATAAAAAAAGAATTTCTATCGAGAGTTGAACTCGGGTCGCCGGCTCGACAGTCCGCTGCCGCAGCCGCTGCGCTGCGCCGGCTCAACGAAAATAGACGTTTACGCACCAGTACATTACCCGCTCGCTTATTTTTAAAGTCGTTTTTCTCGAAAACGGCTGAGAAGTGCGCCTTACTGTTTCACCACAATAAAGTGTTGGTGAAGGACTTTCATGAAACTAAATTTCATTCCAATCCGTTTCCCGGTCCTCGCGTCCTCTCCTTGTAAGTTATATCCTTACGATAATCTTTCGTTGGAAGATATTTCAAAGAAGCTAGTTACGCTTCTTGCACTTACAACTGCACAAAGAATGCAGACCCTAGCATCTATTCAGATTTCTAACATTGCAATAGCGGATCAATTAGTTATTAAGATCCCAGCCAGACTTAAAACTTCCGGTATCAGAAGGTCTCAATCACTATTGTCCTTTAGACTCTTCAAAGAGAGACCGGAGCTTTGCGTTTTTTTATTAACTACTTTTTATTTAAATTGTACACAAGATCTAAGACAGAAGGATTCTGATACCCTTTTCATTTCGTTCTGCCTTTCTTTTAATCCGGTCTCCTCTCAAACCTTAGGCCGATGGGTCAAGTCGGTCTTGGATAGTGCGGGAGTGGACGTTAAAATTTTTTTTGCCCACTCAACACGTCATGCAGCAACGTCCATGGCCGCTAGTAGGGGCGTTAACTTGGACAAGATTTGTCGCACAGCGGGTTGGACTAAGTCCTCGGAAGTATTCGCTCGATTTTATAATTGTCCGATTATAAATGACCCATGTTTTCAGAACACGATTCTTAATTTAACCTAAGCATAATCGTAATGTTAAAAATAATATTTCACTCTGTCTTCTGTTGTATATTTTCGGTCAAATAAAATTCATATCGAATATTTTCTGTTTCTATTTCCACAAATCTGGACTCTAAATGTCTACAAGTAATCCATCCGGACGGGACTTCGCATAATTGAATAGTTGAACGAACTTACCGTGAAGTTCGACTGCAATTATGCTGTCCCGTCCGGATGAAGTTTCCCGCTCTCCCACTTCCAGGACTAGATTTGTAGGCTTGGCAAAAATGAGGATTCGGATACGGATACGCTCAACGGAGAGCGTAGTTGGGCGCCACCTTTAAAGTTTAGTGGCGCTAAAAAATAGTCTGTTGGGTAAGTCGCGGCAGAGCGCTACTACAAGTAATCCATCCGGACGGGACAGCATAATTGCAGTCGAACTTCATGGTAAGTTCGTTCAACTATTCAATTATGAAGACTCTAAATCTAAGTCTAAGTCTAGTTACTGGGTTATTGGACTCGTGGTGTGATGAGATATATCTTTAACTTTGATTTTCTAAAAAATTATCATTTGTACAGCAAAAATGAATACAACTTAAAATGCGTATCTTAAAGAAATCTACAACTTTTGTTTAAAACATTTTTGAAATTTTCAATATTTACTAAAATAATTTTAAAAAATGTCAATTTTTCAAGTTTTGACCTTGAAAATCAAATTTGCCAATTTTCACCAGTATATTCGTAATCAGCGCGTCAAAATACGTAGATATATGTAGTCCCAAAAATTGGAGATATGGGGTTTTCGGAAGTGCACCCAAAAATAGTAGTTCCTATTTGAAAAATCAAAGTTAATCTTCAGATAACCTTGAAAATTGATCTTAAGGTCAAAGTCAAGGTCATCAGTGTGTGTTCCCCTACAACTTTTATCTGAAACATTTTTCTCGATCTGGTTTACCTGACGAAATATTTTCGATTGTCGGTTAAAATGGACCACCCTGTATATCACCGGAAAAATGTTTAATATTAACATATTGTTTTGCTGCTAGAATGTCTTTTGAGCAAACTATAAGTAGCTGACTTAACGGAGAAGCAACATCTATTGAAATAGTAGCAGATATTTTTTATATATAAATATTTTTTTGGCCGTGAAGTTTGTTTAATTTTATTGGACAAACAATATAATGCAGAAGGTTATATTTAAGGAGAGAATTATATTGTTGAAGTTGACGAATGCAAAATAGACCGAAAAAAAATACGAAGAAAAATCTGTTAATCATTCTGTAGAGTTTGTGGATAGTAACAGTGGGGCACATATTCAAACCATTGAATTATTGTGACGAATAATGAGAAGGTTTTTGAGTTGTGGTAGTTAAAACAGATAATTTAACTGATCACTAATGTGAGTTTCTATGGCGACGAAATGTAAACAAAATTCGACTTCGACCTCATCCTTCCCCCTGCTTTCGGGGCGAAACTAATTGTAAGTTTATGGTTGTACGGTTGTACGTAGTTTTTGATTTTCAACACATTTACTCATTTTTTTGCGATACAAAAAAATTATTTAAATTATTTATAATTAAAAAATTATTTTAAAAATTGTCGGCGAAAATTCTTTTTATATTCTTCTTTTTTATATAAAAGAAACCTACTTTCCCAGAAATTACGTTATTTGGGCATGGGTGATTCTTGGAAGTTTATCCCATACTTTTATTAGTTATTCAATTAAAACAAAATATTTTATAAAATATATTATGTTTTATGCACTTTCATCAGATAACGACACGAGAGTAATTTGAAAAATTCGCGGCCTAAAAATGGAAGAATATAACTTTGATTATTTAATTGTTTTTATTTTTTAATATAATGTTTTTATGCCATCCCTAGAATATATTTCTTGATGATCTACAAAACAGCGAATCATCTTCTAAGTTGGTGTGATTACATTTAACTTCGACTACCTACTTCTTTATGATAATATATGAAGGTGCATTATTACTTATTGATACTTTTTTTATCTCGTTAATCATTTTTTGGCATATTGACCTTAAGCTTTTTTAATAAAAAACTTAATCGCGAACAAATTTTATTTGCATTTTAACAAGAACACCAAGATAATTTTGTTTAAACTGTTTGAAAGCAATTGGTTTGTCTATTTGATTTGTCTAATTTTACTCGATATTTTCGTCTTAATTTTCAGGAATACGTTATTAAAATTACAGTCGCGAGTTGTATGATATTCTGCATTTTGCACGCACGCACGAACGCACGCACGCGCGCACACATATAGATAAAATTATTAGTAGTTTTTATTTTATTATTTATTCAATCATATTTGAATATTTAAATTGTAATAATAAACGCATCATACCGCACCACATGTTATTGAAATTGTCACCGAACACAGCGCTCAGATCTAATTTCGCATCGATCTGTACGCATCACCAAGTGGTTGCGATCGTAATTCCCCCACCGCACATAATCTTCAAAATTCTTATACCCTCGAAAGAGTATAAAAAGGCTGATGTTTTGCCGAAACAGCATTCATCCCGAGTCACCTTTCATCGCGAGTTGGCATCCGCAATCAATGGTGGTAGTGGGACGCTGTCCCCGGTAACATTTGGCAACTTGGGTGAAGGAAATGGTGGGAATAGCTCCCGTGATGCACATAAGCTATACACCATGTAGATATTTGTCCCGAGCGCACCTGATCTAGCACCACAGTCCGCGACTTATCCGTTAGACCCGCTTCCTGACTACCTGAGAGTGGTGATAATAAGAATAGGGAGTCAAGAGGCACGGTAGTGTCTCGAGCGCCAGTTACGCGAACTGAGCGCCGAGACACTGCCTGTGCCTCTTTAACGCGAGACGTCGTATGAGAAATTTCATCGATTATCGGATCATCATTAATGACTGAACCGATCAAATTCTAAGTAGGCTCAATCGAAAGCTTGGGATCGATTTATATAACAAAAGTATTTTTATTTTTTTTCTACGTGAACTACGAGCGGAGATATCGCAATGTTAATTTTAAAAAAGTCGAAAATGAGTAATTTTCATTTAAGAAACGTCTTGGTCGTCGCCCCAGCAATATATCTATAGCTAACATAGCTAAAATATCCAGGTTCGCTTTTTTGCCGCAAGAGCGCCACTGTTGAGAGAGAGAGAGGGAGAGGGAGAGAGAGAGAGAGAGAGAGAGAGAGAGAGAGAGAGAGAGAGAGAGAGAGAGAGAGAGAGAGAGAGAGAGAGAGAGAGAAATATACCACCATAATATATTATTATTTATATTTTATGTGTATGTATAATACTTGTAGTATATGTATATTCGTTCGATTATTACCGTTGTCCGTGATCGTGACGTGCCATCACGCGACGTTATTTTTAATCACGACACAGAGGAACGACGGGTTCGGCGACACCGGGGCACGCGTAGGGACGGTGCCAGGCGAACCCCGTCAATCGGGGTGTCCAGGTCGCGAAGATTGCAACGTGGGGATCCACCACGAGAACCAATGGGTTTGGCGGCACCGGGGCACGCGTAGGGACCGTGCCAGGCGACTCCCGTCAATCGCGTTGTCCAAGTCGCGAAGACTGCGACGTGGGGATCCGCCACGAGAACCAACGGGTTCGGCGGCACCGGGGCACGCGTAGGGACCGTGCCAGGCGACTCCCGTCAACCGGGATGTCCGGGTCGTGAAGATCGTAACACAGAGGTGCGCCACGAGAACCAACGGGTTCGGCGGCATCGGGGCACACGTAGAGATTGTGCCAGGCAACCCCCGTCTTACCATAGCACGGAACAGATTCAGAATTGTGCACATACGCGTTACCCTTCAGCCCAAACGTATACATTGGTTACGTAGTTCATGTGCACGTTTTCGTGATATTACTCTTTTTTTTGCCAATTATCACATTCATGAATTCATACTTTTTAAATAGAATTATTATTTATAATATATATTAACAAATCCCATTTTGACATGAAAAGTAGACGTAGCGAAATGTTTTTTAAATAATATTTTGTAGAAACATAGAAACATCGAAATAATCGACGTCGAGATTCTTTCAAATTGCATGAAAAATCTACGCCTCAAAAAAGAAATAATAATTACTACAAAATGTGTGAAATCCTAACAAAATTACCTTTTCAAAAAAAGGTACAAAAATGCGCCAAGTATACGCGCCCAAAAAACGCCTAAAAAATTACGCCTCAAAAAAGATTTCTTCTACAAAACTACGCCTAAAAAAAGAACTCTTGTATTAATTACTTTTGTACAAAAAAGGTTTTTTTCTACAAAAAATGTGATATCAAAGAAGTGCCAACTATAAAAATGGATAGTTCATGATACTCTTTGGTTAGTGTTTATAGTCTGTAAGAAATAAAGGAGATAATATAAAGCAAACAAATAAGTATTTTTATACAAATAATTATTTTATACAAATAAATATTTTAATATATAAATATTTAAATACTATACATAAATCTTTTATAAATAAATATTTGATCGCACGCACGCACGCAGTAAGAGAGAGAAAAAGAGAGTTAGGTAATTAAGATATTTATTCGGTATGAAAGATAATAATTTTAACACATAATTATTTGAATACAAATAAATTTTTTTTTAAATACTTGGCGCCGCCAAACCGAATAAATGTCTTAATTGCTTTAATATGTTAACAATCATTTCTTGCTAACTAAATTATATACTAACTTATCAACTATGATAACAATAATTTACATATATACGCAGGAGGAAGAAAATACGAAAGAGACACACACACACACACACACGCACACGCACACGCACACGCACACGCACACGCACACGCACACGCACACGCACACGCACACGCACACGGACACACATCTGCGCACGCACAAACACATTAAGAGAAAAAAGGTTAGTCATTTAATTTATTCGGTTTGGCGGCGCCAAGTATTTAAAAGAAAATTTATTTGTATTCAAATAATTATGTGTTAAAATTATTATCTTTCATACCGAATAAATATCTTAATTACCTAACTCTCTTTTTCTCTCTCTTACTGCGTGCGTGCGTGCGATCAAATATTTATTTATAAAAGATTTATGTATAGTATTTAAATATTTATATATTAAAATATTTATTTGCATAAAATATTTATTTGTATAAAATAATTATTTGTATAAAAATACTTATTTGTTTGCTTTATATTATCTCCTTTATTTCTTACAGACTATAAACACTAACCAAAGAGTATCATGAACTATCCATTTTTATAGTTGGCACTTCTTTGATATCACATTTTTTGTAGAAAAAAACCTTTTTTGTACAAAAGTAATTAATACAAGAGTTCTTTTTTTAGGCGTAGTTTTGTAGAAGAAATCTTTTTTGAGGCGTAATTTTTTAGGCGTTTTTTGAGCGCGTATACTTGGCGCATTTTTGTACCTTTTTTTGAAAAGGTTTTCTATCTTCGCCGAGCATTCTCGACAACGATTCGAATATTGCTAATTTATAATACGTCGCGCCGTTTTCGCGTTTCGCGTTATTACGCCGCGACTTCAATCAGCATTCCGCAGAGCGCCCATATTGTATTTCCTTCATGTAATTAATACTTCAATCAAATTGTTACAATAAACGTTGTTATTTGTTTTGCTAAGTAACTCGTGTCTCTGGACCTTTCTCGCGAACTCTGATCCCGATGAGCTAATCACAAGCAAAAACACGTCGTTTAAAAATATTTATAATTTGCTTGTATTTGTATTTAATATTTGTATTGTATTTAATATTTTTTAATGAGCAACAACTAAAAATCTCTTATCAGAATCTTTTGAAGGTTACTCTACTATTGTTTTAAAAGCATACATGTTCGGAAAAGAGCAATAAAAGTTAAGGTGGACAAGCACGAAAGAACAGCAAAAGAACTTTACTATATATTACAGTATATTAACAAGTTTATGTACACTAGTTTTCGTACAATGAAATGGAATCCACAACGTAAACGAGCAATCCGCAGAGGATTGTAAGGAGCAAGAAATTGCGATCGCGACGAGATGAGCAAGTAACTCTGAATAATGGTCGGCTATAGCAACTTGAACGGCAGCAATTAGCGACTGAGACCGAGAGGACGTGTCGGCGGATTTTTAAAGTATCGGGAGTCTTTGTTCTCAGCTATGACTCTCTTGTCGGTAGGTCACTGAGAGCCGTGTAGCCAAAACAGCTGAGTCCATCAGCTGTGATAAGGTTTGTATTGTACACCGCATGGCCAAGTCGCCTATTCTTCTTGGGCGTTACGTTGACAACACTTGCAGGCAGAAAAATTACGTGCTTTCGTTTGCCGACCTTTCGAAAAAAATGTAAACACGTACTTGTTCAAGAAGCGAAAGACCGAAATAGCGAACGAGGGATTCCCTCGCGACGAGTTTAATAAATACGAAATTGCGATCGTGGAGGTTCGATGTCTTCACGATGTGCACCATGTAATTTGATGCAATACATCAATATCAAAGTCATTAAGGAGTTCCTTAACTCCTCAATATAAATATTTATTTTTAAAATAATTAAGAACAATCGAAACATTTACATCAGAAACAATATATTTACAAATATGACTAATAATATTTTTGTGAAATAATTTTTATATACTTTTAATAATTTTATGATACTATATAAATAATTGTTATGTTCTGCAGACTTCATGATTTTTTTCTTTTAAACAATCCAATATTGCTATAAATTTAAAATAAAAAAGAATTTGTACAAACTTAACAAAGTTTACGAGTATATAGAATAATATGTACGTAATTATGAAAATGTATGTAGTTACAACAAAGTTTGGAACATGATTTTTTTTCGAGATTAAGTGAAAAATATACAATGTCAGATATGTATTTACTAGATATCGTCGTATTCGCTGTAATTTTTAAAATCCTGTCACATTATCACATTATACAACATTTTGTGAACATGTTAAGATTTTAAAATTAAAAAAGTGAGCGAATATTTTAAATAATTGTACTGATTGGGCATGGTAAATCTCGAAAAGAATATTTCTATATCTAATAGTAATAATAAGGAAAGAGGAAAGAAAGAAAAAGGAAGAGAAAAAGATAGATAAATAGATAGATCGAGATCGAGATCGAGATCGAGAGAGAGAGAGAGAGAGAGAGAGAGAGAGAGAGAGAGAGAGAGAGAGAGAGAGAGAGAGGGGAAAGAAGAAACAGAAAAAAAATATATATAAAAGAAAATTATAGAATGTAATATAATTTTAAGAGAGTTTTAATATGAATTACAGGAAAAAAAACTTACTCGACAGAGATGTCTAAAGTTGGTTGAGGATAAAGTCCTTCGGCAATACATGTTATTTCAACTCCATCTTTATCATGTATAATTTTTTTCCTATACGCAAGTTCGAACTTTTCCTCTGTAGCTGTAATAAAATTAAATATTATGTATTATTTGTGAATAATATTCTTGTAATAGGTTTGATAGAAAAATTACAGGATGTCCCAGACCTAACGCATCACTTGCTAATTGCAAATTCTTGAATGTCTGTCAAGTTAGTCCCCGATTTCAAAAATTAAAAAAAAATAATTAAAGTTCTGGATGCCCCCGCACGAGTTTTAGAATTCTCAATCGATTTTAGAAAGAGTTCCGTCGTTTAAAGTTAAGAAAACATTATTTGAGAAACGGGGGGGGGGGGAAGGCTAACTTCACGGCGTTCCCATTTTTGAAAAAATGGGTTTTTTTTTGCAGATTCCGAAAAATTTTGACGAGTTCTATAGTTCCCTATAGGTTTTAGAAAGAGTCCGTTCAAATAATTGCAAAAATTGACCAGAACTTTGAACGGCTGTAGCTCTGTTAGTTTTGGTTTTAGCGTCTCGTACCTTAAGACTTCGATAGAATTTGTGCGGGATCAAACCCTTTCTGTTTTTTAAGCCCTCTCTGTTTTTTAAATGATATTTTCTTGGCTTTAAACGACGGAACTCCTTCTAAAAATCGATTGAGAACTCTAAAACTAGTGCGGGCGCATCCAGAACTCTAATTTTTTTTTTAATTTTTGAAATGGGGGCTAACTCACAGACATGATTCTTGAAGTTTAGAAATGAAAATCTAATACCAAAATGTTCAGGCTACAATAGTTTTTAAATAGGAAGCATTTAAAGATAACCAATCTGGTTGTTAAAAATTCGCACGCTCAGGTCTGTTACACAGTGAAGGTACCTCTAGAATTATTATTCAAATTGATTATTTACTTATGACATGCTTCATGTGACAGATTTGACAGCTCGATATGTTTTAAGATTAATATTCGGTAAAATAATTTTTGTCGTTATTAATGTTATTAGCACACACAGCAATTGAATTAAATAAGAAAAGTAAATAGATAAGTTTAAGAGTGTATGCAAAATGTTAATATTTAAATATTAATATCCAGGGATACGTTTACTGTAACAGACCTAAGCGCGCGAATTTTTAACAACCAGATTGGCTATCTTTACATGCTTCCCATTTAAAAGCTATTATAGCTTCAATATTTTAGTATTAAGATTTTCGTCTTTAAATGACTTCATGAATCTACCATTAGAAGGTAGTGCGTTAGGTCTGGAACACCCTGTGTCCCTATATATCATATATTAAATGATTCTACTAAAAAATCATTTAAAATCAAACATTTATATTATCTAACTTTTTGTAAAACAGTTTTATTGTTACGTATAGCTGTAATATTACAATGTTATGTATCAAATAATGTTATAATTATACATTATATATATTAAATAACTCATGATTATCGTGCTAAACAATTAAATAAATATGATATGTAAAAAGTAGTAGTACTAGTAAATGACTGGACTGCATATTTCGTGTCTAATTACAATATATTTGTGTAGTTATTGTTATATACAAGGTGTCCAGAAATTCACGTATTCAGTGCACGTGACGTGATACTTTATTTTAAAAGAACTTTTTTCTTTAGGAAAATTCCGTCCGACAAATAGTTTTCGTAAAAAAAAATAAAAAGATGATTAGCTCTTACAATACCAAAACTTAAATATTTTATCTATTTTTAATCATTGTTACACAAGAAATCAATAACTCGATATTTGTACAGGTTACGTATTCTTATTTAATTAGTAAACTATTTTATATATTTCGTGATATTATTTAATTATCATAGCGCGAGATTGGTCTAGTAGACAGCGCACCGATCTACTATGCTAAAGGTGCCGGTTTCGATCCCCGGCAAACCTTCAAAATTTGTCATACGCTCGACTCCTTTCGGAAGACAATGGCAAACCATCGAGAGTATCTTGCCATATTTAGGCAGCAGACTGGTAACTTATTCCTGAAAAAATTAAGAACTTCTCTAAAATGATCGTTCGGGATCGGCATTAAACTGTAGGTCTCGTATGCCTGTGTATCAACCGGTGCGTACCACAGGTATATGAAAGAAGTCAAAATACTAGCAGACGGGAGAATGACCCTCAAACCAGACGGATGGAGGCAAATTCTCTGCGAGGACAAGGATCTCTTTAAGTTTGTCACGCCGGATTGAATTAAAATTTAATTATCATGAATCAAAATTCAATCATCCTCATTTAATTATAATTTTGTGCAATATTTAAAATAATAAGATGCTTAATTTTTTTTTGTAAAGCTTGTTACCATTTATATATGTCTTTATTTTCAAATGAACAAGTGGGTAAAAAACGTCGGCCTTAAGTATCACGTATGCAGATAAAATCGCTTATTATAGCGATTACAGCTTTAACATTTTGGTATTAGGATTTTTTCTTTAAATGAATCTGCCATTGACAGGTGGTGCGTTAGATCTAAGACATCCTGTATATATACATATACAGGGTGTCCCAGAATATTGGGTACTATTTTTGTGTGGAGGTAGAGCGGACGAAACTGAGTCGAAAAGTCCTCTACCATTTTACAATTTTCGCAATAGTTAACGAGATATTAATGACTAAAAATCGTCGTATTAGCCCGGCCTACTGCCAAATGCAAGCGCGCGCCGAGGTACGACCGCCCAGCGTCATTGTTTCCAAGATCGCGAGGAGTTGTTTTCTACAAATGGTAAAAAACAGAGAGACAATCACAGTTCAAAACCGCCGCTTGTAGGCATTGCCGTTTATAGAAAACAACTCCTCGGGTGCAATGGCCGGGCGAATTCGACGATTTTTAATCATTAATATCTCTCGTTAACTATTGCGAAAATTGCAAAATGGTAGAGGACTTTTCGACTCAGTTTCGTCCGCTCTACTTGTACACGAAAATAGTACCCAATATTCTGGGACACCCTGTATATTGTTGCGCACACTCTCGGTGGGAAAAAACACTTTTTCCGAACGGAAGTAACTTTTTTCCTCTACCGAGATCACAAATTGTACACATTCTTTAAATAATTTATATTTTTGTCGAAATTTGCGTTCATTATGAATTTCAAAAACATATATTCTATCACGAAAAACTCACGAAAAATGGGATACAATCACCCACTACATTTACTTTTCTTCGATCACAAATGACCAATTTCATTCGCTACATGATTAAAGTGCCCAGAGGCACATTTATCGGTACAATTAGCGAGACTCGTATAAATGTACTATAAATGTGGTTCAAAATAGGATTTTGGGTAAAAAGTAATACATTTCACTAATGACTGATTGTCTGTGTCTAAAAGCACCAATAAATATGCAATTAGATTACGGTTACATTTATCGCCATCTACCAAGGAGATGCCACGAACTGCGAACTATACTTTTAAATGAGCCATAATACATTCGAAAGGGTAGATCGCGAGTATAAACCGTGTCAGGGCTTTTGGGTGTATGGCCCTTAGTTTCGGAGAAAATTAATTATAAAAGTATTTTTTAACTATACGGTAAGTACGATGGATAGCCATGATTTAGCATGAAGCGCGTTAGCTGTGCAGGTTAGGCGTGCGCCTATTATTTTGCGCCCGTTGCGAGGCGAGTTTAAGTCCGCGTAGTGACCAAAAAAAATTTTTTTTTAAGAATAGATGACTGTTTATGAATTAGTTGTAAATTAATTTATTTTTTTATTCTTTACAGTAAAAGAACGTATATACAGGGTGAATTTTAGTTGTTGTGCCATCTTTCATAGTAAGATAGAAGAGACTAAGATAAATAAAAAAGTCCCATACCATTTTCTAAAATTCGTAATAATTATTGAGTTATTAATTGTTAAAAATCGAAATAAGGGATAGACAGCGCGGTGCGGGAGACGTGGGCGGGGGCTCGCTGCTCTTGCTGTCATTGCCGCTCTCACGTCTCGCGCACCGTGCTGTCTATCCCTGCTTCCGATTTTTAACAATTAATAATTCGGTAATTATTGCGAATTTTGGAAATTGGTATGGGACTTTCTTATTTATCTTAGTCTCTTCTTTCTTACTGTGAAAGATGACACAACAACTAAAATTCACCCTGTATAATGAAAAATACCAATAAATTTTGTGTTTTTATTGTATTATAAATTTATTGTATTGTGTCGTTTTATTTATTATAAAATTCATATGTCCAATGAAATTTTTGTAAACGATGAAAACAAACCAACAATTTGCAAATAATACCACCAAAATGTACTCTAATCTGTCAACCTTGTTACGTCTATTTTTATAGGCAAGTGAAAATTATTATAAAACGTTGTGGCGACCCGTCGCCGCATCGCGCGACGCCGTCACATCACGCGCCGCAGTGCGCGCTTGCCGCACAGTATGAGACGCCGCCGCTACGCGGCGCTCAGCAGCTAACTCGCGTTCAAGTATCAACACGACTGGAATATAAGCACGTGACGCGATGAAGGAAGTTCTCTTGCAATCTGGGAAGTGAGTCTTTTTGGAACTCTAGGACCTTCTTAAATTGTAGTATCGGAGAGAAGCGAGCCTCCCTTAGGCCCTCCTATACAGAGCCACCATCAAGACGCCACGCCACAGGAAGAGGAATCTGAGGCGACCAGCTTCCCCGTCAGCACCTCCTCCGAAATCTCCGAAGGCACCACCAGTGGCAACACGGAGTGCGCCATGACGCTCTCCTCTGCCAATAAGCGACCTACCCAGGCCTGACCCTGGCATTAACATTTGCCTTGGGTCCTCAGACGTTTGGCCTTAGGCTCACCGACCCACACCGCTGGGCCAGTCTACATCGGCCCCCAGCATAGGACCAGCCCACGCAAACATCGCCGAAGGCGTTTCGGTCAGAGGCCCTAGTATTGACGACTAGACCCGTGCGTAGTTTCTCTCCCTCACCAGCCACTCCTACAGGCCGGCCCCGAACACCTGGGCGAAAAAGAAAGAAGAAGCTGACTGTTCGTCAACGCCGTCTCTTCAAGGAGTTGTTTGGGATTGACTCTCCTCCTACATCCTAGGCCTGTGCTACTTCGAAAAGAATCGTAACCTTTTCAGGGCGTGGCTCCGCCTTTTTCAGGGCGACCAAATAACTCCCTACAAGGGAACATCTCTCTGTTGTTCCAATAATAAAAAACAATGTGTGAACTCCTTTCCTCGTTCCCACAAACGTATTCAAAACTGTCCGGATATTATCGTTAGCGGAGAAAAAAGAGAATTAAATTCACGATATGATGCAATTCGAATTCAATCATTAGTTCATTATTTATTAGGTGCACCGCAATTTATAAAAATGATTGAATTCGCTTGGTACGCGCCAAAATTAGCAGATAAACGTGACATATTTTATAATGTTAATCAATTGTGTTTTCCACCAGATGTACATAAGAAAAAATGTATCTGCAATACGCAGACCTCATTTATAAAATGTTCATGGTGTGCGATCCATTTATGCTTCGAATGTTTTTATGTAAAGTATCATTGTACAGCGTACAGCGATGTTAGAATTTTATAATAATTAAAAAGACAATACAATAAATTTATAATACAATAAAAACTGTTTAAAGTTACCGCTACAAAGTTAAATCTTTATACATTTTCTCAGTTGGCATTAGTCAGATGGCGCTCACGAAGGAGGCCCTCGTTCGAGAAGAAGGACGCGCTGGACCTCGGCCATTGTGATTTTAGTTGAGTCCGCGCGTGCACGTGCCGGTAGCTTCTTACGAGATATCTCATTCCCAAGTTTTCCATCAAATTCAGAAAGAGCAACGGTCATCAGTTTCGAGCTGTTCTAGCTATTCTTTCTTTTGACCAAGGGTCATAAACCGTGTCTTACAAACACAGTCAGTATTCAGAAAGCGAAAACAGCCACAGGGCTCTCTAGTCATCTCGACTACGAGTCTTCGCATTTCACATCACGATCCATCCGGGATCTCACATTGTGGCTCATCGAGCATAGCGATCGAGGATCATCTCCCACAAGCCAAGGGCACTGTGTTCCTCAAACTCTAGAGCGCTCTCGAGGAACACAGCACACGCATTCTTTCCACAGGTACGGCCATCCTGCCACGTGGTAACCTGTGATCACACAAAGAGACGACCACACAAAGAAACGACCACACAAAGAGATGATCGCACAGAGAAACGATCACACAAGAAGCAGAAACTTAAAATATAGTATTAAAGTCAAATATAAATTAGATTTATCGACCTGTCGATAAAGTACAATTTACATATTACAAAGTTATATTTACTTGGTTTATTTGTTATTTGCCGAAAAGAGAAGCGCTCAAATTTATTTTTATAAGAGAAACATTGTTATTATTAGTATAATTATTTTAGCTAAGTTAAACCACGAACGAAGCACAAAGGTCATAAAGTATGATTCTAGTTTTGATTTAAGTATTACGAATCCATCATATAAGGTCATTCCAATTCTTTAAGTTTTATTCTTTTTTAGTTTATAGCACCATTAGCACAACTTTATTATTTTGGTTTATTCTAGAGAATTTTGTTTTGTGTCTTCAATATTTCATGTATTTATTTTCTTCATTTAACTTCGTTATGTTATATTTTCTCATAAAATAAGTGTACTGAATGTGATAATTCGCACAAAGATCTTTCTCTTTTATGTTCATTAATTAATGTTATTAATTAAATTATTTTTTTTTATCTCTAGATTCTGTTACTCAATGTCTGTCCCTGTTCTCACTCATCCTAATATGAATTTAGAAATACAGTCCATTAACTGCTAAACAAAAACACAAAATTTATTGGTATTTTTTTTATTATACATACGTTCTTTTACTGTAAAAAATGAAAAAATAAATAAATTTACAACTAATTCATAAACAGTCATCTATTCTTAAGAAAAATTTTTTTTTGTCACTACGCAGATTTGAACTCGCCTCGTAACGGACGCAAAATAGTAGGCGTACGTCTAATCTGCACAGCTAGCGCGCTTCATGTAAAATCATCCATTGTACTTATCGTATAGTTGAAAAATACATACTTTTATAATTAATTTTCTCCGAAAATAAGGCCCATACACCCAAAAGCCCTGGCACGGTTTATACTCGCGACCTACCTTTTCGAATGCACTATGGCTCATTTAAAAGTATAGTTCGCAGTTCGTGGCATCTCCTTGTAAGATACATTTATCGGTACATTTATAGATAAAAGTGAGCTGAGAATACGGACCATTGTATAACGATCCAGCGGAAAATGCGAGGGGCATTATCTCTTTCTCCTTAAATTACGATTATTGTTCAGAACATCTTATACAGTTTTTTTCTAAGTTAACAATATAAATCTCCCCGGGTTTTGACTTTGTCGAAGACTTGTCGCAAATGTCGTGCTAATTTGGTTTTCCCAAGAATGGCCAGTTAAAGCGCCGAGGCAGGTGGTGGAGCTTGAGATCATTCGCTCAAGGATGGACCCATGTGCGACCATTAAGAAAAACTGCTTAAACTAAAGTGTAAGATATCGTGCTGAGGACTGCGTGGCACAAGGAATGTTGTGTCTCTAACGGTTCCTCCTATACCTGTGAGTACCGGGCGTTTTCCAGGAGTAATTAAACCCCGAGCATTTGCGACTCTGAACAAGTGATATCGCGCGTACTTGTGGGACTTTCATGGAAAATTCAAAGACAATCAAAAACGAAATTTTCTAGAATGTAACTTCCTTAGGGAATAAATGAGAAGAAATCTAACGCGGGGGTGAGATCCTCGGAAGACTCTAAAAACCCTCATTTTAATAGCGCCGCAAGACATCGCTTCAAAAAACAGCAAAGAGAGGGAGTGTAACCACTGCACAAGCAACCTCTCTTGGAACTGATGGGCTGGAGACAAAGAACAACAAATTGCTCTTCGGCTGGAGCAATTAAATCCACCAGATCGAAGCACAATACTATGGAAGATGATTATATTGTAAGAGATAATACAAAGAGTCGCGCCATCGGAGCCTTGGCGGCAATGCGATACTGGAGATCGGTAGTTATACCAAGACGACGAAGAAGAACGCGCGAGGGCGCGACGGACAGTTAGTTCGTGAGTTCGTTAGAGAAGATCGGCTCGATAGGACGTTTTAAATAAAGCTCTACATATAATTCGGAAAGAGTGTATTTTCTCGTATCCCTCGACCTTCCCTACAATATTTTATCCAACTTATTTAGAAAAACACATCGAATTAGATGGCGTTAATGTCCTAGAAAAGATCGTGTGCACTGTGATCGGGAAAAATAAGAAACGCGCGAAGTCAGTAGAAAGAGATGAGTCGAGACATTTTCACAAGACGATTGTTATGAATGTACAGAGTATCCCAGAAAAACCGCATGTCCTTCCACTGACAGATTTTGTGAAGCATTCTAAGTTGAAGAAGCCTTGAGAGTTCTGGACAGAGAGAACGTAGGTCGCCAAGGAGAGTGAAAGTGGAGATACTTCGAGCACACATTTTGCCTGTCTGGTTAGAGACACATTTTTGGAGGTCTTAAAGCATCTTCAAGCTCTCTGCAGGACGGGTCGTTAGCCGTTGCATAAATCGCAAAAAGGATCACCAGTCATTAGCGGAAGGGAATGTCGGACTTGCCTAATAAATCGCTTATCTCGGCGTCTTGATCACTCAAATCTGCAGATCTTACCTCAGAGATTTTAGCCAGGAACGTAGATGGGATGCAGACAGGTATAATATTAATACATTGTTATAATGTTAGGAACCTTGGGTTCTGAACAATGCTATAAAATGCTTGAACATTATTTTCTACGTACGATCTATATAAGGGGAGAAACCTATCCCCTTCAGGAACCGTGTGGGACGTGTCCCCACACGGTACGGTACTGGCGCACCCGGGGTCCCGAGCTAGAGGACGGACACCTTTATAAAACCCTCCACGAGTCGTGCGACGTCTCCACGCAATATGAGTACTGGCGCATCTGGAGAAAGGCCACCTCCTGGAGAAAATCCTCGGGCGGAGTCCAGAACTTTGGACGGTTCGACGCGAGTCTGGACGAACTCTGCGATGTACCGCGCCGCGAGTGAGTATGTAGTGGTTCCCGCAGAGTTGCAAAGTGCTTAATGACACAGTGCGCGAGTGTAGTCGTGTGTGCCGGTTGCCGTTGGCGTGGACGGGTCGTTGTCGCGGGGAGAGGTTCACTTGGACACAGTATAATTGGACACGATGCAAATGGACACATTGCAGATGGACACGATATTTTGTACACGGTTCAAAAGGACACGACTCATTTAGACACAGAAATTTTAGACACAGTGACTTTTGGATACATAGAAAATTAATTTTGTACACCGTTCATATCGATACCGCTCAAATCGATACCGTTCATTTCGACACCGCTCATATCGACATCATTCAAAACGATACCGTTCAAATCGACACTGCTCATTTCGACACTGCTTGTTTCGACCACTATTATAAATATATAAACAGCAAAATTAGTGTTACACAAATAAATAAATGTAAAATGAATAATTTATATATTACATATTATAATAATATATAATAATATATCATATATTATATTTATATATTTATGTATAATCAATAATTTATATATTTTTATTTCTATCATACAACTATTCGACAAACGAATTTTCTAAGCAAAAAAAAATAAATTTTTTGTACAATATACAATAAATAAAATATAATACGTAATACACATTTATTTTTTGTAATTATGTATTATTTAAAAAAGTTGTATTTAAAGAAAATTGAAAAAATTATTCGTCGAGATTCAAACCCCACAACTAATTTAACTTCAAAAAGTAACGAGTCTGGCGCGCTGCCGCAGCGCTACGGACGCTTCCATAAAATAATCTATTGCACTAGCTTATATATGAGTTGAGATTTTTCAATCTCGATTTTCTTGCGAATTCTTGAGAAGCGCGTCCTATCCTTTTACCCTATAATATTTGACGTGAATACCTATCGATACAATGAGTTTCATTGAAATCGATTAGTATCACGTCGTGGACTTCCCTTATAAGTTATCGTCTATGTCTTGTAATGATTTAATCTATTGTTGCAATTCCGAATCGGAATGATTCCAGAGATCGTTACCTAGAAGCAAACGAGACGGTGTAGCCTTAATTGTCTTATAGAATATATTATTAATTACATACTGCACTAACTTACTTAAAGTACTCTGAAGGAAACGATTCACTTGTTTCATCTAGTCGTTAGCCCATAGTGACGCGACAGCCACTAAAACAGGCTTAATTTTATGAGAATCAATATACGTTTTAAATTGCTGCGATGTGAATGCCGTGTCACGATCGCTAATAATTTTCCTCGGTATATCAAAAATATTTAAGAGATATGTAAGATGTTTGATAACCTCATTCGAACCCGTAGATCGCGTAACAAATAGCCACGTATATTTAATGAATGCGTCACAAACTACCAATACATATTGGTGTTGATCTGAGGTTTTTTCTAGAGGCTCGTAGTGATTTATATGAAGAGTCTCAAAAAGTATTGTTCCTTTATCAACTAAGTGCAACTCTCTCTCCATCTTTTCCGTAGAACAATTTGTAATTATACATTTAATACAATTTTGGATGTATTCGTAAATAATGTGTTTAGTGTTTGGAAACCAGTATGCACCAAGAATACCTTCCATTGTTTTTTGCACTTCTGCATGTCCCATTTTATCGTGGTGAACGCGAATTATATTATTTATAATACGGTTTGGTACAACGAATAATAAACGATCATGATAAACGCGATAAACTAACGAATTTTGTAAGACAAATCTTTTATTTTCTTTATATTCTAAAGACTCCGCTAGTCTTTTAAAGGATTCATCTACCATCTGTCTCTGCATAGCTCATCCTCCAAGGAAGGTGCCTCGATTAACATTATATATCTGCTTAAAGCATTTGCGTGCAACATCTTTCCGTTCTGTGTACCATTTCAAAATTTTAATTTTGTAAAGCTAAGCTCCATCGAGCAATTTAGGGATTTATATACAACTTTTTAAACACTAAAACCAGAGCGTTGCAATCTGTTAATCGACTCGTAGCTGCGAGTAACAGAACTTCGTCTGCCACCCGGTATAACTGCCATGTACGTGACTCTATCGAGCCAGCGATAAATGTTTTCCTTGTCTGTTCCTTCGAAAGCAGGAATTTGCGAGGTTTTTACTACATTCTCTCCCGGTAAGGCATTCCGTTTGAATAACTGCTGGCCGTGTCCGCCCCGGCTTGACTGCTTCATCTTGCGGGAATGCTGCTTCGATAGTCGGTACCGGATTTACATTCGATAATAGCACCTGAGCAAGCTGCGTGATCATTTCCTGCTTATGCAATAAACGCTCTGACAATTCTTGCTAACCCCGCATCATGCTTAAAACACGCTCATTGAAAGACTCTTGCTCCTCTCCAGTTTTCCAAGTCTACTCCGCATTGGATTTCCCTCGTCCTTTCTTTCCTTTTTTTGGAATTGCACTTGCTCCAACTTGCTCGTAATGATCTATAATCTGATCAATTAACACGTGTCCAGCGCCTCTTGTCTCCAAATCTAACGCTCGAGCTTCTCCTCGAAGTTATTCCAGATCAAGAGATTCCAGTATTCTACGATCCATAGAAACAGAATAGTACACACGCACGACCTTCAGCACATTGCTACTCGTTACACGATGCCCGATACACGCTGGTCGAATCCCATTTCTGAATTAATTATGATAAGGCTGTATCAGTTCTGACGACGATATAATTGGTATGGCTGTGTGGCTCTTCTCCTGTGCCCGTAATCACGACGCTCGTCCCTTCACTGTATCGGATATTTCCTTACCCACGCACTCGCTGCGAGCTTTAATGTTGCTCCGATTCGGCTGACAACGGAAAGAGAGCGAGTGACACTCGCTCGCCAATTATATACTGACCCTTAAGGCCCTTGCAGAATACCCGAAATCGAATATCGAGTATCAAACGCAGGAGGCGGCGCGCGCCTTTTAGATATTGCAATATCTTACACAGTTAATACATGAATACGAATAACGAGAAAGGCACCTGTTGAATCGTCCTGATTTTAACGGAATAATGCAGAAATGTAGTGGTGATATTCCAGTAGCTTTACCTTATAATTATACAAGAGAATTAGAGAAACGTTTAACTTCTGAACATTTGTTCCGGAAACTTATTGCGTTGCTTTCTTGTGTAACATTGTTCTTTAATAATAATTCGTTACTTTTTCTTTACAAACTTAATTTTCTATATAATTGTAATCGTTAAATAAACAGAATTGTTTTCACTTTCCGCCTTTTATTTCCTGATCGCAATAAAAACCAGAATAGAAATTACTCATTATAATATACATATTTTTGGTCCTTCGAGTCGGATAAATTATTGTGGCTTGCAAGTATGGCGAAATTGAAGAATCGAATTACACTTCAAAAGAATCGTTTCTAACTTATTCAGCATGTGACTGAGTTTGATGAGGATGCTCTAACCCTTATGACACGTCAGTTTATTAACACTCGGCTAGAAATATTGAAACAAAACTGGACGAGATTTCAGGCGGAACATGAGGAATTGTGTCGTTCCCAATCGGAAACATTAAGTGAACACCAGTATATAAACCAGTATATAAATACACGAATATTTGAATGTTACCAAAAATTTTATACACACGCCCGTGCGAAATTGCTACCTCGACGAGACGACTTTGAGGTAACAATTCCGGTTAAAAGGTCAGTAGTAACTGATACTAATGCGCCTGTTCCGATGTCTCGTCGTCTTGGAGCATTGCCGAAAATTACATTGTTACGTTTCTCCAGTAATTTATAAGAGTGGCGTTCGTTTCATGATCTATTAACATCTTTAATTCGGAATAATACGGAATTGTCGGACGTTGAGAAAATACATTATCTAAAGACATCTTTGTCGGACGATACGCTACGCTACGTAACTAATATACCGATATCAAATAAGAGTTTCTCAGTAACATGAGATACATTTCTTTCTCGTTATAAAAACAAATGATTTATACACTGAGAAAAATATCCGACAGTTCTAATCGGAAAAAACCGTTCGAACATTTTATCCGATCGATTTTGAACGGATCTAAGACTATCCGATGAAGTGATGGATGCTTTTATCCGATGAAATGTAGTGTCCGATGAAATATGAACGGATAATGAGCCGCAAGTTATTTATCCGTTCAAATTGACATACAATATGATCGGACATTGCATTTGATCGGATAAAAATAGTATATTTTATCCGATCAAAGTATTCACTTAATCGGAAAAAAAAACCGATCAAAGATGTCCGATCAGAAAAAATTCGATCTAATAATATCCGATCTAATGTAGTACTATATCCGATTAAAACATGTCGGAAATATTATGCGCATGCGCATTTGATAGTTGCGCTTGTGCCGAAACGTACATACACGAGCTTTGTTGTCTCGTGTCTCGGTCAGTCTCGGTCCTCGTGTATGTATCGTGCCTCGTGTGTTTTTACATTACATTATCATGTGCTTCCGTACATCGAAGATGAACACATTAATTGTAAGATCTCTTCTTGAAGAACTTAATGTCGAACAAGAAGTGATTGAAATTCTCATTGATTAAGTTAGGTTCAATCAGAAAATATCCGATCTAAAGTATCCGTTTGTTATTCACCAAGAAGAATTTTAATCACTTCTTGTTCGACATTAAGTTCTTCAAGAACAGATCTTAATGTGTTCAACTTTGATGTACAGAGGCACGTAATACACGAGGCACGATATACGAAGAACGAGACACGAGACATCTTTGATCGGATATAATGTAATCGGACTTTCCGTTCAAAAAGTAACGAACGGATATTTTAGATCGGATATTTTCTGATCGGACATTTTTGATCGGTTTTTTTTTCCGATTAAAGTGATCGGTAATATCCGTTTGTTACCTTTTGAACAGATTTTCCGATCAATTATGATCGGATTTTTCTCTCAGTGTAATCTCGTCACATCTTGATCGACTCGTTAATTTGACACCGCTCGAGCAAAAGTCAGCTAAAGAATTCTTGCTACAATATCAGTATTGCAAATGTGATTTTAGTTTTGATCGATAATAGAAACGCCTTCAAAGTTATCGAGCGGTGATTGAGGTGAGGTGCTGTCGCTTCCTCTCTCAACATACTGTATGTACTTTTTCCAGTAACATTTGTGTAACGGTCTCGCTGTGATACGTAGCAGTTTTCACTTTGTATAAGATACGCATTATTATTATTATTACTATTACAGTGTGTTAATCTATTTGATTGATTGATTAAAGCAATTTTTAAGAAATTTCGAGAGCTAAGTTTTCCTTTTCTAAATCCGCGATCATTCGCGTGGCAACACTCGGAATCGCTCAGAGCTTTACGTTCTTTAGGCTGTGAATGCTTGGAATCCTTTACTTTTACATTTTTTAGTAAAACTGCTCGACAATGATTCCCGAGAGGCTTGGGAACTAAAATTCGGATCCTCGACAGTGTATCCAACTTTTGCACAATTCGAGGATGCAAAATTTATCACTGAATCCTTTGTCATTGAGTACAAATCGAGAACGCACAAAACGAGATTACCAGTTTCATCGCTCTAATCAAACTGCTCTTGCAGCTATGTCGTCAACATTCAAAAAATCCTTGTCCATTGTATAAATCGCCACACAGTCTTATGAAATAAGTATCAATCTAAATTACCGCATCAGAGAGTGGAAATCATTTCCAAATACCGACGTTGTTTTAATTGTCTGGGATCACATCACAGTCGTAATTGCACGAGTTAACAGCGCTGTTTAAAATGTGGTTGAAAGCATCATACCTCTATTCACAATTCTTAAAACAAGGATTTTTTTAAAGAAAACTTCGACGCGACTGTCAAATCTAAAACTTTGACGGTAAAAGTAAATCTACTCGCTGCATCAACAGAATAGCAATTGGCGATCAGTTTGGGTCGCCAGCTCCTATGAGAATATTTACATTACTAGCTACAAGCCGCGCGTCTAGTTGATAATTATAATAGATCCGGTACGGCTTTTAATAGATCAAGGTTCAGAATTGTCTTTCACAGAAGAAATTGTCAACCATCTTCGACTTAATCGCACTGAAACTTTGATACCGCTTATTAGCATTGGTGGTACGCACGTCGGAAGAACGAAAGGCATTGTAATTATACGACTTTATTCCTCTCACGATCCGAAATCTATTTGTACAATAGCTGCTTACATATTGCCTCGTCTTACTTCAAAATTACTCCCGTTTGACGCTTAATGCCGAATATGGTCTAATTTGAAGGGACTCTAGCTCGCCGACCCAGACTTTTACCGTAAAGAACCTGTTGATATTATCATCGGTTCTGATTACTATGGAACTAATTTTAGAAAGAATTATCAAAGGTAATGAACATCAGCCTGTAGTACAACGAACTATCTTCGGATGGATACTTTCTGGACCTACCATATATATTTGCACAAGTTTCCGCAACCATTTCCTGAATACCACTGTTCAACTGACAATGAGCATCACTCTTACACGATTTTAGACTCAAAGGGAAGTACCTTTGAAGAAGGATGCATTACTTCTGCACTACTTCAGGGTGAGGCAGTTTGCGAAAATCATTTCCTATCTACGCACACTCAGAATGAGTCAGGCTGCTATGTCGTCTGCCCTTTAAAGAAAATCCTTCTACTTTAGGTGAATCGAAGTCTATCGTTTTACGTTGTTTAGAAAGATTAAAGAAGCGTTTATTAACTGACTGTTATCGACAACGCTACAATGATTTTAACACGAAGTATCTTTTTTTGAACCATATATCTGACATTCCGAATGAGCAGGATACGGTACCAAATTTATATCTGCCTCGTCACGGAGTCTTACGAGAGCAAAGCACTGCAACGAAACTGAAAATTGTTTTTAACGATTTTAACCGTACTTATTCCGGAGTTTCTCTCAATGATATCCTTCACGCAGGCGCTAAATTACAGACCGATATTGCGAGCGTTCTTCTGCGGATTCGTAGTCGCCGGTATATTTTTTTCACGAACATAGTTAAAATGTTTCGTCAAGTCGCGGTACACCAGGATGATTAGAGGTATAAAAGAATATTGTGGCTAAATTCTGATCGGCAGCCCGTTACTTTATATCTGACTACGGTGACTTATAGTTTCACTTGTATGCCTTTCCTTGCGTTGCGAAGTCTTTATCAATTGAATAAGGATGAAGGCTCACATTTTCCTAAAGTAGTAGTTTCAATGACAAGAGGTCGTTACGTCGACGACATATTTGGAGGAGCAGACACAATTCCAGAAGCAAGGGATATTGCGAAACAAGTTACTCAGCTTTGCTTGGCGAGTTGTTTCCCTCTTCAAAAATGGCATAGTAACCATCTGCGCTTTTGCTTCAAGTATTGTTGTATCACTGGTGTACCAACAGTACCACTACGTCAACAGCTGAGTTCAAGTTGACTCTTCTTAAGATCCTCGGTCTCGTCTGGAAGTCAGATATAGACTGCTTTCATTTTCATGAGCAACAACCATTGACTGTTAAATTTTTGAAAAGATCTATTCTTTCAGATATTACCAGACTGTTCGATCCTTTAGGTCTAATTTTACTAGTCCTAATTCGAGCAAAGATCCTTTTTCAAGAACAATGGTTAATTAAAATCGGTTGCGATGATGATCTTCCTACGGAATTACATCAAAGGTGGATAACCTTTCGTCATTAACTTCGAGAACTTTAAAATTTATCGATACCGAGATGGCTTAGTCCTGTCAACACGAATATATCCGTAGAAATTCATGGTTTTTCAGATGCCTCTAATCTGGTAATGGCAACAGCAATTTATCTGAGAGTGAAAATTCGAGATGACGAGTATTCTGTACAGCTGGCTAAAGCAAAAACGAGAGTAGCCCCTCTTAAACGACTTACTATCCCCCGACTGGAATTGACTGCTGCATTAATCCTGTCTCGTCTCGTTTTATATATTCAGCGGTCCATAAATCTATCTATCGTTCCGATATATCTTTGGACCGACTCCTCCGTAACTCTTACTTGAGTGTCTGCACACCCATCTAGATGGATTTATGAGAAATCGAGTGTCTCAGATTCAAGAAACTGAACCCTCCGGCACATAGCGTTTTGTACCCGAAAAAGAGAATCCGACAGATTATGCCTCAAGAAGTCTTCGACCTAATCAGCTTGTTAATTTTAATTTTTGGAACGAATCTTGGTTATCGAAACCTTCCGTATACTGGTCTAGTGCTATATCGAAACCTATCCCGGAAATGAATTTGGAAGAACGTCCTTGTCGAATTTTAATTGCTGTATCACAACTCATACCTTATTGGGATTTATTGGATAAGTATTTTTCCTTAACTCATCTGTTAAGAATAATTTCGATTTGTCGTAGATTTTTTATGTGTCTGTGCAAACCACCTCAATCTACCTTAAATCATCCTTTAACTCCAGAAGAATTAAAACAAAGCTGACTTCTTTGGTATAGGATTGTGCAACGTTCGTGGTTTGATAAGGAGGTTCGTATACTATCTCGTGGAGAACCATTACTATGATCAAATTCATCATAAGACTAACGCCTGTTGTGAATAGCTATGGAATATTACGAGTTGGTGGACGTTTACATCATGCTAAAATCGATACAGAATCTAAACATCCAATAATTATACTAAGGTTTTCACTAATTCGTTTTTCACTATTCTAGTTATTGCTGAAGCTCGTCACCAAACTCTTCACGGAGGCACTCAGCTCACATTAGGCCTAGTTAGAAGGGTATATGACTTATTGGATAATGGATGGAAGAGCTCCAATACGTTCGTATATCATATACTTCGTTGTGTTCAATGTGCTCGATATCGAGGAAACTAGAGCTCAACAGCTAACGGGCCAATTACCATCGTCACGGATGGTACCAATTACCATCTAAACCATTTCTTAATTCTGGTCTTGACTATGTTGGTTCTGTGACCATCAAAACTTGGAGAGAGCGAGCGGCACGCTCTTATAAGGAATATATTGCTATCTTCGTTTGTTTAGCCATGTCTGCAATTCACATCGAAATGGTTACTGATTACACAGAACCACAAATTTTTTAAATAAAGTGCCTTGGACAAGGCATGGCGTACTTTATGTTTTTTGAGGTCACTGAATCCGAATCTGAAGCCTATTTGGTTCTATCATGTCAAGTTTCTCCTCAAAGTGAAAAATCATCTTAAATATAGGATCAAAAACCAGCAATTGTAACACAAGCCAGCTCGAAAGTATAACCTGAACATTTTTCTTCCCCCAAACTCTCCCAACTTTCTTGAGAGAAAAAGACTCATTCGCCGTCATTGGTGTTTTTTGGAAGAGTCTTCCTTAGTACTTACTTGCGGTCTTCGGCATTCTTTTAAAAAGTCCTTAGAACCCACTGGTCTTCGACTTTTTTTCAAAAGGCCTTCTTAGTACTCACATGCGACGTCCAGCATTCTCCTAAAAAATTCTACTCAGGATCCATTGGTCTTTGACGTTTTCCCAAAAAATTATTCTCAGGACTCATTAATCTTCGATGTTTTCCTAAATAGTCCTTTTCAGGACTCATTCGCGGTTTCCGGTGTTTTCTCAAAAAGTTCTTAGTACTCACTTGCAATCTTCAACATTTTCCTAATCAGGTCTTCTCAGGATCCACTGGTCTTTGACTAAAAAGTCCTTCTCAGGACTCTTCGATCTTTGACGTTTTCTCAAACAGTCCTTGTCAGGACTTACTCGCGGTTTTCGGTGTTTTCTTAAAAAGTTCTGATTAAAGCTCATTTGCGGTCTTCAACATTTTCCTAATCAGGTCTTCTCAGGAGCGACTGGTCTTTGACTTTTTCCCAAAAGTAAAAAGTAATCCTGCTTTAGAGTAAATTATCATCTTGTAAAACCGGCATCTTGCAATAAAAATGTAAACAACTTTTGCGTTGTTTGTGGAGAATACGTTGTCAGTAGTTGTAGAATATCATTTACAGATCTTCTCAAAAAAAAAAGATACGAAGAATGTTTCGGTATGGCGACTAATGGTATGAATAATTCTTGGACTCCAAAAACTGTGTGTTCCAATTATCGCTCGAGACTGGATGACCAGAAAAAACGTAAATTTTCTTCTCCAATGATCTGGCGTGCTTCGACATCTCTTCAATTGGATTGTTATTTCTGCTTGACTAACATCTCAGGGTATAATCGTAAATCTAAAAATTCTATAACTTATCCACTTGTTCCATCTGTAACATTTTCAGTTTTAATCAGTGTTGAATGAGCAATGAAAATGACATCGTTATTCAAAAAGAGGAAAGTGTACTTGAGGTATCAACTAATGAAGTTTCTATTGAGGAAAAGGTATGATGAGATGATGTAGAGATGGAAATTGCAGAACAAGAGTATGTACTATCAGAACCTGAAAAAGCAGAAGACAGAGAACAAGTTGATAAAATTGATGAAAATTTTAAAGGTTATACTCAAGATGAATTGAGTGACTTAGTCCGAGATTTGGGCCTTTCAAAGGAATCTACTGAACTACTGGCATCAAGGCTAAAAGAAAAAGATTTTTTAGTTCCTAAAACTCGCGTAAGTTTCTATCGAGATAGAGATCTTCCGTTTAGAGAATTTTTTTCTAAAGAAAATAGTTTGGTTTATTGCAGCAACATCGAAGGTTTGATCAAAGCGTACAAGGTATATTCATATAGAGCTAGTGATTGGTGTCTTTTCATAGAGTCTTTGAGAAGTTTGAAACCAGTCTTGCTTCACAGTGGCAACAAGTTATCAGTCGGATACTCAATAATTTTAAATGAGGAATACCTTATATAAATAACCTTATATAAATAACCAATAACCTTCATTTCTTGTTGGAAAAACTAATTGTCGCTCGAGACTGGATAGTCACAAATTAACTTATAGTAATTGTCGCTTGAGACTGAATGGTTACAAATTAATTCATAAATGGCAAATATGTGGAGATTTGAAGATAACGACAATCTTATTAGGACAACAAAGTGGATTCACCAAATATCCATGCTTCATCTGTGAATGGGATAGTCGAGCCCGAGATGAACATTATATGAAGAAAGACTGGCCATTTAGACAAAATTTAACACCTGGTATCAAAAATATTGTTAAAGAGAGTTTAATATCGTTAGATAAAGTTATCCACCTTTATATATAAAACTTGGTTTGACAAAACTGCTCGTCAAAGCAATGAAAACTTCAGGAAGTGAGGCTTTCAAATACATACTTCAGAAATTTTCCAAATTATCTGCTGCGAAAATAAACGAAGGAGTCCTCCGTGTCCTTCAACATCTCAATTGCATCTATTCTTTCGCCTGATCTCCAGTTTATATTTTCGCAATCTTTTGTAACGTGTTCTAAGGTTTCCAATTCCTTCTGACATGCTCTGCATCTATTTTCCTCCGCCTTTTTTCAAAATCTATTCCCATTTTCTTTATTTCCGCATCTGAATCTCCCTATTAATGATTGGTCTCTTCTCTTGTAGCTCGTTTTTAAGTAGTCTGGTCTGCTTTCTTCTCTTATCTCCATATACCTACTGTTGTATCGGCTTCCTGTTATTCTTTCCTCTATTTCCCTTCTTTGCTTTTCTCTATCTGCTATTATGAGGTCCCTTTCCCAACTTCTTCCTTCTCTTCTTCGTGCTTCTATCTTCCTCGTGTCCCTCTTAATTTTTTCATAATACTCCTCTCTTGTTTTGTCCCATCTCGTTTTAACCTTTTATCTTTTATTTCTTTCCAGCATTCTTTAAGTATCTCGTTTATTCCATTCTCCTTTGTTTTTTCTTCAAACCTTACCGCCCTTTTCCCTGCGTCAATTCTAATTTTCTTCACTTTGGTCTCCTCTAAAAGTATATATGCTGATGTGTTAAATTCCAATCCTAGAACCCATTTTTTTTCTTGCAGCCTTTTCATTCTCTCCTCTTGTTTCCATCCCCATATTTCTGCCGCGTACAAAATTATATTTTTCACCAAACTCTCGAAAATCCACATTCTCTTCTCAAAATTACTTCTCAACTTCCTTTGACCAATCCCCCATGTTTGCATCAGTGCAATCATCGCCTTTTTTGTCGTTTCCCTCATATGGGCATCTGTCCTATCATTCTTTTCAAACACATAACCTAAATATTTGAATTCTTTGACTGCTTCTATTTCTTTATTTTTCCTTTATTGCCACACTTCTTTCTTCTTTTTTCCTCTTCCCTTCTTAAACGTGAGTACCTTAGATTTCTCTGTATTCAGTTCTAAGTTTCTTCCATCTAAGTATCTCAAACCTCCTCATCATTTCCTTTAATTTTCCCTCTTCCTTGTCAATAACACAATATCGTCTGCATACGCCAAAGTCCAAATTTTCTCTCTCCATATTGCCACTCCTCCCGCTTGGCCTTTTCTCATAACTTCTTCCAACTCTGCCATATATAGTGTAAACAGCGTCGGACTCAGCGGGCATCCTTACCTCACTCCCTTATGTGTCCAGAACTTCCTCGACTTCTTCCCATCCATCCTTATAACATTCTTTGTGTTATCATATTGTAACGATGCCTCCGGGCAACATTACTAACCGGCGAATACCAGCTGGCTCCCGCCGATCGACCACCCGTCGGCGGGGATGTGGGGCGTACGTCGCCCCAAAACTTTTTAAACGCCTCCACTCCGCGTAAGCGGAAAAGCCGAAAGCGCATAGCGCGGTTCGCCGAGCGGCTCCGAGCGGAGCCGAGCAGGCCCGACGGAAAACTGCACGCGCTTCCGAGAACCGCCGCCGGCCCCCCTTATCGCCACCAGTGCAGGGGTATAAGAAGGGGCCCGTTTCGAAGCAGAGCACAATTCCTGTGCGAGTCGCTCTCCGAGCCACATTCGCTATCCTGAGTCCGAGGTAGAGCGTACCCTGTCTCTGCCGGATTGTCACGGCAACTAGAAACCGAAACCCGAATCCTGAAAAGAGGCACATCGATAGGGAGTACCCTGTCTCCATGACGAGTTTTCCGTGGTTCCTCCGAATCTTTGCTAAGCCCTCTCAAAGTATAAAACTCGGGGTAGGCATCCGTCATAGCTCCGCCGACAATACCGACTATACTCTTCTGAGCAACTCCACCCTACGAAAAGCACGAACCAGGGCAGTCATCGCCTACCTCCGCCGGTCCATCGACCGTGCTCTAGTAGCTACCAAACCAAACCAAACTCGTAATCCAGCAGTCCCGCGCCGGACGAACCCACATGGGTACTAACTGTCATCACGACTCACGTGCCGTCGACGCACCACGTCACCGCGCTGTCACCGCGGCCAGTACGACAGCCTCGACCGCGCTTGCGCCGTTCATGGCCACACATCGCGCGAAACTATTGTAATATTCTGCGCGACCGAAGCACGCGCGAATCCACTTAGTGTTTTATTTCAATACTATCTATCTGTACATACATCCACTCTAACCTTTTTCTTCTAAAACTCTATTGTACATAGTTACTTTCATTATAATAAACGTTCTGTTTTTTATCAAAATACTTTGTCGTGCCAAGTTTCCCGACCTTCTCCCACGAACCCGGACGTCCGACGAGCTAGGCCGCCGTGGGAAGCAGGATTGTTTCAATATATTTCTCTTATCTTTTTCCTTAGCCTGTCACTAATTCCTTCCTTTTCCAATATTTCTTTTAGTTTATTTCTATCTACCCTGTCGAAGGCGGCACTCAAATCTGCAAAAAAAGTATGAAGCTTTCCTCCTGTTCTCTTTGTTTCTCTATTTACTATATGGTTTAGAATAAAAATGTTATCTATGATACTTCTACCCTTCTAAACTCCGCTTGTGTTTCTGGTAACAACTTCTTCTCCTCTATTTCTTTTTCTAACCTGTCCTGTAACACCATTGCATATATTTTGTACGCTGTGTTTAAAAGTGTAATTTCTCTATAATTTCTTAGTTTGTCTCTACCTCCTTTCTTGAATATATGTGCATATAATTATTCCTTCTCTCCAACTGTCCGGAAATCCATCTCCTCTCCAAACTTTGTTTATTATTTCCACTAGTCTTGTAACAACTGCTTGTCACCCATACATCCATACCTCGTTTTCCTATCGCTCCTCTCCTTTCTTCTTGTGTTTCCTCACTTTGCAAATCCGTGCCTTCTAGTAGCTTCATGAAGTAATTTCTCCATTCCTTCACGTCGAATCTTTCTGTAATTTTTATTCTTCTCTTCCTTTCTTCATTGATATACTTCCATACCTCGTTGACATTCTTGATTTGGTCTATCTCTTCTTCCTGCTGTTTTTGATACTCCTTTCTTTTCTCCTCGCATTTCTTCTTATATCCTTTTTTCTCTTCTCTCTGTAGTAGTCCACTTCTACTTTCCCTCTTTTCCAATCTCTCAAGGTTTTCTTAACCTCCCTTTTCATTACCGTACAATCCTTATCCCACCATTTGCACATGCCTATTTTCCATGTCCTTATTTCTATTTCTTTCTTAGCCATCGCCAGGTTTAGCTTTTCTACCATCTCTTCCATCATCTCGTTTACCTCTTCCTTTTCGTAACTTACCCCCTCACATTTTTCCCTGAAACTTTCCCTCCCTTCTTCTGTCCAGACCGTTATCTCTTTTTTCCCTTCTCTCTCCTTCTACTGCTATGTCTTCGTCTTTTTCATACATCTACACTACTATAGGCAAATGATCTGACTCCACTCTCTCTGCAATCTCAAATCTCTTTACATTCTCCCAACTTTGTTCATTCACTATTGCATAGTCAATAACCGACTTTCCTCTCGTCCCGATATACGTGAATTCTCCTTCTTCGTCCCCTTCCATATTTCCGTTTAATAGGCTCCATCCCCTTTCTTCTAATAGGCTCCATCCCTTTTCTTCTAATAGCAAATAGTAAGCATTTCCCTTCTGCGTTTATAACCTTATCCTTTGACCTCCTTCTCCATTGTTTTTCTTTTTCTTTCTCATAAACTCTTCCTCCTAATCCAATTCTTGCATTGAAGTCACCTCCTATAACCAGTTTGTCTTCCCTATCTTTTTCTATTATTTTGTCTAGCTTTGCTCCTGTCTCTTTTAAGTTTTGGCTGTATACCGTAAAAATTCTGATCCTTCCCTTCTTTGTCACTATCCTTCTCTCCATTATATTCTCTGTCTTTTCCTTTGTCTCCTCCTCCGTTAAATTTTCTTTCACTTCCTAATCACGCCTCCCTTCGCTCTTCCTTTCAACTTTTCCTTTATCGCATACCCGCATTTCCATCTGTAATTTTTTGATAAAATTTCTTTTAATTGCTCCACTGTTTTTCTTCTATCCATATTTTCACTAGCTCTATTATATCAAATTTCTGTATGAACTCCCAAAATCTTTGTTTGTTGTCCCTACTATGTTCCAGAATTCTATCGTATCATATTCCTTATTCTCCTTTTTTTTTCTTCTTCATCCTTTCTCTCCTCCTCCTCCCTTTCCTCCTCCCCCCTCGCTTCTCCCCTCTTTCTTCTTCTCTCTTCCCTCGCATAGATCTCTGCCATCTCTTCTCTCCCTCTTTCCTTCATCTCCTCACTCCCCTTCCTTCCCCTCCTTTCACTTCTCTCCTTTTCTCTTACTTTCCCCTCCATCTCAAAATTTTGCTGGTTGTAATCCTTTACCCTCCTCCCAGATATGATTTTTTCCGTTCACCTGTAGCTTCTTGTATCCTATTTTAACCTGTGCTCCGGCCATCTTCTGCTTTCTTGCCTCTTCCAATATTTCTTCTCTAATCTCTCTCCTTTTGCGTCAGATCGTTCTCTATAAATAACTTTTTCCCTTTTAACTTATTTTTTCCATTACCTTCTTCTTATCATCCCATGTTCCTATCCTAGCTTATATCATTTTGCTCCTAATTACTCTCACTTCTATCCATCTAGCTTCTGTTACCTTTATGTCCAAGTCCATGTAACTTTTTAGAATGCTTTCCACTATCTTTGTTGCCTCTCCTGTCCGTGGCACTTCCTCGCCCTTTATTATGATGTTATTCCTTTTGTCTCTTTTTTCTCTCATATTTTCCCTTTCTTTTAACCATCTCACTTCTTTCTCTAGTTTTTCTACCTTTTTTGCTTCCTCTTTCATCTTTGCTTCCCTCGTTCTCCACTCTCTCAACATCTCCGCCATTTCCCCCCTTATTTCGATCAGGTCTTTCTTAAGCTCCTTGCCTTCCTTTCTTCCTTCATTTATCTCTTTCATCATTACTTGATGAAACGCCTCTATTATCTTTATTATCTCCACTCCCATCCTTTCCAACGTACTTCTGTAAGTCTCCTTCTTCCATCTTCTTTTCCTCTTGCGTTCCTTGCGGCGGTGACCTACCTACCCTCCTCGTTTTCTGAAACTGTTGTAATAGCTTTTCTTCGGTTTTGACTCTCTCTGCTTCTCCCGTCTTTGTTTCCTCTGCCTTACCCTCTTCTCTCTTCTCTTTCTTTCGCTTCTGCTTTCTATTTCTTTTCGTCGGTAAGGAAGACGTTCTTCGCCTGTCCGGTTGTTTTACCTTCCGCATTTACCTTCTATTGTTTTCCTCCAGTGTCCTGCTTTGTGTTTCCACGTACCTGAGCCAGCCTTTGCCAGTTATTTCCTGCTCTTGTTTTTTGTCCCTAATCTCTTTGCCGTGACCCGTACTTTTGATCCTTCGAACTGGTGTTCTGTGTATCTCTTCGTTTCACCCTTATTCTCCTTTTATCTTATCGCTGTACCTCTCCTTTTATTTATTTCTTTCCTTTTATTTCCTGCTCCTTTTATTTTATTAGCCTTATTTCTCACCTGTCCCTCCTAAACACATCTACCTCTTTCTACGCTTTGCTAGCGTCCCCCGATTAGAGAACTATTGAGGGATACAGAATTTGAAAGAAGAATGACAGATAAAGGGAAAGCGGTTTGGCGTAGTTTCAGAGATGTCACCACGAAATTCCTGGGTTATAATAAAGATTCTGATTATAAAAATGTTATGGAATGCTGAAAAACTTTAAAGAAGCAGGATGTCTAATGAATTTGAAAATCCATCTTCTTGCATTCGCATATCGACTACTTCTCTGAGAATCTAGAGAATTTTAGTGAAGAATAAGGAGAAAGGTTTCATCAGGACTTGAAAGATGTGGAAAATAGATATCAAGGTGATTGTGATGTAAATATGATGGCAGACTATTGCTAGTCTTTAAAGAGAGATACTAATACGCTACATAAAAAAAAGCTATTTGCAGAGTTTGCAACTAAACGTACACGTTATAATTCTAAGGTACAAAATATATAAATTTTTTTTTAACCCATGCATGAAAAAGGCTCTTTTCCGTGCCTGGAAAGCGAAAAGAAAGTTAAGCGTTTAGAACATCTCTGTACTTTTCCTCCCGAAGGAGAAAAAGTGCTCACAATCAGAAGCAGCAGGGAAAGTCTTTTCCGCCCAAGAGAGGAAAAATTATGTAATAAACTCAAAATGCTCCATTTTCCATCTATTTTACATGCATAAAAAAGGACCTTACATACACTTGTTAATAAAAATACGGTGTGTAACATGGGATTTGACATTTTTAGATTGGGAAGATGATTTTAAGCACTCGTGCTGGATCATCATGTTCAGGGGAAACCTGACATGATAGAACCAAATAGGCTTCATATTCGGATTCAACGACCCCAAAAACATTAAGTACGCCATGCCTTGTCCAGGGCACTTTATAAAAAAAATTTGTGGTCCTGTGTTATTCAACCGAAGCTTTCATTGCTGCATACAAACGTTTTTCTGGTAGAAGAGGTATATGTGCTACCCTGCAAAGTGACTGTGGTACTAATTTTATGGGTGCTGATATCGCTCTACAGAAAAGATTCTTGATAGCTTCTGAAGATTTGCGTGATCTTGCTCAACTCTTAGCGAATGATGGTACAAAGTGAAATTTCAACCTTCCATCTGCTCCTTTGGAGCTCAAATAGAAGGCTGCAGTAAAGTCAACGAAGTTCATTTAATGCGCGTGGTTGGAGAAATGGTTTTCACATATGAAGAGCTAACGACGCTAATTACAAAACGAGGCTTTTGAATTCGAGACCACTCTGTGCCACGTCTATTGAATTCGAGACCACGTCCATTAATCGACGACGTCAATGATTATTCCCACCCTCACACCTGGACACTTCTTAATTGGTGAGGCTTCTACCTCAGTTCCGAAACCTGATCTGTCCTCAGAGCTTGTTACACGCTTACCACGGTAGCAACTGATTCGTCAATGATTGGATCATTTTTGGAAGAGATGGTCATTGGAATGTTTGCAACGTTATCAAGCGATTTCGAAATGGCACCATGCACCATTCAGGAAGGATCTATGGTGTTGCTGACAGATGAAAGGTTCCCAACGGGAAAATGGCCAAAGTTATCAAATTGCATAAAGGACCAGATGGATTGATCCGAATGGTAACTATTCGTACGGATACAACAACTTTGAAACATCCGATTGTTAAGCTCTGCATACTTCCTATTGACCCATATGAGAATTATTCATCAACACTGTTGCCGAAAGCGGACGGAAATGTTGGAGAAAAGGTGTTTGATTTGGGTTCTCGCGAAACTAATATTCTTAGTAATCGATCTTAACGACGGTTCTGTTTGAAGTTTGCGCGGACGTTTTCGAATTTGTTTATTAATTTTATAATATGTGGCTTGACGTGTTCATTTCCTCTCTCTCTCTCTCTCTCTCTCTCTCTCTCTCTCTCTCTCTCTATCGAGAGAGAGAGAGAGAGAAGTTTTCCTGAAATGTATTAGTGAACATATTCAGAGAAATTTCCTGAGCAGGAATGAAGCCATTATAAATAGCGACTCGATGTATACGGACGATTGAAGCAAGCGACTTTTGGCGTAATTGTTCCTAAATTACAACTGGCCGATTACTGGAGCGTCTTATGAGTTGCCTGATCGTGAAATACTAAATTGAGTCAGAGGATTTACACATTTATATTATTTAATAAGATACGTACGCTATCGAGCATGGAGTATTCGTCTTCGTGACGCGGCTTCTTGCGATACTCGTCATCAGCTACGATATGAAGTTACTTATCTTTAGTAGAGCAGCCCTGTAATGTGTCGCGGCATCTGTAATACGCTACCGTGAGTAGTATTTCTGCTCTAGAGGCGCAGCCTTCAGCTGCACTCGTGATACGCTACCAAGCGTGGAGGTTTGTCAAATTAACGCAGTATATATAGTCAATACATGAATACGGAGAACGAGAGAGGCACCTATTGAATCGTCCTGACCTTAACGGAATAATGCAAAAATCTAGTGGTGATATTCCAGTAGCTTTACCTCATAATTATACAATAGAATTACGGAAACGTTCTGAATATTTATGCTGAAAACTTATTACGTTGCTTTCATGTGTAACATTGTTTTTTAATAATAATTCATTACTTTCTGTTTTCAAACTTAATTTTCTATATAATTGTAATCGTTAAATAAACAGGATTATTTTCACTCTCCGCTTTTTATTTCCAGGTTGCAATAAAAACCAAAATAGAAACTATTCAAACTATTCATTATAACATACAGACAGTTTATAACAATTTGTTGCAAAATTTACTTCTGCAAAGTGCTTTTTACGTCTACAATAATTTTTCATGCTCCGATCCGATTTCCAATAGTTGCTTTTTCACTAACCTTACTGGTTTAGCTATGGCTTTAATGAATTAATATTCATTAAAAATTTGTGCATCGTGGCATAAAGTGTGCGTTGTTTTACGAATTAGAAAATCTAAGTTCAAATACAGCAAAAACAAATACTATTTGTTTAAAAATACATGACACAATCGTCACCTCTCGGTAGAAAAAGGCAGCCCATTGAGAGTATCAGCTTGCCAGTCAGTAACAGACGAGGATGGCGACCAAGTGCTAGGAGGTATATTCCGGCCACAAAGGGTATGAGGACTGGCCTTCAAGTTGGGGGTTATGCAGTGGGCTGACAACCTACTCACATAAAAATCAATTGTTGCGAAACTTGATGAATAGATGTTGGACTGGCAAAATGACAACGACCCAGGCAAAGAACAAAGGATAATGAGCTACATTTACGAATAGGCATATGGAATGTACAAACAATGCTGATACTGGGAAAAATGCAAGAAATTGCAAAGAAACTAATCTTTCACAAGATGGATATCAGAGCACTACAGGAGATAAGATGGAAAGGATAAGGTAAAATACGAAAGCGCGACTATTATAGTGAAGGCACCAGACAAGATATATACAAGATACTGGTTTTGTACTAAATAAGAAAGCTACACAACCCCCAATACAATTTGATCCTATAACCGACTGAATGTACAAAATTTACTTGCACGGAAGGTTTCCAAAAATAACAGTAATAAATATTCACGCCCCAACTGAAGAAATAGAAGAGGAAAAGCGTAGAACTGTTTTATGATATACTGCAACAAGAGTGTGTAGCCAGAGAATAGCCAGGCATGATATGCTGATGATTATAAGTGATATTAACGCCAAAATTCAACAAGAGGAACGGTACTAAATGGTCACAGGAAAACATAGTCTGTACATCAAATAACAAGTTTGAATGAAAAAAAAGTGTGTCAATTAACAGAAATGCAAAATATGGTAATCAGCAGCACCTACTTCCCATATAAAAGAGTACACAAAGGTACATGGAAGATCGGTGCACTTGTACACCATTAAAATAGACACAGTGCGACACGGAGATATTGGACACGATATTTTGCCCGTGGTTCAATTGGACACCATTCAATTAGACACCATTCAGTTACACACAGAAAGATGTGCACTGTTTTAAACGACATCGTTCAATTGCACACAGAAAGATGCGCATTGCTCAAATGTACTGGAAACTAACTCCTTTCCTCCAAGCCCGGAGAGCCTTACATAACCGCCCGCCTCCTGGGCAGTCAGGCCAAGGAGGCGGGGGTATGCGGTAACGCATTTTCATCCCGGAAAGAAGGGTTAATCCTCGCTTGACGGAGTAGGGTCCTCAAAGGACCACAACAATAAATGCCTATAAATTGGACAGCTTTTATGCGTTTAACGTCAACACTTGTTTACAAGGGTTTTTGGGATCGCTGATTACGAATCTGATGTCGAAAATGCAAAATTCATAATGGCGGATTCAAAATGGCGGACCTAAAGTATCCATATAAATGTAGAATTACAAAATGTAAAAATTTTACACAAAAATTTTTCTAAAAGTTTTTGGGGTCGTTAATTACGATGTCAAAATTCAAATTGATCTAAAATAACAGACGCTATCTATATTATATTTACATTTTGTGATAAGGGACTCAGTAGGCATGTCAAATGACTTATTTGTTCGTATCTTCTAACGCTGAGTTCTAGTATGTGGTAGTAAGAGGTAGAGCGACGTGCGAAATATAACACCGCGCTGGAAAAATATTGTCACAGCGAGCGCCGAGCGGCGTTATGTGATACTATTTTACATACCTACTGAGTCCCACTACAGATAGCACACAGATATTCGAAAAACAATCTATAAATATCCTTTAAGGATATTAAAAATATCCATAATATATCCTTTTTATTTCCATAAGATATGTAATGGACATCCATGGAACATCTATTTATGAAAATGGTGGACGTGGTCAAGTCCCTGACATGTCCAGTAGATATTCGATGGATGTCAAATGGACATAAATTAACAATACCGGACATATATTCAGATTTCATATGGACGTGAAATGTACATGATAAAACGGCCAATAAGGATATTATTTCACATGTTGTACAAATTTCATTCAACCAAATAAACAGAGTTATATACGAAAATATTGTTTCAGAATAAGATATTTTTGCACATCTTATTCTCAAGTTTCAACTCTAATGTCGTTGGGACAGTTACAGTTTCAAAAATTAATTCATTTGAATGAGAAATATACTTTAGGATTACTTATATATATTTCCAAGTGAATTTTACTTACGAGAAAGTTTATGGTCTTATGCGACGCCTAGCGGCGTCGGTGAAACTTACGCGAGCATGTTTGCGTGTAATAAACTGGATAACATCTGGATATGTAAACATGTCCATTTTAAAATATCTCAAGTCCAAAATGTGTCCAAAAATGTATATCTTAAGGATGTCTTATGAAGTCCATGGACATTTTGACATGAAATGGACATAAAACGGATATCCATAGGATATCGTATGCTGTTTGGGACCCATCGCTTTTTACGTGCTGATTCGCTTAGACATTTTAATTAATTACTGGATAATTATTAGGAATTTTGCAAAATGATATATGACTTTTCTTCTCGGTTTGATTCAATCTACCTCCAGTTTTTGTCTTGGCAACCTTAAATCAAACACCCTGTATATCCAAAATAGAATATCTTTACTAGAAGCCGCCATATTGGATCCGCTATTTTGAAATTTGAAACTCTGACTTCAGATTTGTAATCATCGACCGAAAAAATATGAGTGTACCAAGATTTGTGCGAATACGTTAAAAATTGGAAGAAATATTTATGGTACATATATATGCGTCATTACCAGTGAGCCGATTAACGGTGTTAAATTTGGTGGAGTTTGCGCTTTTTTTTGTTAATAAAATAAATTAATTCACTGGGTCATAATAGTAATGTTTATGAGATTTTCTTCTTCTTCTTTAATGTGGCTCCTGGTCCGTGGATCGTTGAGACCAATATGGCCAACTGTCTATGAGATATAAAATGTTAAAATTGGTATATAGGCTTACTTATGATGTTGTAGTTTTTCCAAAAACGTCAACTTCATAGGTAAGCTACGTAAAAACAGAAAAAAAAACAAAAAAATTGTAACCGATAATTTTATTTGCAATAAATGCAATAAAAAGAAAATGCTAAAAATGGTTTTTTTTGCTGTAAAAAAATTTTGGGCATGAAGTTTTTAACCAATTTCAATCATTTTTTAATTATCTAAATTCTGTCTTTTGTTACTACTAAAAAAAAAATAGGGAACACTTTTTAAATGCTAAAAAAGTGAGTTATATTCAAACTGCTGTAACTCAGCGACAAATTATTGTAGGCACAAAATAAAAAAAGCATTTTAAAGCTTGAATCTTCTTCTTTCAAATTCTTTCTGCGGATTCTAATTATCTCCTTCCTTTACAAAACGACAGAATGATGAAGCTTGGTCCGTCAAAATAAACATTTTTAACACGATTTTGCTACGCTGATCTAATCTAAATTGTTGAAAACTAAGAGAATTGATCTACTTTACCATAGTATATAATAAAGACCGTCTCAAGAAATTAAACATGCATTTTTCAAGCTTAAAGTTTTAATTTTAACACAATATCGATAGTTTTTAGTTTTTAGCAATATAGGCAATTTCAAGAACAATGGACACAAGGAATAAAAATGTTTTAGCTGATAAACGTTATTGTTTTTTATTCTGGTATACTTGAACTACAAAACTCTGCTTTAGTGATTTGATTGGATCTTTTTTCACAACAATATATTGAATTAAAGAAAAAACGTAAAATATATGATTTTTTACATGATTTTGAACTTAATTTTTTTGTCAGAAAAAGTAAGGCTAAGAAGAAAACAACAGCGTTTGAAAGAGCTGACTTTCGGCTTTTTAATGCTTTTTCGCGGAGTACTGTATGTCGATTTGTTTACGAGTAATAAGTGATCAAAGTCAAAATGACCATTTCGTTTTAAAATCTCAATAACTTGTTCAAAAAAAAAAATCGCACAGCGATCAGCAACCATTCAAATTAAAGGAGAGAGATCCTGCTATAAGACGCAGATAATAGAAATTCTCTACGATTTTCTTCACGCCAGATATAACGCAGCAAACGTGTTAAAAATTTTTTATTTTGACGGACCAAACTTCATTATTCTCCGTTTTATAAAGGAAAGAGATAATTAAAATCTACAAAAAGAATTTGAAAAAAGAAGTTTCAAACTTCAAAATGCTTTTTGGATTTTATCTTTACGATGATTCTTTGCCGAGTTACAGCGGTTTGAAAATAGCCTAAATTCTTAGTATGCAAGAAGTGTTCCCTATATTTTCTTGAGTAGTGTATCTAATGAAAGAAGCTTAAATATTAATATAATGCCCTAACCTAGCAAAATTCCGTTAGAAACGTGTTTTGAAGTACAAAAACTTTCTATTTTTTTTGAAAATTCTCCATCTTTTAAAAAAAAATTTTTGTTTGTTGCACAGTGTTATCATTTATTTTTTCACATATTAAATTGTTTTATAAACAATATATTACATATAAAAATATGTATATAAAAATAAATTTACACTTACAATATACTATCATTGATGCATTTGCTGTTCGTTCATCTGCAAAGGTAGATATAACGCATGTATATTCGCCGGTAAGATCGACACCTGGCTTATTCAACTTTATGGCTCGGTATTCGGTGTATGGGTCATCGCTGGCTTTGTACGTTAGGTCAACATATTTTGCCGCAGGTTCGTCTGCCAGAGGATATCTGCCATAAATCCATTGGTAAACCACTTGGTTGGTGTTAAAAAACCATTTAACGACGAGACCTTTGCTCGATGTGTTCTCAAGATCGTAATCGCAATCAAGGATTATGTAATCGGTATCGTTAACTTTTACAGTAGCTGGTATGTTGATGCTTTTGATAATTAATTGCCAAGATTCTGCAAACACACAAAAATATAATTTACCATTAATAACCAGTAGTTTTTGTATAGTATATGTTTTTATCATGTATTTGTGTCTTTTTCATTTTATAAATATAAAGTATTTTATTTTGATAAAGTAATGTTAGGAGAATATAAGATTTATACCTTAATATACGCAGATGGTCTTGTATGGCAGAGAAAGGAAAAAGTATAGGGTGAATGATTGCATGATGTTGATATTGAAAAGAAAGGGACTAAATTTTTAATGTAGAAAATTTAAAAAATTATAAGACTCAGAAAGGAGAAAGAATAAGGAAAATGAATTGGAGATGGGAGTGAAAGAGTAAAAAATGAGGATAGAAGTAAAAGTTTTTAAAAATTCAAGGTATTGGTTTGAAAAAAATGAGAGCTAGAAAAATGTGAAGGACAAAATAAAGAAAGCAACAGCGATAATAAAACGAGTGACATACGAAATGACTACGTTGCAATTGGTCACAATGCTATTGTTCATGTGTTACAAATGACCACATTGCGGTTGGCCACACGTTGCGATTATACACGCGTTGCAATTGCACACGCGTGGCCAATCGTAACATGGTCACGCAATTGTAAACGAACACGTAGCAGTTAACTTCACTTTGCAATTGCCAAAGTTATAAACCCATATGGAACCATACAGCAATAGATCTAGTCTTAGCTTTTAAAGCAGGGGAGATATGGGAATGACTTAGCTTCGCGTGGAAAGTAAAAAACCTATGTATAGCAATAGTATAGCATCCTATGTATAGCATCTAGTTTTGTTTTTAAAGTAGGGCAAGGGGAGGCGTGTACAGTATACAAATAATGTATACGGTGTTAGAAACTTACGTTTTATGCAATGCCTGTGCAATTGCGTGGCCAATCGCAATGTGATCATTCGTACCACGTGAGAAATAGCAACGTGATCAATTGCAACGTAGCCAATTGCGACGTGGACAATTGCAACATGATCATTTGTAACATGGTCAATCGAGACTGTGGTCATTTGCAACATAACAAATTGGACGTTTCTCAATAGAACAGATACAAAGATAAGAGAAGATTTGGAAAAGATTGAAGGAAACGTATATATGATTATTTGATGAGTTAGTTTAATTGAGAATAAGTAAGAATATGAAGTGAAAGACATAGAAAAAATGTTATAGAATAGATATTTGAGATAAGGATGAAGTTGAGGATGTCAGAATATTTGATGTAGGATGAATTGAGGAAAAAAGCAAGATTTAGAACATAGGAATTGAGAAAAAAGAGAAGAATGACTCGATTATCATATTATTATGCAAAATACTAAGGAAAGTGCTAAATACTAAGGAAAGAATAATTACAAAAGAGAATTGCAATATTAAAAAAATACGAATAAGAATAATAGAAGTTAGTCAGTTCTGAGTTAAGATTTTAATAATACTGAGAAATGACTACTAATTGTAAGTAAAAATATCGCTTAAGCAGGAAATTGAATTGAAAAACGAGAGACCTCAATATCTCGGACCAGTCACTAAGAATTATCACATCTAGAACATTATGCGCAAGTATTACTGTAAATAAGAAAAACAAATGTCATGACATTTAATTGAATTTGTTTAAATAAAAATGTTTTATAAAAAACGACGATCCGCGCGAAGAGTTTCTTGGCCTAGACCTAGGCCTCTGATGGAGAATTCTTTATGCTACAGCGATATAACAAAAGGAAACAAAGAAATGTGGAGAAAAAATTAAAAAAAGTCATAAGTGGAGAAATATTATCAAATTAGAACGAACAAAGAAAACATTATTTTAAAGAGAGGCGATAGGAAGTAAAAACAGGAAGAAATAAAGGAGAATTCGAGGCTAGATGTAGCCGGAAAGGCTACAATAAACAGAAAGGCTACAATAAAACCAGAAAGAGCGGACAAAAAAATTAAAAGAAAGAAAGAAATAAGAATTACAATAAATGATATAAGTTGATAAAAGAGAAAATTTTGTTTAGTACTAATAACGATGACCTCAAATACCAATAAAGATCATTTTTTGCGCATCAAAGTTGAGAAATCGAAAATTTTCTATGCATGCATGCACAGATGTACGGTTCACGCATCATATTTATGGGGACTAAGTATTGATTAAATGTTCATATTTCATTAATTTTCAGTAAACGGTTCAAGCTTATAACGATTCGACCATCGTTGCGATTAGAATCCGGACCGACCGCTATCGGAAATCGAACATTGCCGAACTTCGCGACGATTAAATCCCGTAATTCCGCTCTGTACCGTACGCATTACCAAACGCTCGCGATTGTCGGCGATAATCCTCCACCGCGCACAGAATTCCTCAAACTACCCTGAAGAGTAAAAAAAGTAAGATAAAAAGACAGATTTTCTAACGAAACAGCACTCATTCGGAGTCAGCCCTCGTCGCAAGTCTCAGCCTCGGCATCTTCTCTCGCAGAGAGTCGGAAAACCAAGGTGTAGAGAGTTCTCTGTCTCCGTCGAGCATTCTCAATCCGACTATCCTATCCGATTTCTGCGCTGTCCATGGCCTGACGCGAAAAGGGGATAGAGCGTTTTTTGTCTCCGCTAAGCGTTTTCGACAGTCTCCGCCATGGTCCGGTCGATATTCGCACCGGTTACGATACAAAGAGATTTCGGGGATAGAGTGTACTCTGTCTCCGCCGAACGTTCTCGACAATCTCCACCATTACCGAACAGTCATATTTCCGAAAAACGATCCTTTCTGACTCGAAACTCCGATCGTATCGTACCGCAACCGATACAAACGATACATGAACCGTTTTCGCGTCTCGAGACTTCCCGCCGCGACTTCATTGATCCGACCGACTGAACATTTGAAACCGGCCAATCCCGCGCGCCGTTTGCGTGTACCGCGTTTTTCGCCGCGATTCAACCGACATTTTGTCGAAACCGTATTATTTTTCTTTTTGAACATAATTATTAATTTGTAGGTAATTTCTATTTTTATTTTATTATTTCTTTCTTGAAATAAAATTTAGTTATCAAATAATTATGTTATCAAATATCAAGTCTTGTATCTTTTGATCTAGTTACATTGCGAACTCTGATTTCGGCGAGCTCCATCGTCGTGATACAAAGACAGGTCGTTTTAAGCTATTGCATTTTGATTGTTCTTATGCCAAAGATATTTCGATAAAATTATATCGTATTAACTTTCTGGTGTAACCATTCATCTTTTTTATATATTTATATATATAATCTATAAATCTAGATTATTTGTATCTATATCTTTTTTTTTCATTTTTTCTACTTATACCCTATCATCAAATTATTCATAAAATATTTCCAAAAGATTTCATAAAAATACGTAGAATGTTCTCTGAACACTCATTTAATATTCAGAAAATGTTTTTGTAATATTTATAGAATATTATTAAAATATTATATAAAGTAATTAAAATATTCACAGAATATTCTATAAAATATTTATAGGATGTTCTCAGAACGTGATATTTTTTCTACTTCTAATGTTCTATTGAAGATTCATAGGAACTCCGAAGTATCATGTAAGAATATTCTAGGAATATTCAAACATTCTTTAATGTTATTTTATGAATCTCCATAGAGCATACTTGTGCTGTCTGTGTTTACACTCCTTCCTCTCTTCCTTCTCCCAGTACCAGTTCTTCCTCATCTTATTGCCTAATTTTATTGTGAATCTATTTTGTAGCTGCTCTCCGCCAATCCTCTTTTTAATATTCTGGCAATCCCTTCTTCTTTTTTGTTTATCTTTCTCCTTCTATTGTCTTCCACATTGAAAAGAAAAAGATAAACATGAAAAGATAAATATGAATGCGATCAACTTCATATGGTTAGGCATTATTAACGTTCTGTGTACTATTATAAAAAAATAGAATCTTATATAGCCTTAATACAATATATAGTTTTTACTAGAAAATTATATCTGAATACAATATATAGTTTTTACTTAGAAAATTATATCTGAATTATATTTAAAAGTCACTGATTAATCATTTTGAAGAAAAAATAAAAGTCACTAATCACTCATAAAATTTGAACAAAAGTAACATATAAGGGAAGTGAAAATACTTCAATAGAATATATGCAGAAATTTTAGATATTAGATTTAAGAAAAAAAAACGTGAATATATCAGTGCTATCATCATCATCATCATCATCATCATCATCATCATCATCATCATCATCATCACAGTGACGCAGTCCTGGGTGAGCCTTGTCTTCCCTCCCACTTCCATCCAGTTTTATCTAGGGTTTTACGTCTTCAGTTGGTTACTCTCTTATTTTTAGGTCTTTCAGTATATCATCCTTTTTAGGTCTTGCTCTTCCTCGTTTTTACTGGAATGTTGCTCCTAGTATCACCTTAGGGCTTCTTCAATCGTTTATTCTAAGAACGTGTCCCAGCCATTCTAGCTTTGGGATTATATAAATCTTATTATATTTTCTTTTTCAATTAGTTGCTATATCTCATCGTTATTTCTGTCTAAATATGCCATCTGGTTTCCTGACAGGTCCATATATTTTTCTTAATATTTCCCTTTTTAGGATCATCAGCGCCGTCTTACCTAGTTAGTCATTTGTCAGCATTTTACACCTTATGTAGCTACTGATCATATCAGCACTTTGTAAAGCGTTAGTTTCATTCTCTTCTTTTCAGCAACTTTGATGCAAACAATTTACTATACGTGTTGTAGCATTTGTTCACCGCTTGTATCCTTTCTCTTATCTCTTTGCTGGCGTTGGTATTGTTTTCTATAAGCGTTCCAAGATACTTAAAGTTATTAGTTTTTTTTAAATGGTAAACCTCTATGTCTATGTCTTTGTGGATCGTTTATTCCTTTTCTCGAGATTTTTATGTATTTTGGCTTCTTTTCATTTATTTTCAGGCTATATTCCCTATATTCCTATATTCCCAGATAGCACAAATTTTCCAAAGATATTTCCAGAACGTTCTGAGAACGTCTCTATGTTCTAGGAATGTCCATAAGACATGTTTTGGAGATCTTGTACTATCTGAGTTCTTGATTCTTTCTTTCATTCTTAAAAATAGCTCTTTTAATTTTGTTATGTTCCTTGAGATTATCGCTACATCTGTATGTGCCAGTATTTGTATAGATTTGTGTATGTACTTCCACTGTATAGGTCTTCTATTGCCTTATGAAGAGCTAGCTTGAAGAGTAGAATTGATATGGCGTCTCCTTGTTTTAGTCCTATATTTATCTCAAATAGTTTCAATATTTTATTCTGTATGGTTATTTTACCTTTGAAGTTTAGATACGTCATTCTAATTAATCTGATTAATTTTGTTGGGATTTTCATTCTCGACATTGCTGCTTTTAATTTGGCTCTGTCAATACAATCAAATGCTTACTTGAAATCAATAAATAGACAATTTATGTCTTGTTGATAAACACAGAGAGAGATAACGCCTTACTATCGACGAGTATTAAGATTAGAAAGGAACATTTGCAAAACGAATGCGTTTGATAGTACACCTCTTTAATGTCTTTTATTACGTTACAAAAGATATGTGTGTCGAGAGAGAGTTTTTTGAATCTGAGAAGAACCAAGAATATATAAAAGTTAGATAGACAAAAGTCTAAAGAAATTTCTAATGTGCTTACAGTGCCACGCGTAACACTGCTGCCATCTATCAAGCAGTCATTACTCTATCCAACATGTCTATATTCTTTTCATAATACTTCTTTACATAACACTTCAGTGTTTGTCATAATACGAAACATTGGTCGATAGTAGAGCGATTTCTTCTAAATCCACACTGGTATTCGCTCAGTAGCTTTTCTGCAAAGCTTTCTGTTCTTATATGTATTATTTTTGTCAGTATTTTATATACCATGTTCAGAAGGAAGAATTATACATTTGTAATTATTGCAATCTTGCTTATTTCCTTTTTTATGTATTGGACATATTACTCCAATGTTCCATTCATTTGTTTGTCTTCCCATACTCTATTTATTATTATAATACCATGTATTCTTTTCCATATTCCTATGCCTCCATATTTTATCAATTTTGCCGCGATGTTATTTTCGCCAGGGGCTTTTCCATTTTTTTGTTTCTTTATTACTTTAGTTACTTCCAAGTTTGACGGTTTCTCAATTTCCCTTTATTTCTTCGGTTTGCGTTATTGTTTTCGTCAATCATTACAGTAAATATTTGAAAATATAGTGTAAATAATTTTCATAAATATTACAAGAATTTTTAATTTATATTACACATGTTTATAAAGTAGTAACTAATAACTAATAAAGAGCATTAAAAATATTAAGTAAATATTTATTAAAAATGTATAAATAATACTTTTAGAACATATTTTAAAAATAATTTAATCTTTATTTATTAACTAACAGAATATTTGAACAAAAAATATTTTACTTTCCTTTAATTTTGTGGTAGTACACAGTTCTTTTATAGTAGTTTTTTTATACATTATATTAATCTTCTCATATATTTTTACATATTATACATTATTACATATTATTATATATATTATTAATCATACTATCTTTATATACTATTTTATTTTTTATTGTACATTATAACTAACATTTGTTGGAAGGTTTCCGAGTTTTCGTTTGTTTTGTTTCCTTATCTTTCTAATTTATTCTATTTCTATTGCGATACACACTTGAGTTAGTTACTTTAGTTTTCTGAACGCCTATTGGGCACAATGTCACGGGTTGTCACGGATTTTTATTTCTCTTGTTATTTCTACATATATGTACTTGTATGCTTTTTATCTCTTTTCTTCTGAGTTGTTTATCCGATTTTTGTATAACTCGTTTACTTGGAGTAAAAGCTGTCCAATAGCTCGGTCTGAAATTTCTTCATTCAACTCCACTTCCACTATGCCCAGTTATCTGTAACAATATTATTATATACTTTTTATATCCTTATATTCTCTTCTTTATTTATTTACTTTTATGTTATAATAATTATACTTTATAATTTAATTTTCTGAATCGAACTTTTCTACTAAATTAGAAGACGTCTGGCGTTTCCTAAAAAATAAAATTATTATAATTGTATTGTGTTTTTTTCTTCTTCCTTTACTGTTACTCATTGTTGTTGTACATACACCTGCCATAAACTGAAAAAAAGAAAATTACTTTTGAAAATCAAGAAAAAGATAGTCAATTAAGTTTAAACTTAAATTTATATATAGACTTATTAAGACCACTTTAATTTTAAAAAACTAAGTAAAAAGACTCCGATAATTTAATCAGACGTTTCATATTCAATAGAAAAATTTATTATATGTAAAAGACAACCATGTAAAATTAGTCTGGCAGGCATTAATATATTAATGTTTTTTATAATTATTAAACATAAATAAAAATATAATAATATATAATTTTTTTCATAATTTTCACTAATCAATTACTAATCAATAATAATATAGAACACTAATCACATTTTCTCATTTGCTTTGTTAATTCAAGCCTTGAGGTACTTACCTTTTTTGAAGAAATCCGATACATAGATTCACATTGCTGACAAGATTCAAATATTGGCAATAATATCGCAGTTGTAATACAACAGATGTAGAATTCAAACTTTATAATAATGCGGACGGGCAATTATGAATGGCCTGCGACAATAGGTAACGAATACAAGCCCTGCCAAAAATCTGAATGAAGACAACTGCCTCGTTCTCTTGCTGTAATAACTGTAAGGGGGATTCTACAATAAGTTGCAAATGCCTTGTCGCCGGCAAACGCCATGATACGGCGATGTGATTCGTCAATTATGTCGTTTTACGACTAGCAGCAAGGCATTATTCTAGAACCCCCCTAAAGATCATTCTACAATAAGTTACAAATGCCTTGTTACCAGTCACGAGCGACATGATTAACGAATCACATCGCCGTATCATGGCGTTTACAACTGGCGACAAAGCCTTCGCAACTTATTGTAGAATGCCCTTAACTCTTCAAAAGATCGTCTTTTCAATTTCACACTCCCGAGCTCTTATTATCATCTTACGTGTATGTACACTCATGGACAGAATAGTTGCAACATTTTTTAAAAATAAGTTTAAGAACGCGCATTTAAATTTAGAATGAGAACTAACTTCACTCATGCGCGATGAATAGTATAATATCATCAAACTGCACATATATGTAATACAATGTGTAATGCAAATTCCCAGACAGTATAGAATGTTCGGAAATAATATCCTTACATGGTTCTAAGAATGTTCTGAATGTTACTGGAATATTATTTCTTAAGTTCTCAGAATATTCTGATAACATTTCAATGAATGTTCTTATAACATTATTTCGTTTGTAACTAGAACATTTGTGTATCAAAATATTCCTATAATATAATAATCCTACGAATTTTTCTTTGTTCAGGTTAATTGGTCAACACATGTTAGCATTACTCGTGTATTTCTTCCTCTTCTTCTTTTTGTTCTGAATTTTTTTTCTCTTCTGAAATAAAATACATACTACGAGTTTGTGCATATTTCTCTAGCGTGATGGATGTCTGTATGCAAGAGATTTAAGATTTGTGTCCATGGTATGTTAGAAATCGGTCCGAGATCTCAATCCAAAATCGAAATATGTAGACAATCAACTTTCAACTTTTACAGAAAAGTGATAATTTTATTGGTTATATATTTCGCGAACCGATTTCTAGCATCGTGAAGACATGACTTTAATGTTGATAAAGTGTCACAATTGCATTTCTGCGGAAGCCCTGGCAACAACCGCGAATGATTAATCTTATTTATGCTTAAGATTATAGCGTGATTGTTAAATGTAATAATTTTTGGACTGATTTTTGAAAAATTCTAATAATATTCCTCCTAGTTAGAAAACGAGTGAATTTGTACATATTTTAAAGAAATTAAGACTTCGATATTTAAATATTTCCCAAATAATAAATATGGATTTTAAAGTATTAGATAAATATAATATTAAAATATTATATTTACTATTATATTTATTTAACCATTGCGTCACACCTCCGAACAATTTCATAACGGTCACATGGGCTCCATTGGTCCCCTACGTAGAAAACCAGTCGCCATTTGCCAGATATTCGAAGTTTTGTCTCAAAAATTTAATTAGACATATCTGAAAGTCTTCTATTTATGATCTAACAATCTTTTTTTTAAAGTAATATTTTAACATAATAAAAAAATAAGCAAAAAGATTTCTGAAGAAATGGACTTTTTTTGTAAAAATATTCATAAAATTTGTTATTTTCGATATTTTAAACAAACATGTTAACGTTGTATTCTCAAGATGAGTATGCTTTCAAATAAAAATTAGTTTCATAATGGGTTTCGAGAAAAATGTATTTATTTTGAAGTTTGAAATGATAAATTATGACAAAACATGTAAACTCAAAGAGTGATTTTTCGGAAGCAAAATAGGGTGAATAAATTTGTTTCTTCTTTTAAATCTAGATTTTTATTAAAAATATACATATGAAAAAAACACAAATTAATTATTTCTGTAGAAAAAAACGATTATTCTGCACAACCGCAATCGATGCATAAATAAATATATACCTAAAATTTATTATCCAGCGTCAGAAAAAAATTCTTTGAGCACATATACGAATACTTAGATCTTCGGAAACATTTTTATAATAAAATTTGAATTAAAAAAATCACTTTTTTTCGATCAAATGACATTAAGGTCACACGGAGTCCGTTAGGTCCTACGAAAAAAAACGTCTGTGCAAATTGATGGCTGCAGGCTGTCTGATGCTTACAAGGGGACACTACGACGTGATATGACCAATCGATTTCAATGAAACTCATTGTATTGATAGGTATTCATGTCAAACATTGTAGGGTAAAAGGATAGGACGCACTTCTCAAGAATTTGCGAGAAAATCGAGATTGAAAAATTTTAACTCATATATAGGCTAGTGCAATAGATCATTTTATCGAAGCGTCCGTAGCGCTGCGGCAGCGCGCCAGACTCGTAATTTTGAGGTTAAGGGGATCCTAAAGTGACGCCCGAACTTGATTGAGGTCGGTAATGTAGAGCGGAATTCTAAGCTATAATATTATAAGTTATCAAATTGGCTTTACAGAATACAAAATCCTTTTACAGGATTGAAGTACTTTAGAATCTACTGTTAAGTTCTATCTTTCTACCGATTTTGCATGCAAACAAACAAAATTTTCACATATGAAATTTTCAGGCCAACGATACTTTTTTATTAAAAAATATAGGCTCATTCCAAAAACACAATATTATTCTGTAATGTTCACTCGAGTGCGGAACTAACTTGTTTTACGTGAATGATTTCATGAGAAACGAAAAAAATTGTTAAATTATTGGCTTCTAGCGTTGGTTAGGTTAGGACTCGAGTTATGCTCATAACATTTGCTTAATATAAAAGTTTTATACCTTGTACATATAAAATAAGTCAGTTCTGCACTCGAGTGAACATTAAAGAATAATATTGTGTTTTTAGAATGAGCCTATATTCTTTAATAAAAAAGTATCGTTAGCCTGAAAAGGATTTTTATTTCTATAAAGATAAAAAAAGTATCGTCTTCGCAAAAATTATTATATTTTTATCGGTAAAACAGGATATTTTAGGATTTCCTTAAATGGGAATCCATTTTTTAAATTTCACTATAATTTATTGTTTTACACTTAATTTTTGTGTTATATTTTATTTAACGTTTGTTTCATATTTTATAATGATTTCACTATTTAAATAAATGTCTTAGTTTTCTCTTATTTATCTCTTTGTACTGAAAAGAAAACATACTTTAATACAAATCTATTTCTAATTCATAAAATTTAAATATGGATTAGGTCAACTTTTTAATAACTCTTTATTGGTAACAAAGGTCGGAACCCCTTCCTCGCTCAAGTATTTATTTATATACAATATATAAATATGCAAATAATATACTCACTCTAATTGTAAGTTCAATTTATAATGTTAAACATATGTTTATATATGATTTATTCATTATGATTTATGTATTAATAATTTTTTAAAAAACAATGAACGACGAAAATATTTTTGATTGTTATAAAATGTTATGATATTGACGTTTATGAAGGTAGCCTCCCATTTTTCGATTTTGATTATTTAGTTGTCTCAGGTCGTTCTACGTTTGTTCTATATTGTTCCGAAGTTATAAGTCAAAAAAGAGAAAAATAGGGCGGAAAGTGAAAAAAACGGTTTTTTTAGTGGCACTTCATTTTCCGAAAAATCCAACTTTCTTTATTGTTCTGAATTGTTCTAGTTGTTCTAAACATTGTTACAAAGAATTGATTTTCCAAAAGAAGTATTTCAGAAAATATAGCAGAAAACAATATGGCGAGGTCAAGTAGTATTTACATCTTTACAGCTATAGCAATTATTTTTTTACAAAATTATATATTCTAACTGAAAACACGTACAACAACCCAGAACAACTCTCATTTTTGCAGGAACAAATTTACAAAGAACACTTTACTCTTGAAGGTAGACATTACATGTTGCCCTTTTTGACTGATAACGTAGTGTCAACGCTATTAAAATATGGAACAATGGCAACTAGACGTAGAGTAACTCGGGGTTATGTGTGTGTGTGTGTGTGCGTGTGCGTGTGCGTGTGCGTGTGCGTGTGCGTGTGCGTGGGCGTGGGCGTGTGCGTGTGCGTGTGCGTGTGCGTGTGCGTGTGCGTGTGCGTGTGCGTGTGCGTGTGCGTGTGTGTGTGTGTGTGTGTGTGTGTGTGTGTACGTACGTGTGTATGTGTTTGTGTATATGTATGTCTGTCTGTATGCACAGGATGCGCGCACGCATAAAGACAGACACCCTCAAAGTCATTCAATGTTTTCATGCAATACATCTAAATTCGGTGCTTTTCAAGGCCACATGATGTGCAAAATCTGATCGAGCAACTTCCCTGCGGTGCACATCGGGTAACGCTGATGCCGACGGTAATCATTTTCCTGTACGCGGATTTCCGAATCGCGAGCCTGCAGTTTTTTTTATCAAAGATATCTCATATATCCGAAAAAGTTTTATTCTTTGTTTTTTGTTAGAGGAAAATTGATTAATTTACAATAAAATTGCCTTATCAATATTTAAAGTGCAATATCTCGACGCCAAAATGACGAAATAAAAACATCAAAATGGGTTTTAAAGAGTAATGGGTTAACTTTAAAAAAACCCAAGTCGCGCCATTTGGATTCCATGTTCCACCTGTTCCACGTTCTCTTGTCTACATGAAATTTTTTGACATTTTTATGACATGAGAAAATGAAAAAAAATTTAGTAAGTCAGTATTTTTTTAGACTAAAAATTTATTGTTTAAGTTGAATTTATTTGCTTTTTTTTGTTACTTTGTTTATACGATGATTGGTTGCCAAGATATGAGCCTTCGAATTTGAAAATGACATTTTTTCGAAAAACGTCAATGATTTGGTAAAAAAAATCGTAGATGGTCGTACAAAAAACGAAATCAAAGCTTAAGAATTAAGCTTTTGAGACCAATTTGTTTCATTTACGAAAAAATGTATCTTCGCCCATGCAGTTAAACAAACACGAAGAAAAAATTTTGAAATTTCAAAATTTTTCTTTTCATTCAAAATTTTTTTGAAATTAAAAAAAATTGAAATTGTGACATAACCGTCGAAAAGTAGACATTTTGCCCTTCAATTTGTTGTTTCAATTTGTCAATGGTTTTTTTTCTATGACCATTATTCGCAAAGTTATGGCAGTTTGAACTTTACACTTTACTTTCGGAAAAATTAGGTGTTCCCTTAATTTTGTTCCGGAGTATATATATATATATATATATATATATATATATATATATATATATATATTATTTACCCCCCATAATACTATGGCCATCTTATACTTAAAAGTCAGATAAGATGGCCAATGTTTAGGTTGCAAATTATAATAATATAAAATTTCTGTGAATTAATTTTTTTTATATCTCAATAGTATTATGTACCTTAAGCTTCAGTGAAGCCATATGCTAAATGGTATTAAAAAATATTAAAAATAAAAATACGTTTTTTACATTTTAAAAAACTATGAGTTTACTCTATAAAAAATTGCATATTTTTTAATTAATTTGTAAATAAAATGTTAATGTAGTAGTAGTAGTAGTAGTAGTATGGTTTATTGTTTCCCTTTCGGGGTACAAAGGGATTCTCGATCCCTTTACAATTTTTACATAACTCTCCTTTCCTCACTCGCACCTCCTCGCTCCTCTCTTTCTCTTCCTTCTCTCTCCGCCCCTTAACTCCTCACTACCTCACCCTTCCCCCACGCTTGTCCTCTACTCTCTGTTCTACTCGTCCTTCCCTCTCTCTCCCTCTCATACTTCCTTTCTCCACTCTCTCTCACTCCACCTAACTCTGTCTTACCAACTACCTCCAATTTACATTCTCCTCTCTCTACCTCTCATCGCATTACATTCCATCTTATCACGCTCTTTTACAATCTCATCTCCTCCTCTCTTCTTTTTATCTTACATCCATGTTTCTCCTATCTCTTACCACATCTCTCTCTTTCCCATTCCTCTCCTCTCACTCCTCCTCACACTATCGTACCCAAACTACACACACTCAACCCACCTTCCATCTCTCGCTTCCATTCATCCTTTTCCCCTCCCCCTCTCATCCATACTCATCACTCACTCTCCCACTCTTACTTTACAGTTTACATTTTCTTTCCAATATCCATTCTCATCCCACTCTCACACTCTTCCATTTACATTTTGTATTTTCTTTACAATATCTACCCTCATCACCCACTCTCACACTCTTCCATTTACATTTTACATTTTCTTTACAATATCCTCTTCTTCCTCCCTTTTCTTCGCCTCCTTCTCTTCCCTCTCCTCCCTCTCTCCCCGGGCCCCCTCCTCCTTCCTCTTCTTTTCCTTTCCAGCTCCTTCCCTCGTCATCCTCCACCAGTCTACCATTTCTTCCCCCACCTTCCCCCACCTTCTCCTCCTCATTTTCTCTGCTCTTCCTGCCATCTCGCCTCTCCTCTTCCTTGCCACGGCTTTCTCTCTTCCTCCTCCTCTCTCTCTCAATCTTTACCTCACCCTGCCTTCCTTGTCTCCACCATCTTCACTCCACTCTTTCCGCTCTCCTTGTATCCTCCACGTCCTCCTCTTCTCTCTCCATCCACTCCTCCGGGCTTCTTCCCCCTTCATCCTGTCCTTCCTTCTCTATCCTCTCCTTTTTTCTCTCATCTCCTTCCTTGTCTCCTTCCACCATCCCACTGACTCTCTCCTCCTTGCTCCTCCTTTCCACGTTCATCTCCCTCCTCTCCTCCTTTTCTTCCTTTTCTTTACCTTCCTCTCCCTCTCCTTCGCCTTCCTTTCTCTCACTTTCCGCAGCCACCTTCTCCCTGATCCACCTCCACATCTCCTCCACACATCTTCTCATCTCTCCCATCTCTCTCCTGCATTCCTTCCTCCTTTATCTCCCTCATCTCTCTCTCCCTCCTCTTCCACTCGTTCTTATTCACCGCCACCTTCTTCCTTCCTGCCACTCGCTCTCTCTCTCTCTCCGTACTCTCACCGTGCCTCTTTTGCACTATGTGCACCTCTAACCTTCTCCTGTCAATTCCTTTCTAATCGGTCGATTTATCGGTCGATTTCTAATCGACCCGTCGATCTTATCTTCCTGCCGTAACCTTCTTCCTCTGCCTTCGCGCCATCTGTGCCGACTGCCTCCTCCTGACTCCGCACGGTCTGTTTTACCGATACTCCCATCTCTTCCAATCTGCCGTGTCATCCCACAGACCTTTTCTCACCTCTTTCCCTGCTCCGACTTTGGCTCTCCCTTGCGTCTCCTCTCTTTGCTCCTCCACCTTCCTTCCAATTGCTCACCTTCCTCTCCTTCTCCTTTACCCTCTCATCTCACTCACTTCTCTCACAACCACCTTACACCCTCTCTCTACTCCTCTTTAACCGGACTCCTCTCACAACCCAACCACACTCTCCGCCATTTTTTCCAGGAGTCCAAATAAAATGTTAATAAATTTGCAAATTTTATCAAATTTAACAAAATTTAATTACGAATCATAATTAAAATGTCTAATATACGATATTTATGGAATTAATAATTTATTATTTATATATGGAGATATTGTAATTAATAAAGATCTAGATAACATATATGTGTGTATAAGTAATTTTCAAAAAAAGGTACAAAAAATGCGCCAAGTATACGCTCCCAAAAAACGCCTAAAAAAATCCTTCAAAAAAATGTGATATCAAGAAAGTGCGGGAGGGTCCCGATAGCGCACGGTGCGATAGCACACATCCCGGTAGCACACATAAAATTTAACTCATTTCCCAATAGCTCACATCCCGATAGCACACGTCCCGATATCGCACAAGATAGAAAACACATTTTCCCGATAGCGCACAAAGAAAGAAACATGTTATCCCGATAGCACACATTCCCGAATACCCTTTATCCCGATAGCGCGATAGCGCACGTCCCGATAGCGCACGTCCCGATAGCGCACGTCCCGATAGGGACTGAGCCAGGCGACCCCCGTTAACCGGGGTGTCCAGGTCGCAAAGATCGAGACGTATGGATCCGCCACGAGAACCAACGGGCTCGGCAGCACCGGGGCACGCGTAGGGACCATGCTAGGCGATTCCCGTCAACCGGGATGTCCGGGTCGCGAAGATCACAACTCAGAGATGCGCCACGAGAACTAACGGGTTCGACGGCACCGGGGCACGCGTAGGGACCGTGCCAGATGACCCCCGTCAACCGGGATGTCCAGGTCGCGAAGATCACGACACAGAGGTGCGCCACGAGAACCAACAAGTTCGGCAGCATCGGGGCACGCGTATGAACCGTGCCAGGCGATTCCCGTTAATCGAGGTGTCCAGGTCGCAAAGATTGCGACGTAGAGATCCGCTATGAGAACTAACGGGTTCGGCGGCACCGAGGCACACGTAGGGACCGTGCCAGGTGACCCCCGTCAACCTGGGTGTCCAGGTCGCGAAGATCACGACACAGAGGTGCGTCACGAGAACCAACAAGTTCGGCCGCATCGGGGCACGCGTATGAACCGTGCCAGGCGATTCCCGTTAATCGGGGTGTCCAGGTCGCGAAGATCACGACACAGAGGTGCGCCACGAGAACCAACGGGTTCTACAGCACCGGGGCACGCGTAGAAACCATGCCAGGCAATTCCCGTCAACCGCACGATTCGACTCCGCACTTAATTTTCTTCTGTTTTTCATACAAAACTAAGTCCACGCTATTCATTTCCACGTTGTTGAATGTGGAGCTCTCTAGTTATGTTATAATTTTTACGCGGGGATGCAGGGGGAGGGCGAAGCCCTCCCCCTGCACCCCGCCCACGCGTTATTATCCAACCTCACTACTTCCACATAGGTTTACAACTTAAATTTTCCGCGTTTTCCTTGACGGCGGATCCCTACGTCGTCACCTTCACGACCCAAACATCCCGATTAACGGGAATCGCCTGGCACGGTTCATACGCGTGCCCTGGTGCTGCCGAACTTGTTGGTTCTTGTGGCGCACCTCTGTGTCGTGATCTTCGCGACCTGGACACCCCGGTTGACGGGGGTCACCTGGCACGGTCCCTACGCGTGCCCCAGTGCCGCCGAACCCGTTAGTTCTCGTGGCGCACCTCTGTGTTGTGATCTTCGCGACCCGGACATCCCGGTTGACGGGAATCGCCTAGCATGGTCCCTACGCGTGCCTCGGTGCTGCCGAGCCCGTTAGTTCTCGTGGCGCACCTCTGTGTTGTGATCTTCGCGACCCGGACATCCCGGTTGACGGGAATCGCCTAGCATGGTCCCTACGCGTGCCTTGGTGCTGCCGAGCCCGTTGGTTCTCGTGGCGGATCCCTACGTCTCGATCTTTGCGACCTGGACATCCCGGTTGACGGGGGTCGCCTGGCACGGTCCCTATCGGTCGTGCGCTATCGGGACGTGCGCTATCGGGACGTGCGCTATCGGGACGTGCGCTATCGGGACGTGCGCTATCGGGACGTGCGCTATCGGGACGTGCGCTATCGGGACGTGCGCTATCGGGACGTGCGCTATCGGGACGTGCGCTATCGGGATGTGCGCTATCGGGATAAAGGGTATTCGGGAATGTGTGCTATCGGGATAACATGTTTCTTTCGTTGTGCGCTATCGGGAAAATGTGTTTTTTATCTTGTGCGATATCGGGACGTGTGCTATCGGGATGTGAGCTATCGGGAAATGAGTTAAATTTTATGTGTGCTACCGGGATGTGTGCTATCGCACCGTGCGCTATCGAAACCCTCTCGAAAGTGCGCCCCAACTATAAAAATGCATAGTTACATAAACTAAAACACTATTTTTTATTTTTCTTCACTAGTATTCTTTGGCCAGTATTTATAGTCTGATCTTATATGTAAAATTGAGTTTATTTTCAGATACTAATTATTTCATTGATTACGAAGCATTTGAAGATGAACTCAAAACGATCTTAAAGATAAGATCAGACTATGAATACCGCCTAATGATATTATAAATATTTCATAAATAAATATTTTATTGCACGCACGCACGCAGTAAGAGAGAGAGAGAGAGTTAGACAATTAAGATATTTATTCGGTATGAAAAATAAATATTTTAACACATAATTATTGAATACAAATAAATATTTTAATACAAATAAATTTTTTTTTTCAAAATACTTGGCGCCGCCAAACCGAATAAATATCTTAATTGTCTAACCTTTTCTCTCTTAATGTGTTTGGCGACGCCAAGTATTTTGAAAAAAAAAAAATTTATTTGTATTAAAATATTTATTTGTATTCAATAATTATGTGTTAAAATTTTTATTTTTCATACCGAATAAATATCTTAATTGTCTAACTCTCTCTTTCTCTCTCTCTCTCTCTCTCTCTCTCTCTCTCTCTCTTTCTCTCTCTCTCTTACTGCGTGCGTGCGTGCGATAAAATATTTATTTATGAAATATTTATAATATTATTAGGTACTCATAGTCTGATCTTATCTTTAATATCGTTTTGAGTTCATCTTCAACTGCTTTGTAATCAATGAAATAATTAGTATCTGAAAATAAACTCAATTTTACATATATGTTCGAGAATCAGCAACAACCATTCTTATCGTGTATCACGCCGCAGTTTAAAAGCATTAGCGATAATTATTATATCGAGTGCATCTTGAATTGTGAGATGCTGCTCGCCGTTCTTGACCTTGCATCTATCGATCCGCTCTTGTGAGTCATGACCACCTGCGCTTGGATCGTCTTATCTATACCGACGCACGTACATATATTCCAAGAAGAGTTTGATTACTGAAAATCGTACGTGATAGTTCGAATGGTTAAACATCGAGACAAAGGATTTGCCTCTTATATAAACCCGGAGCGGACCGAGCTCCGAGCTCCCTCGTTCTCGCATTCTACAGTCGTCGCTCAGTCTCCGACGACGGGAGTCTCCGTGTCGCGCGGATTATACTTTTTGAAATTATGTTTCATCATATTATGTTATTGTCAGTTTATATTAAATTGGTGTAATCAATTAAGTGTCGTGTGATTTGTCTGCTGAGCATCGTTATCCTTGTCCAACTGCTGCACCGCAACTCACTTACTCGTCCCTTCCACGTCGCTCTACAGCGCGCTCGTGCTAGTGCGTTACGCATACACATATAAGATCAGACTATGAACACAGGCCAAAGAATACTAGTGAAGAAATAGGTGTTTTAGTTTGTGTAACTATGCATTTTTATAGTTGGGGCGAACTTTCTTGATATCACATTTTTTTGAAGGATTTTTTTAGGCGTTTTTTGAGCGCGTATACTTGGCGCATTTTTGTACCCTTTTTTGAAAAGGTAATTTTGTTAGGATTTCACACATTTTGTAGTAATTATTATTATTATCTTTTTTGAGGCGTAATTTTATAAAATTTATTACTACTATACAATCATCTAAAATATTATTTATTAAACATATTAAACAAATATATACTTGATTCTTTTAATAAAATAAGATTAATATATCTGGAATAAATCTAAAATAAGCACAATTAATATTATTATACACTCGCGTAAAAAGAAAACAAGTCAAAATTTTGATCGAATTTTTAGGCAATTTTCAAAATGTCATAACTTTGCGAAAAATCATCCAAATTGCATGAATTTTTTTTTAATTAAAGGTTAAAATCTCTGCTTTAAAATGGTGTATATATTTTTTAATTAGGGTCATTGATGCAATAGAAAGCCCTTAAAATAAAGGGCATGTTTAAGATTTTAAAATTAGCCAAGTTTGCAAGTGTGCACGGACTTGGATAATTTCTTTTTCGAGCATGTGATATACATCAAATGAAAGCCTAATTCTTCCCTTTTAATTTGAGTGGTTGCTGATCACTATGCGATTTCTTTTGACCGAGTTATCAAGGTTTGAAGAAGAAATGATCATTTTGTCTTTGATCGCAGATCTAATTTAAATTGTTGAAAATTAAGAGAATCGATCTTCTTTACCATAGTAAATGAAGAAAGAACGGCTCAAGAAATTAAACAGGCATTTTTCAAGCTTAAAATTTTAACTTTAACGCAATATTGCTAATTTTTAGTTTTTAGCAATTTAGACAATTTTAAGAACGATGGACACATGGAATAAAAATGTTTTAGCTGATAAACGTTATTGTTTTTTATTGTGGTATACTTAAACTGCAAAACTTTGCTTTAGTGATTTGATTGGATCTTTTTTCATGACAATATATCGAATTAAAGAAGAAACATAAAATATGTGATTTTTTATATGACATTTGAACTTGATTTTTGGTTAGAAAAAGTAAGGATAAGAAGAAAACAATAACAGCGTTTGAAAGAGCTGACTTTCAGCTTTTAATGCTTTTTCGCGGAGTACTGTATGTTGATTTGTTTACGAGTAATAAGTGATCAAAGACAAAATGACCATTTCTTCTTCAAACCTTAATAACTCGGTCAAAAGAAATCGCACAGCGCAATCCCTCAAATTAAAGGGGAAGAATTAGGCTTTCATTTGATGTATATCACATGCTCGAAAAAGAAATTATCCAAGTCCGTGCACTTGTAAACTTGGCTAATTTTAAAATCTCAAACATGTCCTTTAATTTAAGGGCTTCCTGTTGCATCAACGTTCCTAATAAAAAAATATATACACCATTTTAAAGCAGAGATTTTAACCTTTAATTAAAAAAAAATTCATGCAATTTGGATGATTTTTCGCAAAGTTATGACATTTTGAAAATTGCCTAAAAATTCGATCAAAATTTTGTTCCGTTTTTTTTTGCGCGAGTGTATATCAGCCTGATTATAAAAAATTTAATAAAATATTTAATGACCTTTGATGTGATACTTCCAATTTAATTCACCTCTCTCGTATAATTATAAAATTGACATTTTTTCTTATAATCTTTTCTTGGAGAAAAAGGAAACTTTTACTATTAATAAACTTTCGTTATATAATTTAAACCCAAACTATTCATTAAACCTATTTAAAATTTTGTCGGTTCAGTTATTTTTGGTTGACGGGAGTCGCCTGGCATGGTCCCTACGCGTACCCCGGTGCCGCCGAACTCATTGGTTCTCGTGGCACATCTCTGTATTGCGATCTTCGCGACCCGGACATCCCGGTTGACGGGAGTCGCCTGGCATAGTCCCTACGCGTACCCCGGTGCCGCTGAACCCATTGGTTCTCGTGGTGCATCTCTGTGTTGCGATCTTCGCTACCCGGACATCCCGGTTGACGTGAGTCGCCTGGCACGATCCCTACGCGTGCCCCGGTGCCGCCAAATCCGTTGGCTAACACATTGGGATTATGGGTTGGTTCTCGTTATAACTGCACTGAGTTGCACTAGTTCAGCAATGCAGCTCAGTCAGTGCAGACGCCGCATAACAGTGGCGCTCTTGCGGTAAGAAAGCGAACCTGGACATTTCCCCACCACTAGCCGAGGCGGAGGAGATGATGACGTTTCTTGAAAATTACCCATGAAATGAAAATTACCCATTTTCAACTTTTTTAAACTTTATATCGCGATATCTCCGCTCGTAGTTTACGTAAAATAAAAATAAAAACACTTTCATTATATAATTATCTTAAGCTTTCGATTAAGCCTACTTAGAATTCGATCGGTTCAGTCGTTAATGAGATCCGATAATCGAAGGATTTCTCAATACAACGTCTCGCGTAAAAGAGGCACGGTCGTGTCTCGGCGCCTCGCTGCGCGTAACTTGGCGCGCGAGACACTACCGTGCCTCTTGATTGTGGTAACTGATTAAAACATGTAAAATATTTTCCAATTAATGATATATAAATGAAAAATATACTTCAATCTACGTATTTAGTACATGTCAGTATAGACATGTTGTGACGCCGCGACATGGGTTGAACAATCGCGACGACTAGGGTTCGGAATCCGCGATGTACGAATATGGGCTCAAAATATTCACTTTGCTTCTTTGTTGTTGAACAGATCCAACTTTATTATCACTTAACTACACAACACTCTACTGTTAATAAAGCGATGTAGAGCTTTCGGCGGACATTATCGGAGAGACTCGCCGTCTGCTCCAATAAATTGATATACAAGGTGTTTGATTTAACCCTCTGCCTACACACTATATTTTTTCCCGATCACTACATGCATGGATTACGTTGACCCACAAACTTTGTTGACTCATATCTCCGAATATATTCAATAGATTTTAACGTTTTTTTTTCAATCGATAGGAAAAAAAACTCAGAATTGCGATGGTGCTGGTTAGAAAGTCGAAGACATTAAAAGAAAAAAGATATTTTGGAAAGAATGAAAAGGGAACGAAAAATTGTTACTTTTTTTTTCAAACGCCTGTATTTTCTTGGAAAAAAAAATAAAGTAATAAAAAAGATGGTCAATGGAAAGCTGAAAAAGTGAATTTTAAGAATTTCTAGTAATAAAGAATAATCAGATTTTTTATTCTGTTAAAAAACTATATTTATTCGGCGATTAGAAAATGTGAAATTTTCCGAACATCGAAATAAGGCGTAACATGAAATACTTACATTACGCAACACTTTATGTTCATTTATTTTGCACTAAATAATGATATTTTGCATTAAACTTTATGAAAAAATAATTAAAAACATTTTTATGCAAAATTTAATTTTACATAAAATAGCAATTTTATGGCGTTCCCTACACACTGGGTAATTGTAACCCACACACACTTTTGCACTTGATACTGTGGTTGTTTTAAGAGCTCTAATCTCACTGACCGAGAGATCAGTAGAGGGCACCTCTAACATCCCTCCCCCCCAGTCCCAGCTCTCTACTGTCTAACATTTTAAAGGAACGGGCACTTGAAAATCGGCCTTGGGTTACCGTAACTCAGTGTGTAGGCAGAGGGTTAAGGTTGCCAAAACGAAAACTGGAAGTAGATTGGCTCAAACCGAGAAGAAAAGTCATGTATTATTTTATAAAATTCCTAATAGTTATCGAATAATTAATTAAAAAGTCTGAGCGAATCCGCGCGTAGAAAGTGATAGGTGGGACTCATAAGGGAACATCGCGAAGTGTCAAATTCAGATTTTAATGAAACTTGGCATAAATGTAGAGGGGGTAAACACATGAATTTAGTAATTTTTTGCTGGTGCCCAAAATCGGTTTAAGGGGGTGAAACCACCCTTCAAAAGTAGACATTTTTTACATTTTTCGAAATATCTCGTAAATTAAACAAAATATCAAAAAATATTTTATATAAAAGTTTTACAGTATAAATATCTCTATTTAACGCTATTCATTTTTTGAAAAAAAAAAAATTTTTTTTTTAAATTCATCCTTTGTACTCTCTCTATGCTGATTATTTATTGCATTAAAATTCCAATTTTAATAAAACTGTACATAAATGTAAAGAGGGTAAATACATGAATTTAGAAATTTTTAATTGGTGCCATAAAACGGATTGAAAGGGTGAAACCATCCTTCAAAGGTTGAGACATTTTTGTCGATATATCTCGAAAACTGAACGATATATCAAAAAGTGTTTTTATACAAAAATTTTACAGAATAAATATCTCTATTTAACCACGCTGTACATTTTTCGGAAAAAATTTTCAGTAAAATTGACTTATGTATCTATTTACAAAGTAATAATACTATAAAATTAACACATTTTTGTTTTACATTTACCTTATATCTATGTTATTTATATTATTTATGTGTATATTATATTATCTATATTATCTATTTATATTATCTATATTATCTATATTACTGTATGTATTATTTTTTTACGTGACAGCTGAGCAATTTAAGAGTAGTCGTGTTATTTTCACATAGTGTTCATTCTGTCCACACACATTCTGTCACAAGTTTTATATTTATTGTATCACGATATGCGTCATACATGTTGTATATGATACATGGAAAGCACGTATTTGTAAACGATTGGTATCTATATAAATGATGTTACGCGTCATTTTCACATCAGTATGAAGTGATAAGTGTAACGATTGCTTGATTATTAGATTGTTTAAATTTTTAATCAAGCAAAGCATAATGTTGCACAAAAATATTGCGAATGTTCTTAATATGTTAATTATTTTATTCCAAATTACACATATTCCACCAACGCCTATAAATGAAAGAGAGATACAATTACGTGATGTAATAAAGGATATTATAACAAATGCAGTAGATGATGTATTATTTGATGTACACACTGATATTGCTTTAAAATTTCATTCTAATCTTAAATTGCGCAGCTGTCACGTAAAAAAATAATACATACAGTAATATAGATAATATAAATAGATAATATAATATACATACACATATATAACATAAATAACACGTAGATATAAGATAGATATAAAACAAAAATATGTAAATTTTATAGTATTATTACTTTGTAAATACTAGATTCATAAATCAATTTTATTGAAAATTTTTTTAATTAAAAAAATTTTTTTCGAAAAATGAACAGAGTAGTTAAATAGAGATATTTATTCTGTAAAATTTTTGTATAAAATACTTTTCGATATCTCGTTCAGTTTCCGAGATATATCAATAAAAAAGCAAAAATGTCTCTATCTTTGAAGGATGGTTTCACCCGTTTTATGGCACAATTAAAAATTTCTAAATTTATATATTTACCCTCTTTACATTTATGCCAAGTTTCATTAAAATTGGAATTTTAATGCAATAAATAATTAGCATAGAGAGAGTATAAAGGACAAATTTTTCAAAAAATTTTTTTTTCAAAAATGAATAGCGTACTTAAATTATTTATACTGTAAAACTTTTATATAAAATATTTTTTGATATTTTGTTTCATTTACGAGATATTTCGAAAAATCCAAAAATGTCTCTACTTTTGAAGTTTGATTTCACTCTCTTAAACAGTTTTTGGGCACCAACAAAAAATTGTTAAATTCATGTGTTTACCCCTTTTACCTACATTTATGCCAAGTTTCATTAAAATCTGAATTTGACACTTCGCGATATTCCCTTGTGAGTCCCACTTATCACTTTCTATTCGCTCAGACTTTTTAATTAATTACTCGATAGCTATTAGGAATTTTACAACATGATACATGATTCTTCGGGTGCACTTCCGAAAAGCCCATACCTCCAATTTTTTTGGAACTACTTATCCACGTACATCTGCGTATATCTACATATTTTGATACGCTGATTACGAATATAATAGTGGAAATTGGCGTAAATTTGATTTTCAAGGTCAAAACTTGTAAAAACCTTGAAAAATTGATGTTTTTTTTTAATTATTTAGTAAATATTGAAAATTTCAAAAGGTTTTAAATAAAAGTTGTAGATTTCTTCAAAATACGCATTTTATGTTCTATTAATTTTTGCTGTACGAGTGATAATTTTCTAGAAAATCAAAATTAAAGATATACCTCATCACACCACGAGTCCCATAACTTACAATTAGTAAGTCTAGACTTAGACTTAAGTTTAGAGTTTTCATCGTTGTTTTTCTCTTTAGTAAGGCAAAGATTTAATGGCACACCATACCTTGCTTAGGGACCTCGCTAATCTTTTCAGTATCCAGTTTTAATATATTGTAGATTCATCAATTTAGTGAGGCGAAGATTTAACATATTACTATTGAGGTTAGGAAATCTGTCACATTCATAGACGACTACAGATACTTGACGGGACAAAGACAGAAAAGGGAGTTTGAAGCCGCTCTCCTCGGGTATGTAGTACGGGCGCAGGTGGTGAGGAGGTTTTGAGAAAGAGAGGAGCTCCTCTCCTTGACTTTAACAGAGCTAGAAGCAATTGCAACAGCAAATATATTTTGTATTTAAAATACCGAAACACATACATATATTTATACATACTTATATTTACACATACGGAATGCAAAGTAGACTATATCTCTATGTGGTGCATTCTGAATAATGCGAAAGTAGTCTGCAAATGGTAAAAATGATATGTTGTTAATTTCTAAATTACAATTAAAAACCTTTTGTGAAATAAACCAGACAGCCTCGCTCCGGAAATCGTTGTTTTGCCTAGTGAATTATATGAGGTTTTTGTCTTTATCGTTGTTTTTCTCGAAAACTCCTACGATAAAAATGAATAGAACATAAAATATGTACTTTGAAGAAATCTACAACTTTTGTTTAAAATATTTTTTGAAATTTTCAATATTTACTAAAATAATTTAAAGAAACGTCAATTTTTCAAGGTTTTTAAAAGTTTTGACTTTAAAAATAAAATTTGCGCCAATTTCTGCTATCATATTCGTAATCAGTGCGTCAAAATATGTAGATATACGTAGTCCCAAAAAAATAGGAGGTATGGGCTTTTCGGAAGTTTATCCATATATGTATAAAACATATATATATAAAAACAAAAATTTATTAAGATTTTAGATATAGTAAAAAAATATTAAAATAAAATTTTTTTATTTCATTTTAAAAATATGAGATAATTTTTTTTATTTCAATATATTTTTAATACACCTATATAAGTATGCAGTTATTTTTATAAATTAAGAATAACGTTTTAAGAGGGAAGTAGAGAAGGATTTTTTCTTACATAGCTTGTACACTTATATTTAATTTAAATTGAATCGTAAAATATATAATCTGTCGTTCTTTATTATATCTTTAAAATTCACGATGTTACGCAGATAAGTTTTATTTTTTAATCAGACATTCTGAATTCGTTCTCTCTCCTCCCTTCTCTTCAATATAAATATTTTACGATAAAACAATGACATTTTTATTATAAAAAAAAAGTTTCAAAGAATTGCAAAAAAATTTTCAATATAAAATTATAAAAAGAAACAAAACATATTAAAGTCATAAACAGCGTAAATGCGTAAATTTTATAATAATCAAAATAATGTCTTCTAATCAATTGTCAAAAATATTTTGTTACATACTAATTATTTCATAATATCTATTTATATTTAAACGACTTGTAGATATTAAATAAGTGTCAGTAGGGGAATTTACGCGGGCGTATGTCTACATTCTGCTTTTGCATTAGATATTCTGTATTGATCGTCAACTTAATTTTCAAATGATGAAATTATGGACGATCTAACTACGGTCGAGATATGAGTCAGCAGTATGAAATCCTACAGGCCATATACCTTGAACGGATAGTGTCACGGCACGTGAAATGTCTAGTACCGCTGGTGTAGTCTAATTACGTCAATATCGGATTTCCTCTGAACGGACGTCGCATCGTACGTTACTGTACCCGAGGAAGAGCTTTCTCTATTATCTGCTTTCCTTGTCAGCAGGCCGGCACGTCCGATCTATCTCCAATTGCGTGCCCAAAGCCCGAATAAGCTAACCACGGAATCGGATTCGAAATCCATGCGGATACTCTGCGCCCGAACTTCAAATTATACACAGCCTGTGGGCGTCTATCGGGAGAGTAGTTTTGTGCGCATTACAAGCTACATAGAACTGAATCTACAAAATACGCATGTACACATATACACATACGTACAATAAACATCAAAAATCAGCCAAGTTGCTGAAATGTTTAAAACATATTGATCAGGTTTACGGTTTATTCTCTTTATTGCAGCTTAGATGTTATTAACATTTTATAAAAAGAATTAACACACACACACACACACAGATATACATTTATACAGGGTGTCCCGTAAAGGCCGTAATAAGGATCCATTCTTGAGATTATTTTAAGACAAAAATCTTAATACCAAATACTCATTCTATAATAGTTTTCGAATTAGAAGCATTTATAATTAGTGTATGAGATAGCCTAAAGTTTGCGCGCTCAGATATGGTACAAATGAAAAGTGCTATGATATGAAACTAGCAAGAGATTTCATGTTATAAATGTAAGCTGTCATGACATTTTATAAAATGCTTACGTTTTATATGTCATGTTATGTTTTTTTTTTATAATATTTTAAATAAAATTTTATCTGCATAGACAGTGCATTTGCAAACATTAGTAAAAGCAAACCTAGGGCCGTATTCATAATCGAATCTCAAGTCTGCTCTTAAGATGATCTTGGTCAAGACAGCCTAATGCCCGTTTTCACCAACATCATTAAACTCGGTTTAAATCTGACGTTCTAGGTATATATTAATCGCAGTTCACAGTACATTTCTCGCTTCCACTACGTTTCGTTCAAAATTTAAATGCGGTTAAACTTTTATTTGAACGCCCATTTTTGACTATTCAGCTGCAATAAACAACTTTTAAGAAAAATAATTAGTGTAAAGTGAGCGTCAAAAGATATACGTGGTAACCGCTACAAGGTTTAGAAATAAGCAATTTATTTGTTATTAATATACTATAAATGTATTTAATATGTACATTGCTGTGTGTAATATATATTATTCCAAAATTTACCATCAGTACTAAAAATGTATATAATTGTCATTACGTATGTTATACATTTCTAATATTTATAGTAAATGTAGTCTATTTATACAATATATATTGCTTACGTATCTTTTTTTAGAAAAGTTATAATATGGATGTATACAATTACATCTTCTCTTAATCAGAAGATGATGATTTTAGAAAATCCAGACAATTTAAGGAACGAAAGAATTATTTTGTAGAACTGGATGAAATAGAATTTAAAATAAGATTTCGCTTGAATAAAGAGAGTTTTAATTGTATTACAAAACATTCATGATGAATTATTATTTCTAGAACGGAAAGGTATGTATCAGTTTTAATATTTTATGAAAAAGTGAAATTTATTTAATGAAAATTATACAAGTCCCTAACATATCTACAAGAAATAAAATACCTTTCAAATAAAATTGTATTTTTTGGCTGCAGGAATAATCCTATCTATATACCACCAATGTATCAACTGCTACTAACATTGCGATTGTACACTGATCGACAGGAATGTCTGGACATGTCTGTGATCATCAAATTCCCTGTTTTCAACTCTAAAACTTTTGTATTTAACGTTTTTCTTGATAACGTTTTCTTGAGGAGTTATTTGGCCGTCCCAGAACTTTTTGGACACTCTGTATAAACAAAGTATATTGTAACATGGGATCCACACAGTGATAAACAAGAGATACAAAAACAAAAACAAAAATTCATATAAACATATGTCCTACTTGTTTCCGATCTTGTAATCACGTTTTTGTATTTTAGTAATGTAAAGTCTACTGTTATAGGAAGTCCTCAAAATGGCCACTTTTAGTTTAAATACAAGCCTGCACTTGTATCATATTGTACGTCACATGTGATTCATACATGATGGTGCATTTTATCGCGACATAGCCGAACATCCAAAAATTTCTTAAATAAATGATCTTCGAATAGATGGATAGATCATGTAAAACTGGCCTAGGCATTTCCCAAATTTAAATCCATTAGAGTTTTATTTGTGAGGCTACTTAAAAATAATTGTTTATTTAGAACCCATTGCTTGCATTAAAATATTTTATCACCATATACAAGAAGTCTAGCAACGAATTCGACAAATATCTGGTATTTTTGAAAGAGTGCGACATTCGATGATATAATGACTGTAAGATTCCATTCAGACTGAAGGTAGTCATTTTGAGCACTTCCTATAACGGCAAGTAGTTTCATTACTAGGCCCATATTCAGAATGCATTTACGAAGATGTTAGCGCATTTTTTATGTCATTCTATTTTTATCTTTTTGTAAACGTAAAACAAGGACAGAATAAGAAAAAAAAAACACGCTGCCACCTTTATAAATGCGTTCTGAATACGGGCCCCAGAGTACTAATATGATTATAATTAGAAAACAAGATCAAATAGGATATATGTTTATATAAAATTTTGTCATTTTTGTGTCTTTTGTTCACCGTTGCAGTGAAACTCGCATATTATGATATATCTTGTGTGTGCGTGCGTGTGCGCGTGCGTGTGCGTGTGCATATGCGTTTGCGTATGCGTGTGCGCGCGCTTGCATGCAGGATGTTTCAAAACATTATATCCAACGCTCGTGAGAAGGTAGAAGGGATCGAGATAAACGGAAAAGTCATTTTCCGTTTTGCAATATTCGCAATAAATATCGAGTTTAATTAAATGCTAAAATTAAACGAATGATAGCGCGCAGAGATAATAGGAGGGAAGCAACAGAGCCGTTCGAGCTATAACTCGACCCAGTCATAGTATAAATAAGAACAGTAGATACACTTTACCAAGAAGTTGATAAATGAACATAGTGACTTACACACCCAATAACATGGCGATTTAATTTATTAATTGATTGACGATTAAATCAACTAGCAGTTAATTTTAGTTAAATATTAATTACGTAGGATGTTTTTAGGAAAGCGCGTTATTAGCGCTAACATATTATTCTACCTTTGTCACTCATTAAATATACAGCAAGGATAGAATGATGCGTTTAGCGCTGATTAACACACTTCCCGAACGCGTCCTCTAACTGAATGTAACTGTAAATTGTAACTGTATTTATTAAAATATTTTTAAAATAAAACTAAAATACATAATAGAAGTTATTATGGGTTTAAGTCTCGGAAGAAAGAATACGTGTAACTCGCCTGTTTATTCCAGAATAAGTGTGTGTTACAGAGTACATATGATTAGAGAGAGCTCCGAAATTTCGGACATGTCGCGACAGTATGTCTATACATAATTACCCCAGACAGTATAGCAGACAGAATGTTCGGAGAATATTTAAGAAGACGCTTTTCATACATTCTGAGAATATTCGGAATATTACAATCATAAATCGTACATTTATAATAAAGAAAAATTAGAATGAATATTCGTCGTGTTCATATTTCATTTATTGCATATTGTTTACTTCACATGCGTAAATTACGCCTCGTGAACTCTCGTTCTCGCAGCTCACGCCGCTAGAAATCGCAAGGGCTATACGTTTTCGCGTAAATAAAATCCATTTTATTTGAATATAAATACAAGCTTAATGTTCGTATCTAATCGAATCACGAAAAGGATTCGAGAATTAATTTTTGAAAACGTAATAAATGTTGTTCTCAGTGTCAATTCTTCGTGCATGTGCGCGTTGAATATAATTTCACTGAAGCATCTAACTTATGTGGAAACTTATGTGGTTGCTGTCTTAATTTAAATATGTATAATTTTAAAATATCGGAGTACACAAATTAATGTAATTTAATTTAATAAATATGTTAAGTTAACAAAAACATATTTAAAATGTTGTTTTAAAGGACAACTAAAAGATATCTAAAATTCATGTTTCTTAGATATCTTATAGCTTAAAGCTATTAGATAACTTTTACTGAGATGTCATCTTTTAATCGACTATGTACTGTATGGAATGTCAATTGTGTTTCTTGCTGAAACGCCCTAGGTGTAGCTTAAAATCATCTATAGGATGTTCTACAAATATTTTCTACAATCTGTCTTGCATTTTACAAGAGCATTACAATTTAAAGAATATTCTATGAATATTATTTAGCATATTGAAAATAATCTCATTTTATTATTTTCTGAATATTTATTTAACTTTTTTTTCTGTTTATTTTTCTTCTGTTAGTATATTCTGAGAATATTTTAATATTCTTGAAAAATATTTAGAGAATCTTCATTGAATATAATTGTGCTATTTGGGTAGCAACTATATTGCAGCAACATTGCTATGCAATGTAATATTACAAAGATATTGCAGAGATATAGATCCACAAGATACCAGTATACTTGTAGTAACGTGACATTAATATTGCGGAAACATTGCAAAATCGAAATCCTATAATTTAACCCTTTAAGTACACACTTCCTGCCTGTAACATTCAGTACACACGGGATCAATTTGACCCCAAATAACTACGGAAATACCGTAATGACGCTGTTGGTTTTTTGCCGGGGCCAAAATAACCCCAGAATTCGGAGACTTCTACTTTCGATGGTCGCCAAAAGTAAGCTGACACACTCTAGAGCATACGGCAACTGTTTGATGATAAAATAGGAATCTTAACCCTTTGAGCACACACTTTCTGCCTGTAACATTCAGTACACATAGGATCAATTGAACCCAATTAATTATGGAAGTATCGTAACGACGCTATTGATTTTTTTGGTCTGGAAAAATTCTAGTACAAAGTTTACATATTAAAAAATGATACGTGACAAATGAACAAAAATTTGAAAAAATTTGAATAAAACAATCACTAAGCCACACCTAGGGTCAAAATGGCCCTAGTATTCTAGACTTCTACTT